>VBSM01003176.1:1409606-1476139 GCA_008086735.1 Cheirogaleus medius | reverse complement strand
GCACACATATGCACACATGCACACACACATGCACACAGGCACACACATGCACACGCACACACACACACACAGATACAGACCGCATTCTAGTACTTCACAGTACGAACGGACAGGTGAGACTCACCAACTGTTTAAGGTAATGTCAGAATCCTCATGAAAGAAGGGGCCCCAAATTAATGATGGGAGGGGAGGGTGTCTAGAGGGTAACCCCCCACCTCCTGCTTGGGTAGATGTTGGAAGAAACAGAGACAATGCAGAAATCAAAAGAAAACTTTTTGAAAATTAAATATTCTCAGAGAGATAAGAGAAGACATTGAGATAGTACATCCAGAAAAACTAGAACAAGGAGCTATAAAAAAGGACTATCAGAGAACAAGATATAATACTTGGAAATTAAAAATACGACAGCTGAAATTATAACACAAAGGCAGCGTTGAAAATAAAGCTGAAGAAATGTCCAAAGAAGTAGTACACAAAGGAAATGATCAAAATTAAGGGAAAAAATAGCAATAAAAATAAAAATACCACTTGGGAGGCTGAGGCAAAAGGATCACTTGAGCCCGGGAGTTTGAGGTTGCAGTGAGCTACAATGACGACACTGCACTCTACCCAGGGTGACAGAGTGAGACTCTGTCTCAGAAAAAAATACTACTAATAAATAAATAAAAATAAATCTAAAATTAGTAAGTGTTTGAGAAGGAAGGATCAGAGAAATTATTAAAGTCTCCAGGGAAATTATTAAAGTCTCTATGGGAGAAAAAAAGCCTACACCAAGGCAATCCCATGAGGTTTCGATCAAGAGAGTTAGAGAAAAGATTCTGAAAGTTTCTAGAGGGGAAAAAAATATAGGTTACATAGAAGGCATGGTAATCAGAAAGCATTCGCTTTCTTAGTAGCGATCCTGACAGCTTGACAATTTTCCTTCTGGAGTTTCTCAATTAGGTGTGAAAGTAGAATAATGACTCATCAGAAGAACAAGAGTTTGGAAAGTTAACCTTGAATCTCTCTTTCCTCAAGAAAACACACCTGAGAATGTATCCCAGGAAAACGAAGATATAGACCTAGAAAGAGGATGTCACAGGATCCTGAGCTGTGGGGATAAGATATCAAAGAGTGGCAAAAGGAAGCTCCCCACGCCCCAGTGATGGCCGAGGGAGGTCCCAGGACAAGAGCTGTGCAGCAACCCTGGGAGGACCCCACCCAAGTGGGGACAGAGAGGCAGGGGGCTGTAGATGTCATCTCTGGGGGACAAAAGTTTGGCTGTGGGTTACCTGATGTGTTTAATGTTGGAAATTTTTTAGATGAGTTTTACTCTTGTGTTAGAGAACGTGGAGAGAATTCATGGCAGGTATATAGAAAACTAAGCAAATGGGGAAAAAAAAGGTAGTTCATTATTGATTCTAGAGAAACAGAAAATTATGCAAAAAAGAAATATAATTAGACTTTACTACTTGGCTTGTTACTGAATAATACATAGTCCTGAAATATAAATGCTGTACTAAATTTAAATATAACCAAAAATCTGTGATTTGGATATTTTGGGAGAATACAGAGAGAGAGACTAGGGAAGGAGGCTTATAAAAGTGCTAAGTTCTCATCTTGCATTCAGGAAAATCAATAGAAAATATTGAAAAGGTATAAATTAATAAATACCTACACATGTGTTTTTATAATGAGGAAGGGGAGCAGAGACCTGCCTTTTGCTGTAGCCCTTCTAGCACCACTGGACTTTTAGAACTATGTACATATAATACTTTATTAGAAACACAAATGAGTTTTAAAATTAAATGCTGCCCATAAAAAAATCCTTAGAAAATTTGAAGTTGGAATCTCATACCAGATAATCATTGGTCAGCTTTAAAGTAAATGGCTGATAAAGAATCTGGATGAATACATGATACTGCATTTTCTACCAGTGATGGACTGGACATGAGGAACCCCAGCAAGCCAGCTCTGCTGTCCTGGGCCGCTCTCCTACGCTAGCAGGAGGCACCTCTCTGGTCTCTCTTGCCACATATGTTGAGCCCTGGCCTTGCCCAGCATGTGCTCAAAACCTTTGCACACGATGGACTCATTTTCAGGCTTGTAGAGCCTTCAACATCATCCCATCCATTCTGCCCAGCCTTTGATTACTGTTGCTCCAGCCCTGGGCTGCGTCCCTGACCCCTTCCTACGTGCCTCATTATTCTGTTCCTGTTGACCCACCCTTCCAGTCTCAGAGACTTACTTCCGTTCTGCTTCACACCTTCCCTTTCAGTTTCCAACTTTGCCCTCTCCACCTATCCACATTGGTCTCTGCCACCTGCTCTGGCTCAGTCCTTGCCGTACAGTGACTCTCTCATTTCCAACTTGAACTCCCATTGTCACTTTACCCTCCATAGAACTGGCCTTGATGGCAAGTACAAATTGCAGCTATTTCAATAACCTTAAAGTTATGATACCATCAGTCTTGCAAATGCATGGCATTGTTCAATGAACTCTAAAGGGAATACTAGAAACGAAGTGCTGGATAAGGAAAATTACAGTTTGCTAATGGAAGCAGCATCCAGTTATCAGTAGGTGCTAAAGCAGCATTAGCTTTTATTTGTATTTATTTAGCATCTTTAATACTCAGTTTACCATAAAGCACATTTTGTCCCACAAGGACTTTGCATATGGAGTGGAAATGGATACAAATGAGAGGGGGAACTGATCATTTATCCATTGATTTAATAATTATTTATGAGCACTGACTATATTCTGAGGCCAAAGGTTACAGAGATTTAATGGTTTCATCCCAGCTTTCATGGAGCTTATGATCAGCTGGGAGCAATATAAACAAACAATAATAATGCTATAAGCTCCTCGCATCATGAAGTGCAATAAGTGAAAGCACTCTTATTATTTTGTTACAATCAAAAATCTCAGAGATTGGGCAACAGATTCCTCAGAACAGGGTTCAGAGAGGGTGACAGAAGCATCCACACTTTTTAATATTTACCCCACTCAATTCAGGCCTTTAAGCCCACATCCCACTATGCATGTTTACTTATAAATTCTATCCACATACCACTGTATTCATGTAGTGTGTACATTATGAAGTATAATTAAAATAGATATTTAATAGGAGGAGCTTTTAAAAATAAATAAAAACAGAAGTTCTAGTGCTCGCTGCCCAAACTCTGTAAAATAAAGAGGTTTATTCTGACCTGAATGTGTGTGACCCGCCCGGAGCACATGGCTTCAAGAGGTCCTGAAAAATGTGCTCCCCGTAGCTGGGATACAGTTTGGTTTTATGCGTTCATGGAGTTCATGGAAACAGGAATTACACATAAGACCCTTAATCAATACATGGAGGATGTACATTGGTTTGGCCGGAAAAGGCGGGACATTTGGTAGGAGGTGGGAGGAGATTACAGGTGATGGGTAGGTAGGTTTAAAGATTCTTTGATTTGCAATTGGTTAAAGAAATGAAGCTTTGTCTAAAGGCTTGGAATGTTTTAATTTAAGATAAGGGTATCAATTAATCAAAGACAAGCCACCAGTAGGGCATTTACCAAAGCTCAAGTGATCTGTTAAGTAAATTGATGGCCTGCAGGTGTGGTTTAAGCTTTGCCTTGTATAGCCTTAGGCCTGTTGATGACTTACGCAGGGGTCCTCAAACTGTGGCCCGCGGGCCACATGCAGCCCGCCGAGGACATTTATCCGGCCCGCCAAGTGTTTTTGCCCATTTTGTTTTTTTACTTCAAAATAAGATACGTACAGTGTGCATAGGAATTTGTTCATAGTTTTTTTTTAAACTATAGTCCGGCCCTCCAACGGTCTGAGGGACAGTGAACTGGCCCCCTGTTTAAAAAGTTTGAGGACCCCTGATAGAGTCTCATTGTTACAAAGGATATCTCCAAAAAGGGAGAGCGTATGACGAGGTGTGTCTGACCTCCCTTCTCATGGCCAGCAACTCAGCTTTAGGGTTTTCTGGAGTACACTTGGCCAAGAGGGGGTCCATTCAGTCAGCTGGGGGTGCTTAAGATTTTATTTTAGTTCACAGCCCCAGTGGATCATCTTTGGTACCTCCTGAGTAAACACCTCAACTTTGCAACCGCCAGTCTAGTCCGAAGTGGCGTCCTCACTGTTGCTGGGAAAGAATCTGGATTTGGTAAATCCCTCCAGAGATTTGGGACAACTCCCAAGTGTCATCTCCAAAAGTATCCTGTGATAATCCAGATGTTTCCAGGATATTGGTAAATGCCACTTGCATAAGGCCTGATTTCCCCATGAATCAAGTCTATTCCAGAGACCCAATTAGACTGAAGTTGCTTAGTGAGCATAGAATTAGAATAAATGGAATTGTGGTCTACAGAGATATTTCATCAAACTAGAATAACTGGCTGAACTGCCCTTCTCCTCTCTGGGGATATTTCTGTCTGAATAACAGTCCTGGACCTCAAATAAATACTGACATGTTTTACTTTTAGCTTTCCTTTTTCTAGAATCATTTTACACAACTGCCCTCTGCTAATACATCACTGCCTCAAAAAATAAGAATGTGCTTGATCGGATTGAAACTTAAAAATGTTAATTGCATTCATGTCCTGGGGATTCAGCCTAAAGAGACAGAATTGCTTTGCTTAAGGCTGCAGTCCGTCTGGGGACTTTGATCTGTTCAGGCTCTTAGGTGGTTAAAGGGCTCTTGCCAATTAGGATGAGCTGAATCATTCTGGCCCCGGGGCTCATCTTCACTCTCTCCCAACTTTGGGACTCTCAGATGGGTGAGAGGGTTGCAACTTCTGGTTTGACTTGGGTTTTCTGTAAGAGCCCTGCATGCTCAGGTGGCTTGTGGAGGTGAGTCTGAACTCCTTTCGCTGTGTACTAAGCCAGGTGTTGAGAGGAGAGGAGGTTCACCCTCGGGTGACAACAGCTTCAGCAGCAGGGAAGAACCTTTCTTTTCCAATATTGTCCTACCCAGTATCATACAATATTCTCTTTCCAGAGAAGAAACTAGCCTATTTTTCTCCTACTGAAAGCCATGATTTTGTAGTGTTTTGTTTTTTTTTAAAAAAAGAAAAGAAACACAGCTTACATCTTTCAGGACATCTTAAAAACAGTAGTTTCCCCCAACACTCCCACCCCCACTGTTTTTGCTCTAATTAAGACATTTGCAAACATATTCTGCACTGACTTCCTGGTTGCTTATTGCCTGCTAAAATAATTAATGGGGAGGGCATTCATCTGAGATGGCTCCAGAGCCTTGGATACCTACGTAAGCAAACCATGACCCACTTCAGTGTAACTAGAAAAATGAAACTTAAGCTTAACCAAAGGGAAACCACTAAGAAACCTCTAACTAGGGCCTTTCCACATTAGTCAGTCAAACGCTTTCTTTGTCTTGCTTCCACAAACACCTTATAAATGTTTCCTCCCCCGACCAGGGGAGCGAGGAACCCCTTGTGGTCTTGTACTGCCAGATAAATAAATCACTGAATGCTCAAATAAACTTGTTACCATTTTAAAGTACCTAAGGTTATCTTTTAACTTGACACACACTTATCTAGATATCACTATATCCTAGATGTCTCTAAAAACAAAAACAAATAGCATTAATTAAATAGAAATGTATTTTAATATCTTAGCATATAGCAATATTATATGTGTAATTTAAAATTATGACTTAAGCATAGCAAAACCAACACAAAGTTACTTTTATTTAAAAATAGTAGTTCAATTGAATGTTGTATATGTGTATAGTTTGCATAAAAGGAAGGAAAAAATATAGTTTGTGTATGAATGGAAACTAATGGAGTGCACTCTGTTGATTCATTGTGCTCTTTAGAGGAAAGATATAGCAAATATCATTTTTAAAAAAAACATATATTTCGGGTTTAGTATCAGAGCTAAAGGCTTTAGTAACTGCTTTAAAACGTGCCCATATATCTTAGTCTTTAGTTGTGATAGTAAATGTACTCAGAAATGTGCGCAGTAGAAAGAAATTTCTCCCCTGGAGATGAACTTGACAGCCAGCTCCTGGTCTCATATTAAATTCTTGGTCCGTCTGTCCTAATGGAATCTGAGTAATCCAGCTTGGTGTTTTGCTTTCGTCCTGTGAACTACTTTTCTCCTGGGAACCCTGGCTGCCCTGCCGGGCAATGAGTGGGGAGGGGTGGTGGGTGGTGGGTATATGTATGTCTTCTCCAAGGGCTCAGGGTGGAGGCTGATTAAGAGCCCTCACATGGGCTCAGCTCATCCCTCCCCGCCCCACAAAACAATGCCACAGGTCAGAGCTCACCTGGAGTCCCCAGGGAGGAAGTGGTTGGGGAGGACACATTTCCTTTATAGCGACTCAGTGCAGAAGTTTGGAGCGGGAGAGATGAGGAAACCACCGCCCTAGCCTGGCCTGGCCTGGTCAGTTCTGCTTTGTTCTCAGCAACTCACCTCCGCAGGGCTTCTGTGCCCTCATTGGTACTCCTGAGGCACCTGTACCAGGTGTCTGTTGACGCTGCGGCAGACACTGGTTATTCCAAGGCAAAAGTGGGTGAGAAGCAAGAGCAGAATACCAAAAACTCTGTTCCTCTTCTATCATCCTTAGGTCTAGCTCAGATGCTTCTTGCCCCAGACCAAAGCCACCAGTAGAAATGCAGGACTTGTCTCACTTCTCATCTCTGTTGCCATTTACTCCTAGGGTCCCTCCAGGACTCCTTGAGAGGAACCCCAATGACCAATCTTTAATAAAATGTACCATATGTGCATTAAAAATAGTTTTATTTGTATATGTTTTATATGAATTATATATTAATATTAATTTTATATAAATTTTATGTATTAATACTCAAAATATTTTACATACATGCTAATAAAATCAACATACATAAATAAAGTATTAGATGCACATACACATATAACTTTTGGAAAGTCAAAGGTAGGTTTGTAAGGATTTGGTACAATGTTGTTTAACAGGATGAGAGGAAACAGGGCTATAAGTTTGAATTTAATAAATGCAAATTTACTAAACTCAAACAAGGGAGAGCTTTTGCGTAACCGGCATGATCAAGGTGTGAGTCAACCTGGTCTTTTCTTCTTCCCACAGGGAATTATTGGAATGCTGCCTCTTTCCCAAACGCATCCTCCTACCTGCACTTCTCTACTTTCCAAGGGGAGACCAGCGCGGACATTTCTTTCTACTTCAAAACACTAACTCCCCGGGGAGTGTTTCTTGAAAATATGGGGAACACAGATTTCATCAAGCTGGAGCTGAAATGTGAGTATAAGTTCTTTGTTGACTCTCAAGTAGCCACTTTTGTCACCTGGGGCTGGTCTGAGTCCTGGTCACGTAACTTCATTGGATTCAAACGTGGACGGTTTCCTCTGTCCCAAGATCGGGACTAGAGGTGGATACACAAACATGAGGGCGAGTGACCACCTACCTGTCCTCCGATGCTCTCGGGGAAGCAGGCACTTACAGACACTCCCAAACAGTGTTATTCAAGGAAGATGAGAGAGAACATACAGCCCTCGTAACATGGGAGGAGAATGTATAGACTTAAGGTTTCTTGTTTTGTGTGGTTGTTTTCCAAGAAGATGGAGTCAAAGTAGGCAGAGGAGTGTGCAATCATCTGAGAAACAGGGAGCAAGGGAGTAACAGGAAAGAAAATAGAAATAAGAGTAGCACAGGGGTGAGTTCTGGAGGCTACAAGGACCACAGTGCTGCCTACCCCATGAAACACTGTCTGTGGTCGAGAAACCTCACGCCCACACACACCCTCTGAAGTGTGGATTCTAAATTTATTTAGCTGAGGATAAGACTGAGGCAGAGGAGAGCAGATGCTGCTTGGCTCAGCTCAGCTGGCCTTGGATCCAGGCACCCTAGGGAGCTCCCAGTTTGGGGAATTCCATCTGTGGAAGGTAGCGGGGGTTCCCTGCATTTGGGCAGCACAATCCCTGACTTACGTGGGCCCTTTTATCCTCAGGGCCTAAATGCAGCTTAAGGAATTTGCAATCCACAGACTTCCAGGTTAGGTGAATGTTTGCAAAAGCTAGACTCCTGCAGTTGAAACAAAGTGAAACCACAGACTCAACCGAACAGGGGGAACCAGTCTGTACCCCATGTCCCTCCACAAAGGCTCAGCCTATGCTTAGTGTTTCAAGGTGGCCTGGCTGGGGGCAAGTCTTCTTTTATCCGAGTGCTTATGGTACTGGGTCTATTCTGAGATTAAGCCCAAATCCGTTAACCATCTCTGCTGAAATTCTACTGGATTCTTTTTCTAAAGAAATGGCAGACTGTGATATATCAGAAAGTGCACAGACTTTGGATTTTGCATTCTCAGGTTCAAATCCAAATCCTCAGGCAAATTGCTTAATCTCTTTAAATTCTAATTTCCTAATCTATAAAATGGGAATGTTACCTCGTGTAGTTATTATGATGGTAGAATGTAGATATTCATGAACATTTATCTCAGTGCCTAGTAGTTATTGTAACTATCCTTTCCCTGAGGATGCTCATTGCAGATCTGATCTGAGACAGGTCTAATCGAAAGAGGGACTGAGGATATTCTGGCCCTAGAATGAAAATTAATTAATTAAAACCCTGTCTTTACCGAATTATGGATTGGAGTTATTACAAAGGGATTTTCATTTTCCTCCATTAAAATTAATTGAATCAAACTCTTGACTTCTACATTGGTTGGATCATATTTTAGAAATATTTTGTGGCCAAAAAAAAGGTTTAACAATTCCATATTTAAGTAATTCTATAAGGTTCGATAAAATTGCTTGGATCGCCCTGTCTTTGTTTTATATCCTCATGTTTTGTGAAGCTACGCCTGAGTGGGAAAGAAAACAAACCAAGCATAGAAATAGCAGGTGTTTCTACTCAGCACTTGCATCGAATAATTTCACTAATTTCTAATTATGAAAAATCTTTAGAGATGTTTTCAAAGTTTTCCAAGTATTTCCACCATATGAAAACTATGTGGCAGAGGGTAAATTATAGCCTCATTTTGTCATCTAGCTCACTTCTTTTTGACATTTAGTTTACTTTGAGAAGGACATGTGAAATATTCCGGGTGCAGATTTGAGACTGATCTCTCCTCGGAGTCCCCCAGACCTGCTAATAACCACGAAGGGCAGAAGTACCTTTTTAAGATCCCCTAAATGGCAGCCCTCAGATGCCCAGGATTATAAAGCATCTCCACTGAGGTTCAAAGGCACCTTTCATAGAGAGGGGAGGCAGATTTCTGTATCTCAGAAAAACTTCAAAGTAAACAAGAAGCGGTGCTTTCATGAAGAACATGGAGGAAAAATGGCCATGATTGAGGCCTGCTGCCACCCCATTGATCACGATTTTTCAGTCAGACTCTTTGCTGTCAGGATTCTTGGGGCCGTGGGGAGAGAACTCTCCCAGGCCCGCTTCTCCCGTGCAGATGAGTCACTCTGCAAACCCGATGGCTTCACAGCAGGGCCGGCTACCAGAGGGGGCTCAGGAAAGGGTGGTTCTGAAGTCAAACTTTCTAAAATTGTCTCTCCTTTCTTCCCCTTCAGCTTGCTGGGCTTTCTGATCTCTTTCTGATAGGAATTCGCATTTTGTTTCTCTGAGCGTGTCTCAAAAGAATTTTGTCACAGTCCACGCCTGCAGATTGCTTTCCAGAATAACAGTTCTGTTCATTAATGACATCGTGCCCTTCCGTCAGGAGTGGAAGATTCTTGACTCAGAGAACAGTGAGTCGCTGTACAATAAGTTAATGAGATGCCATCAGCATCTTATGCACAAGCAGAAAAACACACAGATCAAATTAGGGTGACCTTATTAGAATCCTTTAGCAGTAAAAATTTTGACTGTATTTCATGTATTTCCTGTTCATGTTTATTCATTCATTCAGGGAGCATTTATCGAGTGTCTACTCTGTCCCAGGTCCAGTGCTAGGTGCCGAGGGAGCACAGCCAAGCTGAGCACAGTTCCTTCCCAGCGGAGCTCTGTCTGCTTGCTGCGCGAAGCAGGCAACTAAGTCAGTAGTTACGATATAACGAAAACAGCTCAGCTTCGTGCAGATTCGACACGTCTCAGGCCTTGTCCCCAGGCCTTCTACGGGTGTCCTCTTACTCTCCTAACCACCCTCTGCAGCAGGTGCACCATTCACATCTCCATTTGACAAATGAGGAAACTGAGGCAGGGGGTGAGTAAGTTGCCTGGCCGAGGTCACATAGCTAGGAAGTGGTAGAGCCTGTGTTTGACCCCAGACGTTCGGTGTGTGTCCCAGAGTCGCTGCTGTTAACATGAAAGCACGCAGCCTCCTAGCGCAGACATCCAGAGAGTGGCTGAGAGCACCGAGGGGAATGTTTAAACCTGACCAGAGTGACAAGGAGCACGTCCCAGGGAATGGAAGGCTTTAATTAAATTTTGACAGATGAGCAGGAGTCAGTAAAGTGAAGATGGTGGCGGAAGAACAGAAATCAGGAAAGGAAGGACATTTCAGGATCACACCAAATGGGCAAAGGTGCAGGGGGCTGAACTGAAGGACCCAGGTGGGAACAGGTGCGGCGAGGCTGGCAGGGCCGAGCACCCAGTGCAGTCCGTGTGGGGGAGCAGCTAGCCGGATTTGACCCTGAAAGTTACGGCGAGCCGGGACATGACATGATCGGGTTTGCATTCGCAGAGAAAAGACCGGAGGCCAGATGAGAAGCAGCGGCAGAATGAATGGAAGGAGAGGAAGTCAGTAATGAAGGGTTATAGATATGAGAGATACTCAAGAGTCAGATTGCACAAATGTGTAACAACACAATCATGAGGGTTACGTGGAAGGGAAGATCCTAGAATGAAGCTGGGGTTTCTGGTTGTGCAGGTGGGCAACTTTCATAAAGAAGTTTGACACTGGAGGACAAAATACAAACTGCATTTTGGATGTTTTGAGTTTGAGCACCTGCGAGCTGTAGGGTATCTAACCAGGTGGACATCTCTGGAGGATGCCGAATGTACAAGTCTACAGCCCAACAGAGAGGTCTGAGTCAGCAACGCAGTTTGGGGGTCGCCATCACTTAGAGAAACGTCGGGAAATAAGCGTTCGGCACCCTCAGCATGGATGACATCACCCAGAACAAATGTGTAGAGAAAGGAAACAAGATGTGCAAGAAAGAAAACCACATTCACGGAATAGAAGATGGAAAGTTAGCTTATTAAAGACTAACAGAGAAACAGGAAGACACTGGTGTCTTAGAAACCAAATGGCAGAGGAATTTCAAGAAGAAAAAGAGAGTGTTAGGTACTGCTGAGAGGTCACTGAAACAAGGACATAGAGTCACGGTTAAAAATAGGATGGTCATGGGAGTGAGTGGAAGTGGATATGTTTATTGTTCTTATAGTTTTAAGATGGTAGAGACTTGAGCATGCATACATATTAAGGTATTAAGGGGAAAATTCTGAGATACAGGAGATAAAAGGACTGGATGAAGGAGTGAGGTCCCCAAGGAGGGAGAATGGGGGCAACCCAGCATCACAACACTGAAAGGGCTAGGGTGACAGCTCAAAGTTAAGGGGAGCATAAGCCATTGACTAGGAAGTCCCTCTCCAAACCAGAATGATGTTGTTTGTTTATTAGTATTTTTGAGATGGCAAAGAGATATTTTTTTTAAAGTATTGGAGCAGATATCAGAAAACCCAGACTCTACACCTGTCTTCATCACTAACAACCACGGACATGTCAGTTTAATTGTTCAGAGTCACCCCTGAGAAATTAGCTTGATTTCTCTAGATCTCTCCTCTGACCAAAATGACGATCGTAACCGTGGTCCCAGCATCAGGCCACCACTTACTGAGCACCTGTCACGTCAGAGGTGCCGGGGGAGATGCCGGAGACTCTAAGGAGACAACAAGAGAACCTGAGGCCCTCATTTAGTGACCGAGACAAACACATTCATGACTATATAGACACATCGTTTTATTGAGACTTTTCCAAATGCCTGGTGCTGTTTTAAAGCTCTGACAGGTATTAACGTTTTTAGGTTTTAAAAAAAGTTTTATTTCCACGTTTTACAGATAAGGAAACCGAGGCATAGGGGTTACACAGCTGATTCCAGACATGGTGCTTTGCAGCATTAAAATACAAGTAAATTGCAATGACAGGCATAAGATATTAGAAACATTCAGAGGAGAGGTATGCAACCTACCCTGGAGGGACGAGGGAGAGGAGGCGGTACTGCAGTTGGGCCACAAAAAACAGGCACGGAAGTTCGCTGGATGAAGGAGTAGGGGAAAGAGTTCTAGGAGGAGGGGACAGTGCAAACAAAAGCACAGGGGTGAGGAACATGACGGGTGTTCAGGGAACTGCAAGCATTTGGCATTGCTGGAGCATGAAGTGTGACACAAGTAGCGGAGATTTTTAGGCAAGTCTCAGACCTGATTCTCAATATATGACGATCTGAACTTTCAACCAATATTTATTGAGTGCCTACTGCGTGTGCGCCAAAAGGGAACAGAAGAAGAATGAGACACAGCCCCATCCCAGTGGCACACACAATCTAAGGCAAGAGCAGAGTCGTAGGTGGCACAGTCACCTTGGAAAGGTGTGGGTCTGTCATACAGCAGTGCTGCCAGGGTTACGGGACACTATTTATCATCACTTCTCCAGGGCCACCACCATGCCTGCCGCATGGCAGGTACTGAATAAGCATGTGTCGAGTGAGTGCAATGAATGAACGAGGTGCTCGTCGGCATCGAGAGCCCTGGGAAATGTGGTCGGGAAGGAGACCAACACCACTGAGGGGCTGGCGATCAAGAAGACAACAAGGAGGAATATTAATACACTGAAGGGTAGAAAGACAGATCATGGCTGGCGAATCTTGGAATTCAAGACTTCATGACAGAGCAGTGTAGGCGGTGAGAAGAACTGAGATACGCAGCTCTGGCCATTCAAGTGTAATTTTCTAGGTTGTATGAAAAGGCTGGGGAGCAATTCAGGATGCTGAGAGGCTGGTCAATCACATCCTTTTTGAGGTCCCTACTGGTGATGACAAGGGACGGAGTGGACAGGGAGCCTGTGATCCGGCATTACCGTCCAGGGTTCAGACCATGACAGCAAAAGGGAGGAGGAGAGGGTGTGTCACTGGAGGACGTGTCGCCCAGTGAAGACTCTGTGCCACAGCATGGCAGAAGTAGGTTAGGCCACCTGCCCTCCGGGCCCCGGGGTATGTACCGTTGGGAAAGGGGTCACAGCGCAGATGACCGTGTGTTAGGGTCCCACAAGGGGGACTGCGACCAGAGGAAGGAAGTATTTGAAAGTGTTTAATGATAAATAGTGACCATAATTTTTTTTTATTTTTGTTTAACAATTTAAAAGACATTTCAGAGAAAATTTTTGAAGGGGATTTTGGGGGGAAAATGTTTGAAGGGAATGCGTACTGAGTTGCAAGCGTTCAGGAAAAGCAACCAGGCACTGTTGTACTACTTTAGCATAATCTTCCATGTTGACCAACTCTGAGCTTTTTCAGGTACCGGGATGACTCAGAGAGAATATTTGCATTTAGCGAGCATATCTCCACGAAAATGTAGAGGCAGCAGTCTAATGTCCTACTAATCTTAGGAAAGGGTATTAAGGAAAAACTTTCATTTCCAAGATGTAGCCTTCTGTAATATACATGCTCAAGAAAGTCATAGAAGAAAATGTTCTGCAATACATAGAAACTGATGAATCAGAAGAAGTAAACTAATGGCAATTTATCTTCCACTATTTCAGAATTGGAACAACATTTTATATTAAAAGAACTTCACCATTGTAGCCATGAGGAATGTCTAATCCCACTTAACTGGGCTGTCGTGCCGTTGGGGTGTTATTTAGAGTGTTTTTTGTTTAATATTGTGAGTTTTTATTAATACAAATCAGGTATTAACACCTAGATTTTTTTCTTTTTAATTATCCAAGCCAATTTAGGTTATCGGCATGGATTTAGGAAGAATTTTAGTGTTTCTACTACTTTGCAAGTCTAACTATGGTTTCAATTTGTATTCAAGATTTGGGATCTAAAGAATGATTCTGACTTGGTTATTACTATATACAAGAAAAAAATTACTCCCTCAAAAAATTTAAGTACCTGAATATTTAATAGTAAACACTTGTGATTTTTTTAAAAATTTCTCTAACTTCCTGATTTAAATTTTCCATTTCCATTTATAGACAATAAAAGTTTAGAAATACAAACTAAAGGTGAAATTTGTGCTATATCAAAGCTATTTAATATATTAGCTGTTTGCATTGTATTAAGTATTAAAAGATACCTAAATAATTGATAAATAAATTTGGACTAAATTTATCTAGTTTTCTTTGCCAGTTCCACTGAAGGGACAGTCATTTGAACATGTGGCATTGGTACCCCAGGGTTATAAGGATGGACTTTAGGATAGGACGTCCTACAAATATGACCAGCCTAAGTGAACTCACAACCCAGCAGCACCTTAACCTTCTGTGCCGCAGCTCTCACTTCTCCTAAGGATGATGGCAGGAGGGTTCTACCCGAGCAAATTATATCTGCTTTAAATAATTTCAGTTGGCGTGCATGCTAAACCAAAGGTGATCAGAAGAGCTCCTAAAATGACTGACACCTAGTTGTAAATGCTAATTAAGGATCCATGATAAAGGCCCATGGGTACCTCAAGCTCAACGTATCAAAACTGAAATCCATCATCTTCACCCAAAAGCCCTTTCCCGTGCTCCCCACTTATTTCATGTCATCCCTGTCTTCTTTATTATCCAGATTAGAAAACTCAAAGTCGTATTTAATGTTTCACCAACCTCCCCGTACTGTATAGACCGTTTACCCTGATAGAACACCGTATCTTTAATGTAGAGAAAAGCTATTCTTCCTGTAAGCCATCACACCAAAACAATCCCAGGGAAAGCGTCAATTCCAGCTAGTTGCAAAAAGGCTGATGGAACACAGATGCAAAGGTAATGGAATCTTTTCAATCAGACGTCTCTCTTGGTCTCCCATGATAGCTTTGCTGCTTGGAATCCCTGGATTCTTGATTTAAACAGGCTCATGATTTGTCTTCCTCACTCCAGGCCCTCTCTCCTGACACCTGCCCTCCCCACTAAGGCCACATTTCTACAGATCTGGTCCTGTTTCTCTTTTGCTTACAGACCGTGATGGCTTCTTAATGCCTTACAAAACAGACACTTCAGCTTGATGTGTGATTCAAGGCTTTAACTTAATTTTTCAGTCTTCTTCCCACTCCATACAAACTTTGCCCCTCACCCACCAGCGCCCTGTACCTGAGTTTAAGCCACCTCCGGATATTAGCACTCCCTGGACACTGCCCACACTTTCCTGAGACTCTCGGCATCTTCGCCTGTTCAGGAACTGTCTCCCCCTCATTGAAATCCTACCCACACAAAAGAAACATATTTTTTGCTGCATCTTGATTTAAAATATTAAACATAAAGGGCAGAAGTCTTCATTTTCCTAAAATATCAAAATTTTTACAAGACCGTTAGCTGTATTGCCTGGAAAACAATAGGCATCTTATTAATGAGCATCTTCTCAGAGTGTTTGTCTGAATAGGGCGTAAGTTGTATGCCATTACTATAGAGAAATGCTGAAGTTTCATAAAGATATTTTTTCTGATGTCATTTTTCTTCTATCTCATTCTCTGATTCTAATTTTTTCTGCATTATTTATTGTATGTGGAAGGTCATAAAATCTTTCCCTTCAAAAAGAGGACATGTTAAAGTGTCATAAAGACCGACAAGTAGGATTGGCCAGCCTATGGCCAGCTGGAAGACAACAGGACTTCTAAGAGGAGAAGAAATCAAAGAAGCTTGAATTCACGCATTCTGGGGGGAAAAAATGGAAGAAAGAGTATGCTATTATTGCTCAATAATAAACACATGGATTGGTGAGAAAAGTAGAACATATATATGAAGTTTGAATTATAATAAAGTTAGAAACCCTCCATCTGCTATTCTAGCAGCTAACAGTGTCTCGGCAGGCTGTATATTTTTATGAAAACAAACGCTTCAGGAAAAGAGATAGTGCCATAGTCAGTTAGTGTGTGTTACTAATGTTGGAGAATTGAATCAACTAAGGATGACACTTGGGACCAATTAATGCAAAGCTGGTTAAAAAAAAGAAGATACAATAAATCAGGGAGTAGCGCTTCATTTAAATACAGTGAGTGACTGGGGTAAATTACTTGAAACAGCTCAAAACCAAGGACCATCTTAAAGAGCCAAAGAAAACTGTAAGCACAACAATGATAGATTTTTATAAGCCCTCAAACACCTAAATTAAAACCATGTAAAAAAAAATTGGCCAAGTGGATATCAACTGGAAAGCTTCAAAAAACAGTTATTTATAAACGAAAAAAATTGGGAAACTATCTTTTTAGAGACACGTTTTGCCGAGATTACAAGATAATTTTTAATAGCAATCAGGATAGGAATCTTGAAGAGAAAAGAAGAAACATAAAGGCTTATATGAAATCTTACACAGGACTAGGGTCACAGCTAAAATATATTCTTCTTAAATGCTTGAAGATGACTTATTTCTATTTCTGTCATATTTCTGTTTTACCAGTTTTTTAAATTTTCTAGTTTAAGTCCTTCCTGATTTACTGTGTTCTAGAAGTTTCTGAGCTTCAGAACCTAGAATGTATTTTCCTATGGTCACAACACTGTACACGGCATCCACGTTCCATAAAGCTGACCATAAAGCCCTTTGTTGTTGTTTATAAGTGTTGGTGTTTTAAAATGTTGTGTCGAGCTGCATGGGGGAGCTTGAGGTCTGGGTCCTAGATTCCAGGGGCTATTAGATGTAGAGTAAAGATGTTGAAGAACAAAGGAAATCGCTTTCCGTATTTCTGAATGCCAAGCTTGCCTGTGACATACTTATCAATAGGGAAAGTTGTTATTTGCCTTTATGATATCCAAAGCACAGTTCCTTTATAAATCAGGAAGTGCTTCTGTTGGCACCTCCGTCTGGTGGGTGAGTAAAGGTGGCGGTTCTGACACAGTAGCATTTCCCCATCTCCAGGGCTCCCCCACGGCACCCAGTCACTTCTCTTTGCTCTGAAATGGCTGTGAGTTATACAATCCACCTAATTCATTCAAATATAATGTTACAACCGACATACTTTTAAATTATTACAACATTCTGACACAGCACTGGGTACTGGAAATAAAAACATTACACCACAATTTATCCCTTCAAAATTCCAGTGGTCTGATGAGAAAACTCCTCTGGTCCATTTTTTTTTTTATACAAATAAATGAAAAAATGAGATAAGGTCATAAGAGAGTTAGGAACATTATATAATCTTCTTTAGGAATAAGATCTGCTGCTGAAAACAGTAACACTCCAGGTTTCAGCAGCTCCATGACAATCTAACATGCATGCTATGCTCTGGTCTGTGAAGACCTTCCACACAGTGAGTGAGAGATCCAAACTCCTTTACCACCATTTTCTAGACTCTAAGAGTGTCGAAGTCCAGTTGGCCAACAGAGGAAGGAAGGATGGGGAAGCCTTGTCTCTTTTTGATCACATTGGTCCAGAAGCGAACACATTCCTTTGCCCTCACTCTGTTGGTGAGAACTATTCATGTGGCCTCCATGCACCAGACCAAGAAAGGCGGCTCCTGGCTGGAGAGCAGCTTTCCTGGGGTAACTATACAAAAGGGAAATAAACTTCTCACGAACAGCTAGTGGTATCTCTCACAGATACTATAATGACAAAAAGGAGTCGGTTTTAACCTCACCTGAAGAAATCAAGGTAGGTTTCCAGAAGATGCATCGTTTGATTTGCACTGAAGGATAGGCAACAATGAGATCAAGGCATTTTTCTGGAGAGAAAACAGTATAGGCAAATGTAAGTAGGGAAGGAAGATTATATAACATGTAAAGCAATTGAAAATGATGTAGCTGAAGCCCAAGGACCAGTTAAAAGACATCTTTCTTTAAAGAAGTGACCCACCACATATTTGTGTTAAGAATTTGACAAATGAAAGCAAGCTGGACCTACAGCCTCTTAGGAAATTACTCATTTTGCTTGCCTTTGCGGATGGTGTTAAAATGATCAAATTTGGTTTTCTGCATCTCTGAATATGATTCCTCTGATGAGAACTGATGTGAATGCCAAATGACTTCTCATGAAGAGTGGTTGATATTTAGTATTCTACAGGGTCTTTCTAGGTAAGTGCGACCAGAGCCAATGAATAATAGAAATAGTGTATATCTGTCAAGTGTAATTATAACACTGAATTATGCTCATCTTGCATTCCGATTCCTGTGTACATTAGTTTAAACACCAGAACATGTGGGCACTTCATACCTGTGAGAATTTTACTTTGAAAAATAGCATGCCCTTAGTTTTAGCCATTTTTAATAGGAAAAAAATTCACATCTTGTTCAAAATTACTTTATGGTAAAGTTTAATGTCTCTATCTTCTCAAGTTTCTAAAAACAGGGAAGAAATAGAGAGGAATATTTCAATCTAATTTTAAATTCCCACTGATTTTCTATATTTAAACAAAAATCTTACTCTTTGCATTTTGATTAACTAATCCCTTGGATTAAATACTTGTTAAAATTATGGAATAGAGTTGCTTATAATGTCACCAGTATGCAAAAGAAAGTGGAAATTATGCAAGTATTGTTTGTTTATTGTTGAATGACTCAAAAATTCAGAAAAGCAAAAAGGATAAAACAAAAAAATCAGCTATAATCTCATATTCCAATATATTCAAATTACCATTTTACTGTCTAAAAAATTCTAAACATTTTTCTATGCATTTGCATATAATTTTTTTACAAAAATGAAATCATATGTTACATACTGTTTTGTACCCTACTTTTTTCATTTAACAATATTTTAGAAACACATTTCCATGTCAATTTTGTTTTAATTTCACAACAGCAATATTTTTTTTCAACTGAGCGCAAGGACCATATCAGAATCTTCAAGAGGGTGTGTGTAATTGAAAAATTATAATTTTATCTTTAGAAAGCAAAGCCAAGAAAAAAAAAACATTGTTTTTTTAATACAAGCTACAAAATGTAAAACACAAAAAAATTCCTATTGGCTCATAGGATTATCTCAGATTTTCTGAGGTTTGTTATATTCTCTATTGGCCTCCTATATGGGTTGTATCAGCATCTGGAGGGGATAATTAGGTTATTATGTCAACAGCTAGAACATGGATTTTAAAAGATTGTGAACTACAGTGACTCAACTGCCAAGTGTTCTGTTGAACCAACCATCCCCTACTATTGGGCTTAACTTTTAAAAGGTAGATTTTCACACATTCTGATTTACTGGCTTCTTGTTACTAATTCCCCATCATCCCCTACGATAGCATGCTTATTTTGAGTCTGTAGTATGCTGCTGCTTTTTAAGTCTCACCCACGTACCACAGCATCAAGCAGCAGGGAATGCTCAAATGATGAAAGTGGAAGACACGTTTGGGAAGTCTGAGCAAGGCTGTGCTCGGCAGCACAGAGCTGCTAATGGATGGCCCTATTCCCAAGGCTGTCTCCATGCGTTCGCCTTGTTGAGAATATGTCAAACCATCCTGATGCAGGACTAGCGACTAGCTTAACCCAACCTGCAACTGTTCTCTCAATGGAGCCATTCTAGAGAGAAACCATGTTCTGTTAGTTCACTAAATCATGAAAAAAGTAAACATGGTTGTTTGAACATTGTACAAACTGGTCCTAAAAGGGTTCTCACTCTGTTTTATATGTGCTGTCTTTAGGGAGGCAAAACATTTATGTATGCAATAAATACAGGAAAGTTATGTTTTCAGATGTTATGATCAGAAACAAGGGGAAGGGCATCGGGTGAAGAATCCCTATTATTATTTAACATTATAAATTTCCAGAGGAATGCTTTGTTCAAGCAGAACTGGGCTGGCACAACCGTAAGGGATGCTGTCAAGTGATTTCTATCATTTTTTCAGATGTGGAAATATATGAACTCAAGGTCTAATAACTTTTCTATAACTTTAATGGAGCATTTATCCTAGGATACTTTCAACCATAAGATTTTGAGATTCGATATTTTTAATTTCAACCTTAGATTCCTTACTTCTAATATCCATTACCAAGTAGAAGAAAAAGAACAAATTAAAGTACTTTCAACTAGAGAAAAACTAATAAAATAATTTAGATCAGCTCCGCATCTCTTACAAAGACTCTGAGGCACAAGGCACTTTTTTGAAGTCTCTTACACACTAAGAAAGCTTGTTATGTAGAAAGAAAGCGATTCTCCTTTCCTCTCATATGTTTATTTATTCCCATGTAAATTCTCTGTTGATCTAAAGCATGGGTTTACTTTTTCTCCGCTGTGTGTCCAATACTGCAAATGCACGGTAGTTATAGTGCATCTCGTGTTGCAATGGAACACAGAATCAATCTCTTTTTATATTCTCAGTCCATAGCATGTAAAATATATGTCTTCACTTGGCACTTTTTAATTTTAATTAGAGAAATCTTATCTGAATATATGCAAAATGGCATAGGAAGGGTTTTCTAGAAAGGAAATAATTTGTTGCAAAACAGAGAGAGAAAAACTGTCCCTGTGATATGACCTCTAGGCTGAGTCAAAACTCAGTCCACAGTAACCAGAAAACACATGTCCCCTTGGCTGCTTCCCTTCTGATAGACTTATCTACAGCTCTCCCCAGTAGGCATGCACCATCCAAAGCCTTATCTTTTCATCCTCCGTCCTGGTCTTTGTCTTTTCCTCTTTATCAATATTCCTATCAGGACAGCCATCCATAGCTCCATCATTTCGAAGTTATAATTAATAGACTGACTAGAATGTTGTCTCTATAAGCTTCAGCTTGGTCTGAGATGACACTCAGCAGCTTTTTGTCCAATTCAAGTTGTTGCAGCCTCTGGTTATATTACCTCCTTTGGATTGCAAATCCCAGGGTCCTTTTTCTCCTTGAACTTCCCAAAGCCACATATCTCAGCGAGCCTGCTCTCTCTGGCATCGCCTGAAACCAACTTCATAAATGACCCCTGGTCTTCTGCCAAAGCACATTTTCTTCAATGAGTTTTCTCATTTTGCCACACAGCCGGAATGTGGTAAAGAGAAAAGCTTCTTTGCAGTCCATCCCATCCTCAATCTGCTCTCCTCTCCATCTCTGGGGAATCCTTAGGCATCCAGCTTCACGGTTTCTCTAAAGCAGCTTCTGCATTTCCTTTTATCACAAATACTCTATCCCCAGAGTCACCATCTGGGACTGTCATCTATTCTTCCAAACTAGGCGCTCTCTGCCCAGTGCACATCTCTGCTCATTCCAAACACAAGGGTATTTAAAACCCAGCTACAGGGCCTACATGAGGCACAGGGCATTGTTTCAAGCTACATATCATTTTGTAACTATTTTTGTCTTGTTCTTTTTCCATCATATAGGTCCATTAATATTCAAGAAGTTATTCTTAGAAGGTGGTTAAATGCACGGAGAAAACTAAAATTAGAAAGGCTTTGCATTTTAAAGACAGATCTCTGTTTTTGCATGGCCAACGGTATCTCCCTTTTGCTTCCTTTCCTCTGTGGATGCCTTTGTTTGTGAAGTTATTTCTTAACCATAATAAAAAGCTTAAAGGCCAAAATACACAAAAAGAAATATTTCTTATACTCAAGAGGTTATCAAGATACCAGAGACTTTAAAATGAGTTTATAACATTGATTCTTAAGCTCCAGGCATTTCCTTGAAGAATTTCCAAAAGACTTCAAATAAATTCTTCTTGCCAACTTTCATTTTCAGATGCATTTAACACCAAGTTTTCTGGTGTGAATATGCATATGTGGTTCTAAAAATCTCTACATTCACAAAATAAAACTATACTAAAAGAAAAATAGGTTATTTTTTATTTCCTTTACAATATGAAAGGCCATACACAATATAGTTAAGAAATCAAAAGCTCTAGACCTAGTCATTACTGGATTTTGATGTCTTACAGCCTCAATTTCCTTATCTAGGCAGTGAGGGTAAAATTAGAAGTTGAAGTCCATGCTCTGAAGTCTTTATGTCTTAACATTGTTGGGTTCAATCACATACTTCTAGACCGAAGTGACTGTTTTTATTTTTGCAGAGGTAGAACCAATTGCAGAATTAGAGAGAACACAGTCCCCGTAAGAATGAACACACTTCTGATACCTATTGCAAGTTCAGGGGGTTCCCCAACCCATCCCCAGGTATGATACTTTTCTAGAAGGACTCATAGTTACAGTTATTATAGGGGAAGAATCCATATGAAAATCAGGTAAAGGAAGAAGCACAGAAGGCAGAGTCCAGGAAAGTTACCAGATGCTGAGCTTCTAGTTTTCTTCTCCCTGGGGAGCTGTGAACACATTTCTTTCCTGGAATCAGTATGTGACAGTTTGCATGGGGTATTGACAACCAGGAATGCTTCACTGAGCCTCAGTGTTCAGAGTCTTTGTTGAGGCTCCATTGCATAGGAATGGCTGATTGTGCACATGGCCAACCTCAGTTTCCAACCTCTCAGGAGATTAAACTCTATAACCTAGAGCCCCCCACCATACCTCACATTGTTGATCTTTCTGGTACGGTTAGCCCTCTTCCTAAATACTGTCTGGTGTGGCCAGGCCTCAACCTAAATCACACTGTTAGACTGTCTGGTCTGATCCACTATTCCCAGGCAAACAAAGACACGCTTATCAGGGAGAACATCTCAAGGGCTTGGATATTACTTTCCCAAAGCCAAGGCCAAAAGCCAGACTTCTTTTGGAGCATGAGTGAATTCTTTACTACACAGTTTTGAAAATCTTTCAAAGGACAGGGAAGCAAACTATTCCTAGGACCCTACTACTAGAAGGAAACTTGGAAGTCCTAGTTTTCTTAAAGTAGGATTCTAGGACCACTTGCATCAGAATCACTTGACATTAACAAAATGCAGAGTCCAAAGTCCTACCCCTAATTTGCTGAAACAGATTCTCTGTAGGAGGAGCATTGGACTATGCTTTTAAGCATGTTACTTTAGCAGTTTTTTATGTAGGCCAAAATTTGAGAAATGTAATTACTATCCAAGGTCCTTGTTCCTAAAAGCAGAGTGAAAATAGCAAGAGATGTAGCACAGAAAATTCTGCCTCTCGTTCCTCTGCCGAGTTTATCTTGGGCAAGCCATTATTCCTCAAACATCATATGTTTGAAAACAACGTTTAGCAACATTTGTTTTAAACAGACATAACTAATGTATCATGTTCCTAGATTGAGAAAATACACATTGAGTTACTTTGTGCTGTTAGGGAAGATGCTTGTGAAATACAAGATGGCATTCCATCTAATTTGGTTGGCCTTGGAACTTCTCTTGGAACTTCTCTTTCTGTACTATATATTTCTGTGTTATATATTTCTATACTATAATTGATGGTCTGCTTAGGGGTATTCCAATTTATTCTTTCATTTGTTCATTCACAAACTGATGCCTGCTCTGTGGCAGGCATTGTTCTAGGTGCTGAGGATGGAGCAATGAACAGAACAGAAAATGCCTCTACCGTAGTTAGGCCAGGAGCAAATATATGTCATGCCAGATGGTGATACATGCTATGTAGATTTTTATAAAATCAGGATAAAGGGGGAAAGGCAGCTGAGGGAGGGGTTTTCTACTTGGCATAGAATATTTAGGGAAGGAATTTCTAATATGGTGGCTTGTGAGCAGAGAAGTAAAGGAGCAACCATAGAGTTATTTGGATAACAGCAAGTTCCAAGGCCCTGAGGCAGGAGCAGTTTCAAATGTGGTGGCAGAGAAAACCTTATGCGATGGAAATAAAGAGAGATGAGGAGGAGCAGAAATGGATCCAGAGAGTACAGACATCTCCTTCATAGAATGTGAGGCAACAAAAGGGAGCACAGAATTGAAATGGTAACCGGTGGGGTAAATAAAGGCAAGAGAAGGGTTCTATAGTGGTTGTGGTTGTTCAGATTAAAGACGTTTCACCATGTTTATGTGGAACACTCCTGTAGAGAACGAATTAATAATGCTGTAGTAGAGAGGGAAGAATTATTAGAGTGGTGTCCTTGAGTAGGCAGGAAGGATGGTATCCAGTGCATAGGTGGGACACTTGGCCTTGGATACATTCTTTACTTCTTTCTCCTCTTCCTTGTCCCTCTGATTCCCAGTGACCTTATTTTCAGCCTTCCTGCATCTTCTTATGACCCTTTCATGTTACATAATTCTTTTCTCTTATGATGTACACTTCATCCTTCCTTTAGGAAAAAAAAAAGGAAAAGATATTCATAACACTCGCCACTGTAGAGTGAGGCTAAAATATCTGTTCTACCAACAACTTGTTTTGTTGTATGAATCCAATGAGATTTTGTCCAGAAGAGCCCTTTGGACACTATCATTCCTTGAATGTCATTTTAGAATGGAAAAGACAAATTGTTATCAAAACAGAAACAGTGTTAACTGGACTGGTCATTATTCTCATAACGTATATACCTTTCCTTGTCTTTTCTCTTAACTTTTTCTATATTGAATGGTCAAATTTCTCCTGCTACTCCAACTGACACTTTGGGTCTGATGTCTAAATGTTACCTCACCTGCTGGAGGAACCCAGAGCCAAAAAGTCTGCTATTCTGGTCAGTTGTTAAATTTATCACTCAATTCGTTAAACCTGGAGTGATTTGTTTGAGGAAATGTAGTATTAATATATTGGAATGTGAGCAAATAGCGCCACCTACTGAAATCATACTCAAAGGGGAGGGGGAAGACATTGGACATACCAAGAAGCTGTCCATGGTTTTGTCCCATTCATTGTTTTAAGTCACTCAGATGAAGTCATGAGCCAGCTTTATTCAACAGTAATTTCTGCCATCTCTTTTCTGATGCCGATATGCCACCTTGTGTATTTCTCTTTTGATATTTCTCTTTTCTCCCTGTAATGATTCAATATCTAAAACTACCATTAAGACTAGCTATATTTCATTTTATTTCTCTTAGAATCTCTTGGGAGAATATAGGATATTGCAATTTGAAAGGACCTTAGAGGTAATCTAGTTCAGTAGTTTCAAACACATTTTGGACACAGAAACTCTTGGGAAACTATAGATGCAATCCTCACTTCAGACACTGGTGAACTGAGACCCGAAAAGTGAAAAAGCAAAACTAAGACTAGAACTCAGATATACTGATTCCCAAACCATGTTCAATATCAGTTAAGATACTTGCAGCTGCAATGAAAAAATGGCTTAAACAATAATGGATCTCACATAAGAAATCCTAATGTAGATGGCTCCAGGAATAATTTAAGAGTTGAACAATGTCACCAACAACCCAGGTTTACCCCATTGCCCTCCCTATTCTCTTTGGTGTAGCTGATATTTTCAAGATGGTTCCAGAAACATTAGTGACCACAACCTCCCACCCACTATTAAGGGGCAGAAAAGGAACTGTATTTTCCTTACATCTCTTATGAGCTAAGACGCTTTTCCCAAAAAGCCACCAAAAGACTCCACTCATGTCTCATTGGCAGGAGGGTGTGATATGTCCCATCCTAAGTGCCTTACTGGCAAGGAGCATGAATTGCCATCTTGGTCTTGGTTACATGCAGAGTCAGCCTCTGGGGTGGGGTTAGGGCTCAGAGCTAACCTGGGCTGAGGTTAGGGCTATCCTTACTTGAAGCATAAGACTCTGGAAACACATAGATTACTGAGCAAAATCAGGTTAGCTCACAAGGGAAGAGGTGAGAGTGATTAGTTGCTGGGAGAAGATTCTCTATGAATCTCTCCTATTTCTGCTTGTCTTCTGAACAAGAGGCAATGACAGCTTTGTTCATACCTTTATTAAGGATGCACGTATACCTAACAGACTTGGAAGATACAGCGTCTTCCTCCAGGAAAGAGGGTAGATTTGTTTCCTGACCAGGGTAATAAAGACTATGTCCTGCTCCAGGGCAAAGATTGACCAAGTTTTTTAGCAGCTCCTTTACAATATTGGGGCTTCTGAAGTTCAGGGTTCCTGAGCTGTGAAGCAAACAGCACATGTGCGGCACCCACCTGGGCTGCCCCATGGCACCCCCAGGGGACTCAGGGTGCGGGAGGAAACTACTGTGAACATGAAGCTCATGGTGCCTGCTGTGTTGTGAGTGAAAAAGTCCTTTGTCCCCGACCCGGGAGTCTCATGTCTTCAGCCAGCATTAGGAAACTGTGGCCAGCTGACAGGTTAGCTTGCAAGTGGGGTCAAATCTCAGACCCTCCCCAGTTTCCGACACTCGTGGAAAAGCAACCACTCATGTTTGGTACAGTGTTCTTTCCAGTGAGCCGTGCCACACAATTCTCATGCTCAAATACTTATTTCTGGAAATAGGAAGATTTGCAGCGTATGGTAAACTCTTTTTCCACAGGCGGAAACAGGGCAATGCTTCCGTCTCCAGCTGGAGACACGCGTTAAGTGAGGACGGTGTCACGGGCTCCGGTGTCTTTTATGCTGCCTCTCTTTTATTCGCTCACTGACTCTCTCTATAATTATCTCTTTTAAAATGTCAGTTGCTCTCACCCAGAAGACCGAGAGCAATCAGCCACAAACTGAACTTTAGAAGCTTTTAAAACACACTGTCTGACTGGGAGATGGGATTTCTCAAAGGTGTCCCTTAGCAATGTCAGAGAAGCTGATGCTGAATGACTGAGAAAAGGGAGCCCTTTCTTTCCTGCTCATACGAGGCCTTAGAGTCCCCTTCCTCAGGAAGCGACAGAGGGGAAGTGCAAGGGGTTCACTTGGTAAATATTTCTTGAGCAGAGCCTGAATGGGGCTCCCGGGGAGGAAGCTGCTCTTGGAGGCGCCTGGCCTGCAGTGGCCGCGCCCTGCTGGGGACAGAGGCTCTGAGCCACACGGTCCCAATGACTTTCCTCCCCTCTCTAGAGCAAAGGACTGATGCTAAGACGACTGTGGTCCAGAGGAAGAAATAGGGGATCTATTGTGACAAGCAAAGAGAAAAGTGTGGATATTTTCTAGTGACTGCTGGTACCCAGACTTTCTCCAAATGGTGACAGTTTGAAGACCTGGACAAGAATTCATCGCAGCAGAGGGAGAATAGCAGAGGAAATTAGAGCAGCATTTATCCCTGCGAGTCAAACCTTAGGGTTAAACTCAATTTATCCCTAAATTCTATTTCCTTGATGGCAGTTGATGCCTTTAAAATGAAACAATCTTTCTTGCTTAGCCCGGGAACCCTCGTTCTCCAGCTATTCTGACAACTTACATTTTAAAATGCTTCTGCTGAAATACAGCACCAAGAGAACAGGACAGATGTAATCTGAAAGCAAGGCTACATTTTCCCCATCCACTGTATCGGAACTACAGAGCCAGAGGACCCAGCCTGGGGGTCATGTTGTCATCCACCTGCATTCTGATCATACGTCCCCGGGAACCTGGGTGGCAGTCACAGGCCTGCAAGCTAAATTCAGTCACAACGACCCCCGGAGGCAGTGGCTCCTCATTTAGATGAGATTTTTACTGGCGTGTGTGTGTGCAGAATCACCACAGGTGTTAAAATTAAAGTTCTCTTTCTCATGACATGAAGGATCAAAATTCCTCGGTACAATTAGGTGGATTAAATTGAGCTCTGCGTCTAATATCCCCGTAGCTCAATAAAGTTAACGCGGCTCTCAGAGGGGCCCGGCACAGAGGCAGGGAATGGTCTAGGTCCTGGGAGGATCTGGCCCACTGTGGTTTTTAAATTAGAAGTCTGATTGCTTGTGACACCGTCTCAAAATGGTACCGGCCAAAAGAAGCCGAATTTTCCATTAGCCCAGGAAAAAAAAAGTGACAGATATTTAATTAAAGTGCTTAGAGATTAGGCAGAAGGCTTATTGATGGATAGAGGGGCTGAATATCTTTATAAGTGAAGTCAGGAAATTCACTGGTGCGCCACGTCTTTAATGTCAAAAGGAATTCACTGAGCCTGAGGGAGCTCAAGGCGCGTGTGGCAGTCCAGCAGGAAGCTGCCTCCGCTGCCAATCACCAGAGAAATGTACGTTTAAAAACCTTGTTTGTAAAGTCCTAGGTAGTCACCAAGGAACTTAAAAAAATGCAAAACAAGAAAGCAACTTATAACTAAAGTTAACAAAGCAACCACCGAATCCGTACAACTATGGATGCCTATTGTGGAGAGGTTGATTTGGAGGAGATCTCTGAAAGTGAATGATTTGTGGTCATTGCTGGGGGGCAGGTTATGGGAAGGATCCAGCATCCTAGATGGGGAATAACCAAGGTTCACAACGTCTGATGCAGGAAGGAGATTATTCTGCAGGACTGTTGTGCTACCTTTTGGACAGCCACAAGTGGTCCTAAAAAGATGTAGGTCACCTTCATTGTCTCAACAATTTATAGGTCCCTAACTTTCAACAGGGACTACAAAGATTAATGAAATAAAGTTTAGTAAATTTGCCCAAAGCAGTAGCTCTCCACTCTAGCTACATATTAGCTTTTCCTGGGGAGCATTTGAAAAATATCTGTGCCTACTCTAGACCAACTGAGTCAGAATCTCTGGACACAGGTGTTTCCAAAAGCTCTCCAGGTGACTGCAAATCACTGCCCGACAAACCACTGAACAGGTAAGTTTAATGTGAAATAAAAAGATCTCAGGCTCTGAAATCTGACAAACCTGGGTTCCAATCCTGACTCTACTAACTCAGTAAATCTAAGACACTCAACATGTGCTAACTTCACCGTATTTCGGTTTCCTTATCTGGACATGGTCAGTGATGATAACTTCTCGGAAGCCTTCTCAAGAATATGTAAGGAAATAAATGTGTACCTGGCACATAGGTTCCCAGTACAAATTCATTTTCCTGCCCTTGGTTATTAATGGTTAATAATGGATTGATGTTTTATCCTTCTTCAAAGGATTTTGCCATGGACCTTTGTGGCAAGAGACTGGCTTTTTCTCTCCATGCCTCGGTTTTCCTCTAGAATTCAACGCTATTTGATATCTAGAGAAAAATACTCACATATCTCTTATGCTTTCTGCCCCTCCAGCTGCCACCGAAGTATCCTTTTCATTTGATGTCGGAAACGGGCCAGTGGAGATCGTAGTGCGGTCACCCTCCCCTCTCAACGACGACCAGTGGCACCGGGTTACTGCAGAGAGGAATGTCAAGCAGGCCAGTCTGCAGGTGGACCGGCTGCCCCAGCAGATCCGCAAGGCCCCTACCGAAGGTCACACCCGCCTGGAACTCTACAGCCAGCTGTTTGTCGGTGAGTAAATGAAAGGTGATCATGATTTCCCTCTGTTGGTTTTAGGAACCTTCACAATGTAAAAACAAATAAACAAACAAACAAAACAAAAACCAGCCTATGGAGAGTTTTGATAGAGATCCTTCCAAAAGCCAGTGTCTAGGCGTCTTGTAGTCTCCTTCAAGACAGATTGGGATGAGGAAGACCTAGATCTGGTTCCACTTCCCACTCTCTGGAGCTCATCGTCCTCAGCTGTAAAATCAGAGCATGGGCTGGACATCTGCCAGGTCTCTCTGATGTCTATAATTTTAGGTTCATGGTGTTACAACTGTATAAAATTATTTGACCATTTAGGACACTTATAACTATGTGGAAGGAAGGAAGAAAGAGGGAATGGGCTCTCTAAGTTCAGGTTTGCTTTAAATGATGAGCAGAGGAACGGAGGGATGTCGAAAGGGAAGGTGGGGGGAGAGAAAGGATGGGCTAAGTTAAAATTTGCTTGAAATGATACCTAGAAATCCATTCCTTTCTCTGCCCATCCTTGAGGTTCTAGGCAGAGAAAGATTTAGACTTCTTCTGACATGAAATCCCTCTACATGGGAAAGAGATCAGCACTGAGAAGAAACTTAAACAGAGCAGAAAGTTCAACAACCTGTGAGAAGTGGATCCAGCCACACTGCCTAATCTTTTTTACTAGTATTTTTGCTACTGACCTATTCCAGATAATCCTAAAATTACTTGAGATCAATGCCTGTTTCCATAACTATTTGAATTTTACATTTTGTTTCTCAGAATATTATAATAATATGTTAGGAAATTAGCAACTTTTACTTGTTGAATGAAAAGAAAGTGAGTTTGAAGGACTTGGTGGTTGTGTATCACCTTAGACCCTTTCCCTGGGCTTCTGGGGGTTAATTGATCACTTCAGTCAGCCGTGGAAGTCTCAGACCAAGACAAGATGTGACCTAGTTGCTGTTCATACCCATAATACCAGCCGCCCGGGCTTCACCCTTATCGGCAGAGCCTTGGTGAGGGTCAGTTAATTTTAACAAGCGCCAGATTCCCCATGGTGTCTTTCACAGCTGTGTTGGGATGCTTGAAGAGCATTAGGAAGTCATAAGAAGAAAAGTGAAATGAGGTGTCCGTTCCTTTTCTGTAATGTGGGCAAACAACAAAACAAAGGTCAATGAGCTTTGAAAGTGAGACTGACTTGTGAACCAGCCCCATCAGCGGGGGGCTATGAAAGAGTCATAGATTTTGAAATGAAATACTACTTATTTGCAATTGGACCCCAGCCCTTTCCAAATCCTTCCCTCAAATTATAAATCATAAAATTACATATTATTTTTTATTGGCTAAATATCGAGTCCACTGATTTCCTGCTGAACACAGTGAATAAGTTTTACTTCGTCAACATGTCTTGCCCAGATTACCGAGTACAAGTTTCTTCCCAAATTTTGTTGACATGCTAGGTGGATTCTACTTGGTTTTCATTTTAACACGTGACCCTACTTGACTTGATTTCTCATTTTTCCGACCTTGCCCCTGGATGTAGAGGTCCAACTTTAGTTTGATCCCTTTCTGTTCACTGACTATAGTTGTATCCAAGAATTTTGGAGATCTAGCAAGGTTGTAAGATGAAAAGGGACGGGGGAATATTTATTATGGTCTTGGAAGGAATGTCAAGTCCTTTAAAGAAGGTAACCTGAGAATAACTCACTAAAAGAGAAGAACAGGGAACTGAGATCAGAATTCTACAGAACAATAAATTTAAGAGGTAGGCAGGAAAACATCTCAGGAGGAAAAATGAAGAGGAGTGAAAAGAGTGAAGGAAATGAGGAGAGAGTAATGTCGCAGGAGGAGAGGTTTTTATGAAAAAGGTAATGGCAAATATCAAGCACCATGAGTAAAATAAGGCTAGAGAAACGTTCTCTGAGCTTAGTAATTGTGAAGCCATTGGTGATCTCAGAAAGAAAAGCATTAAGCACGGTGGACCGATGTGATGAGTTAGCACATTCTTTTCACCTGATAATAAAGGGAAAGTCTCAAGTCCCACTTTCCAATTTCCTGTTATCTCAGAGGTAGGGATGATGCACAGCTCCCAGACACAAGCTATTGGAGCCGATCGAAGAAATATTGTTCTGCAATCGAAACCTACACCAGGGAAAGTGGGGAGGGGGTTGTTTCCAGAAAAAAAAAAAAAAGTTCAACAGCTATGAGATCCTGGAGCCAGTTATCCCAAAACTATTCAATAAGGATTCAGGCAACGAGGGTGTCCATCTCAGTTCAACTCTAATAAAGGCATTTTCTTGACCAACTATTACCACTTTTTCTCTGTGAGTCTCTTTTCTCATCTGTGTAGTAAAGGAGTTAGATTGGTTGTTTCCCAAAACGTCTTCTAACTCTCGACATTTATGACCATGTGCTTAGTGATGTTTGGACGAGACCTGGGCTGCCAAGTGGTCAACCTTTCCGCAGTGTTGCGTGGTGAACAACGTGGGCTTGGAATCCCATCTCTGCCACTGGCCAACTAAGAGACCCCCTGGCAAATTGCTCGGTATTCCTGTGTCGAATAGAAACAGAGCTCCTACATCTCAGGGTTAAATGAGACGGTCTTTGCTGAACACCCTGCAGAGTGCCTGGCACAGGGTCAATACTCACTAAGTGTGAGATATTTTTCTTTATTATCCTTCACCTTTCACTCCCTTTACATTCTTCTTCCTCCACGTTTTATTTGCCCCTCTCTTAAAGAAACCTGTTCCAACTGGCTCATCTCTTCTTTCTCAAAATACTGACCTGAAATGTGATCACTTCAACCTGCCAGCCCTAAAGGAAAGCTCACACGCAGAAATGCCCCGCATCATCCACAGTCTTCCTGCTGGTCCTCTGCTTGCCGGCCACAGAGGCCGCAGAGAGGCAAGTGGGGGCCCAGAGATTTGACGCAGCTTAAAGCTGAAGCAGACTTAAAATAGCTCTTGTCTTTGCGCACAGAGTGACTCTACGGAGGGCCAGCCTCCACCCACCGCCCGCGTTAGCAAGGCCAGCCTCGCGTCTCCTTTTCCAAAGTAACTAAACAGACAGAGAAGACAATTCTCCTCACTGTGCATCGAAAATATAATTAGAGGCTGTCATCCAACAAGGGCTAACTTTTGGAAGTCATAAGAATCCAGCTATGATTCTGGTTTAGTTGAAAAGTAACAGATAGATATAAAAATTAGATGACAGAAAGAAAAAAGGATGTTGCTGGTGTTTGCCTGAAAAGTGTGGGAAACTTTTTCCCATTTTGGATCCAAAATGAGCAGCTAGCATATGATAAGCTCCCGGGATGGCCTGGCAGAGCCATCTAAACCACATGGCGAGTCGTGGCCTCAGCCAGCCCAGGTGCTCCAACCTGAGTCCTCCGTGGCAGCTGTGGGCCAGATTTTTCTTCGCAGGTGGAGAAAGCAGACATGCCCATGGTCGTTATCTAAGCGTGAACAATGCCAGGCAGGATTGAGCCAAAGCCCTCTTTGGCACAGAGACACACAGGGAGTTTGGAGCCCTGGCAGCTGCCACAGCAGTGGCAAGACTATGAGGAAGCTCGAGGTATCTGCTGGGCTCCCAGCCCGGGATCCAGGCCACCAGCCCAGGGCAGAGTCAGGGAGCTGGTGAGCGCAGCCTCGCGGGGAGCCAGGCAGGCTGGTCAGGGCAGGGGCCGGGATAGGGGTTAGCTTACCCCAAGCTAGACGCCAGCCGGAGCATGGAATTGCTCTTGGTGGTCATTTAAGGAGGACGTCAGAGTTCAGGAGATCTGGAGGCTGCTTCAGAAGCTTCAGGAAGAAGTCAAGCTCCTAAGTGGCTCCTTGGGAGAGAAGGTTAGGTCGTCTGAACTAGGAACAATTGTCCAAGCTCAATTCACTTGGCTCTGACTCTTCTGAAATCTCAGTAAAGGACAACTCTCTTGTGTAAAATGTAGCCCAAAAGGAGCTGAAAAATCATTCTCAGTCCTTCAAATTCTTTTGTGTTGGGTGAGAAGCGTGGTTGGAGACTTACCGGGAGAACCGCTGTCTTCAGGAGGACTCAGAGATAGCGGGGAGCGGAGAGCCTGCAGTCTCCTTCCTCCGACAGTCTGTCGAGAGACCTTTCTCCCCTGGGTGGCAGCCTGAGTTTATGGGAGAGCTGAGGTTTAGCAAATGGATTTATAAGCCAATAAGGACGAGAGTGCTGTGGCCACTGTCTGCGCCCAACCTCCCCAACTCGATAATACGGCTTGTTTGGTCAGCTGCTCCCCATACTCTCTATGTTCCAAAATCACAAATGGATAATCCCCGTGCCATCTGAAATGCATTGTCATCGAGAGAGCAAAGAGAAAAAATCAGCATGTGTATTCAAGGGAGAAAGATGGAATTGCAGTCATGAAATGCACCCAAATCCATATATGAATAAAATGGTTTTTTGTCCCTAAAAAGTTGGTCATAAAAAAATTGTACAATCCAAATTGCAAAATGAGAACATAGAAAAGGGTGTTTGCCCCATTTCCCCCAAGCCTGACTCAGGAGCAACAGCTGGCTGCTGGCTGAGGTGTGTGGTGACACCTCAAGGCCAGTTGCCCCACGTGAGCCACCTCATTCCATCCACAGGGTCTGCAAAGTGGGCACTATCACTAATTCTTGTTGGACTTCTCACAGTGAAGAAGCTGAAGCTGAAGATTGCTTAGCTCACCCAAGGTTATGCACTTAGGAAGAGACAAAGATGGAATTTGATCCCAGACAGTCTGGTTCCACTTAACTGTTCCTCCTGCCAAAGCAAAAATGGCACTGGGCCCAGCTGAACAGGCAAGGGGGACTTCGTTCAAGGCTATTGCAACAGAGGAGAGAGACCAGCACTTAGTCTGAGCACAACTGCATTTCAACTAAGAGCAAGAGAGTTATTTTTTTGTTTTCATTTTTGGTTTTTTATTTTGGTAAAATACACAATGGGGGAGTTTTCAAGAGCTAGAATAGGAGGGATCATAGGCTCTCTGCATTTGCTAGTTGACTCTACCCAAAGGAAAAGTAAACTTTCTCAGATCTTCATAGGGAATGTGACACTTTACTTGAGGGTCTCTGTGATATGAAAATAAGCTGGTTTTTTTTTTCTTTTCAGCTGTTAGGATAGGACATTTTCAAAGGTTGCCAAAGTCAACCTGAATCTCCATGTCCAGGACACAGGCCTCTGGTCTTTCCCTGATCCCTCAGCAGCATCCCATGTGCTGTCCTTCTTGAAATACTTTCTCCTCTTGGATTCTGCTCTCCCTCCTACCACATGGGCCGTTACTTTAGTCTCTTCTCCATTCCCTTCCTCTGCGCGACCACCAAGTATTGAAGTGACACAGAGCCTTCCTCTCTTCTTAATCCATACATTGTCCCAGGTGGTCTCATCCAGTCCAATGACTGATGGCTTTCGATATTATTCACGTGCCAGTGACTCTCAAATTTAAATCTCCAGGCCTCGCTTCTCTCAGGAACTCCAGACCCACTTATCCGACTGTCTACTTCACATCTCACCTTGGATATCCAATGAGCATCACAGAATAAACAGGTCAAGAAAGGAATCTTGATGCCCACCCCATACTTTCCTATCCAACAACAACCTTCCCCATCTCAGTAAATGGCATCGGCATCCACCCATTTTTGTTCAAGCCCCAAATTTGGAGTGACCCCTAATTCCCATTTTTTTTCTTTCTTCTTCTCTTTCCCTCATCGATCCCCATCCAATAGCAGGTCATGTGACTCTACCTGTAGACTGTGCCCCAAATGCATCCATGGCCCCCTGTAGACGCAAGTCCTGCCTAGTCAAAGCCACAGCTGTTTCTTGCTTACATCTGCTTAGGACACTACTGAAACTAGTGTCGTAACTTGTCCCCACAGTTTTGATTCAATGCTTTGAATATAGCAAGTTTGTTCCTCCTTTACAGTATTTGCTCTGGATATTTCTTCTGCCTGAAATACTTCCCCAGAGATTTATAAGATTGACGCCTTCTTGTCATTCATATCTCAGCTTCTGTAACCTCCTTAGAGATGATTTCCAGGACCCCTTAATCTAAAGTAGCCAGTCATTGACCATTTTTAATTCTCCTTAGAACTTGATATTCTCATATATTTTTCTGTCCTCCCCACTACAAGGTAAGCTACATAACAGCAGAGACCTAGAATAATGGAGTCCGACCAACCATTAGGCAGTGGTGGCCCAAGGAATATTTGCTGAGTGAACAATTGAATGAATAAGTCAATTGCATATTTTTGTTACTTCTCTGGGTTAATACTCATGTATTTTTGTTACTTCTCTGAATTAATATTCATATTCAAAATTATAGCATCCCATTTCCAAAGCAAGAAGGCATTTTTCCTTACATATTTTCTCCAGAATTCTTTTCTCAAAATTTGATGATATTTACTATCTTTGAAAATATCTTTTTTACTAGGAACCTCAAACTAAAATCAAGCATGACAGAAGAAGCCAAAAAAAAAAAAGTCACAAAGTAAGAATATTATGAAAGACAGCATTTCAAATCAGTCTAGACCCTGAATATAGTTTTTAGTCTTCCTGATATCAAATTGAGGTCCTGCCTGTTTGGCAGTCGCTGAGATGCTGGCTGGAATCCTAATGCAAACAGTGTCTGCCCCAGCTCTTACTACTGGTCCCTGATTCTCTCCCGGATAGTACAGAGATAGGGAGTGATGTCATCATTAGAAACTATTGCCACAAGTAAGACAGTGATTTACTAGACAAAATCTCATTTAAAGTACCCCCATTATATGATGAAATAAAAGGAAAAAATAAAATAAAATAAAAAATAACTAAATGAAATCAATAAACTATATGTAAAGTGAAAATGCAATGCCTCCTCCTTCCCAACGGCTCACCACGAGGGTCACCAGCACTCTGCTCTTCTTAGCCTGACCACCTTTCACCACTTGAGTTTTCTGTGACGTCCTCGCCCCTCATCCCCACGGCAGGTGAAAGACGGCCCTTCCCCACTCAGAGTTGCCATATGCATTTCCTGCCCTTTACCCTTTAGTGATCAAAACTAATTAACTTCTGCAATTCCGGCTGTCTATCTTGGAGTTTAATGTATGGAGTGAGTGATGATAGGAACAATTTTTGCTTTTTTCTTCACATGCCCCCAACATAATCAAATCAATAGTGTACTTTTAACCTCTTTTCAGCCCTCAACTATCTACAAGGTCGTCTGTTAACTACCTATTTTCACAGGTGCTGATCTGTTTCTAAGGCAGAGTTTGTATGTGTAGAAACCTAAAAAGAGATATTTTGAACTAAGAAAGGAGCCAATCCTATGGTTCGCCTGCTGTGTAAAATAGCTCCTGTGTGTGCCAAAAGGGCAAATGTTTCAGGATCTCTGTGGTCTTTTATTCAAATTTTCTCGTGGCAACTGGAATGGTCTAATACAGCTAAGATACTTTGATATAAAGGTACCAGTTTGGCAATCAATATGGAAAAATTTTTCAGCAAATATATCAAATAATTTCTCACATAGATTTTTATTCTTCCAATGAGGACTAAACTAGACTTTATGATAGTATATGGCAACTGTTCCATAGAAAAATATTATAATAAAAAATTAGTTATCAGCGACACAAATATTAAAGAAAAGATGTGCTCACAGCCCCATAGTTCTGCAGCACACTAAGAAAGTGAGAGAAAAGATACCCGCGTTTATTCGTCCTGTATCCAGATAAACAGAGTTATTTCCCATCAGATGCTTCCCTCTATCCTCTCTTCTTTCATAGGCCTGGTTGCAAGGCCCCCTGATTGCATGGGTCTCTCTTCATTTCGCGGTCCTCTTGTCCCGTCCTGACAGTGCTCCTCATTCATTTTAATTTCGCTTCATTATGTTTCCTCTTCTTTTCACCAGTCACAACCTCATTCTCTCGCCATCGGTGGCACCCACTTGACTGTGGTTTATGGATGACCTTCTTTCTAGTCCCACCTTCTAGATATTTGTTCAAAATGTATATACATATGTGTTCTTGAAAATTCATAGTATTGCCTCTGTGTGTCATAATGTATATAAATGGTATCGTACTACAAATCTCATTCTTTTTCTTACTGTCTCCAGTAAAAAACACTCAGTCTTGTGTGTTTAAGATCTATTTGTGTAGGTCTATGAATACTGTGTGTGTCGTGTTCCATTGCGTGTATATGCCAGATGACATTGATTCCATCCCTGGGGATGAATGAATAAATACTGAGGTTTCCCGTAGTTCTATAGCAAATAACCCTTCAGGGAACATACGTATCTGTGCTCTCCTGTTACCTGTACAAGTATTTCTTCTGTGTGTGTGTGTGCGCGTGTGTCCAGGAAGATTACTGAGTCTTAGTGTACATGTGTACCTAATTTCACCAAGTACTGCTTGACCTATCAGTTTCTGACTGTAAATCTCAAACTTTATTCATTGATTTTCTATCAAAAGTGCTACTAGTGGTGGCTTTGGATAATTTGAGGCTATTTTGCTAGCTAGATTTGTTCATGGCCTTCTTGATTTATTGTTCCTTCTACTGGTATATAACTTTCATCTTTATTCCTTATGAGGTTTTTCATCTCACAGTCTGGTTTCTGCTCTTAAAACTACTACACTAGCCTTGTTGTTGTTAATATTCACCTGGTGTTTTTTGCACAGGTGTTTTGTATCTTTTGTTTAAATGTGTCTCTTAGATATCATATCACTGAATCTTATAAAAATCCAATTTTAGAATGTCCGTGTTTTATTCATTTATTGTAATTACAGTTATATTAGGGTATATTTCTGCATTTTTGCTTTGCTTGTGTTTTCAGTTTACTGTTTTGTTGGTTTGCCCACTCCCACACCATTCTACTTTTTATCGATTAAATTCAATATTATTCTACTGATTTGAAGGTCAGACATTCTACTTTCATTCCTAACTTACTAAGACTCATCCTTATGCTTTTTTCCTTATCATCCACAAAGATGTATCCGTCTCTATGTTCTCCTTCTGAATAAGGCAAGAGCCCAAGCACACACCAACCTCCTTCCTCACACGCTGCCTGCCGTGCCAACATCATCTACAGTTTTAATTATAGAATCTTATGAATACATTTATTTATAATTGCTTACTAGAAAATTAGTATTTGCTGAGTTTTCCCTTTACTTACTCTTATTTTCCGTGTCTTATCTTCTCTTAGATTCATTTCCCTTCGCATTTACAAGCAATTTTCTTCACAGGTGAATCTTTCTGACATCTTGCATGTATACAAATATCTTTACTTGTTCCCATATTTAAGTCAACACTCGAAAGATATTGTCTTTTATAGCCAATGTCGCTATTGAGAAGTTTGACAGAAGTAACCTCCTTATTCCTGTTTTTTGTTTCTGAAAACTTTTAGGAATTTCTTTGTTTTCTTCCCTGTTCTTTAATTTTACTATAATGTATGAGTTCTTAAACCTTTTGGGCCATGGATGTCTTTAGCAGTCTGGGAAAGCCCATGTCCCTCTTCCCAGAAAAAATGAATGAAATAAAATACACAGATTTACACAAGAAACTGAATATATTGAAATAAGGTTATCAAAATATTTAAAACACCAAATTTATGATATAGTAGTAATATATGTGTAATATTAGTGCTTTAAATAATAAGACCTTGTATCAGATCTAATTACTACTATAATTTCAAATTAATCACAATCATAAATGATATTTCAAAGATTCTGCAGCTGTAATATAGTATGAAAATACCTTTGACTTCTGTTGGCAACAGTGTCACAAGTACTGCTGATACTACTGTGATTTTTCCTGAATTCTTAACTGAAGGAAATACTAAATTTATTTTAGAAGTTAATGATGTCAAAGGACAAAATTACAACAAATTTGAAGATTTTGCTTGGCTTTATTTGCGATTCTAGTATTGGGCAGCACTTCATTCCATAAAACAGAATAAGCTGAGCAGAAGAGGTTGTCTTTGTAGCAGAGAAGGGCTAAAGAAAGCTGAAGCTAAGAACAAGGAGTGTGTTAGTCACTTCAAAGCTACTTTTCTTGTAAGGTGGGGACAGGGAGACAGAACTATAGAAATATATCTGATTAATTAGCATTAGGTTTCTTCAGACTACCTTTTCTGTGTCAAGATTAAAGCAGAGGGAACATTAATATCATGCCGGTTGAAGAATTAAACTGGCCTGTTTGGGAAATCAGCTGTTATCTCTCTCTTCTGATTTCTTGGAAGGTCAGATAACAACTCAGTTTGGGTTTGGTGACCTGGAACTTTGGCATGGGTGACTCCAGTATGATTTTCAGTCTGGTCTGAAAATCTTCTAACCTAGTACAGAAGCTTAGTCCAAACCAAGGCTTCCTATAATTTTTATTTAACAGTGAAAATAAAGATGTAAGGTTTTTCCCATCGATATTTTCAAGACTTCTGAATCCTGTGCGTGGATCCCAGGGGTTGTAGGTTTTAGGGTAAGATCTGTACCTATTGAGGTAGGTGTTGTTTTTTGGTTTTTGATTTTTTTTTAATCTACCCTGTTTATCACTTTATGAGCCCCTTCAATCTAAAGTCTAATGTTATTTATTCTAGAAAATTCTGAGTCATTATTTCTTCAAATAGTTCCTTGCCTGTGTTTATTCCTTTCTCTTCTAACAAAGATATGCAGATGTTGACACTTCTACGAGCTCTTTGTCCTTTCCTGTTGCCTGCAAGGAGGGTTCATTGACTCAGCATCCCAAGCCACTAAAACATTCTTCAGTTCTATCTATTCTGCTATTCAACCCACAAAGAAAATCTTTATTTCTACAATTATGGGGTTTTTTAATTTCAATACCTCCAATCAATCCTTATTCCTAATAGTTTGTCATCACCCGTTTATAGTAACAAGACAGTATCGTTGTGCTAAGTTTGCTGCTGCTTCATGTCAGCACCATAGTGAAGATGTGTATGATGTAATGGGTCCATGTTATGTTTTCTGCTCTTTCATCGGTTTTGCCTCTCAAAATGCAGCTTGTGCTGCTTGCTGCCCTCCTTTCATAGTGTTGCTGTCCTCGGAGAGCTTGTCGTTTTCTCTTGTGAGCCCAAAGTTCATTTCCTGCACAATACCAAAGGCCTTCTCTACTATTGCCTGCCCAAGGGGAGAAGCAAAAGCTCAGGGCCTGAGTTGGCTCCTCCTGGAAAGTCGAGGGTACAAAGAAAACTCTTTCCTTAGGATGCAGAACCTCTGGTGTTGCCATCGTCTCACCCTTTCCTGTTTCCAGCCCAAGCCCCCCACCACCCCCCACCACACACAGCTTCAGAATGCCTCGCCCCCATTTAGACGGGGCAGCCATCCTCTGTAACTGATTCTCGAACCACTGGCGTACCTGTACTAACTAAATGTATTCTCTCACTACCCACTCTCTCATTAATAAGAATCTTATTGCTACACTGAAGTGTCTATCTCAAAAATAACCAAATCGAATAGCCTTTTACTATCCTCCCATTTTCCTACACCTCCTAGTATCGCCTCCCAGTATTGACATTTGTAGCCACACCTTCCTTGAAGTCCTGACCTCAAAACTCTCCACTGTTCTGTTTTCTAAGCCTCTCTGCCAACTCCCCTCTCTTTCCCCTGTGCCGTCTTGCCTTGGAGAGCTCACACGTCCATGAGGGTTGGTTATGGGAGCTGCGCTGATCCCTCCCAGACCCATAAATCCAGCCTTGACCTGGTTCTAACATCTGCAGGGGCTCGTGTGAAGTCCAAGAGTGAGAACAAGGTACCAGTGGATAACAACACTGGGGACCTCGACTCTGGATGAAAGGAGACCAGATACAGTTGTTTTAAATAAAGATTTTAAAGACAGAGAGAAACAAAGAGGCAGGAGAGGGAGAAGGGAGAGAGAGAGAGAGAGGGGCAGGATATGTAAAGATCAGCAGAAAGAAGATGTTTATTTTGCTTCAAAGATGACAAAACTCACCAGCAGGACACATATGCTATGAACAATGACACACAGATATTTGTAAAAAAAAATATATTTAGAATTCTAAGCTCATGCATTTGAAGTCTGGGTTTGCCCTGAAGTTTACTAAAGTAACTGTTAATAATTTCAAATTTGTATCTCACTAGACAGTGGTGGTTTAGCACTGTATTCTCTCACATTCCCACTGTCAAAAGAAACTTGGAATCGTGGGCCTCACTGCCGAGCAATGGTCCTCTGAAGTCAGTGCTATCAGACTGAGCTTAGAGGAGGGCTCAACCACCCACAATCCAGTGCCAGAGCTCATAACTGCCTTGGTTTCAAAATTGTAGTATTAAGCTTTCGCACTAATATAAAAATATGATTTCAATGATGGCATCAAAGAAGTGTCTCCTCTTTGTTGGCCTAGATCAGTTTAGGCATCGCGTTCATGGCTCTGTGAGCCTTGCACTTCCCCTTTCAGCTTCAACCATCCTTACGGTTTTAGGGACAATGTTCTGGCGAGTGGTGAATCATTTTTTTCAGGTATTAATCACTATAATGGTATTTTTTCTTGCCTAAGCATAGCAATGCCTAGAAACAAGTTAGATGTGGGGGGGGGGGAAGTGCCTCATATGATACAAGCCCCAAAATCAAGATGGCAGCTATAACAAATTGAGAGTGCTGGCTTAACAGCTAAATATAGGTAGCCGAGGTGTGAATTCTGGCCACTTCCTAGCTACATGACATTGAACACACTAATTCTTCAGTTTTCAGTTTCCTCATCTATAACATGGGAATAATAGCATCTATCTCTGACAGTAAAACCATGTAAGGTTTTGGAACAGTGACTGGTACGGCTAGTATTTGATTAATACCACCTTTTGAAATAGTCAATATTTTGTCATGCTTGTCCTGCCGTCATAGTCTCCAGAATAAATTCAGACCTCTTAGCTCTGTCCCCATCGCAGGACAATTCACATTTAGACACGTACGAGTGCTCTCTGTTGTGAGAGATCCAGTACTCCCTCAGTCCCTGTTTTGAAGTTTTCCTCTAGTTCGGTAGTTTGGATTCACATATTCTGCATGTCCTTTACTCTGAGGACATAAGAAAATCCATGCAGTAATAATGAACTAAAAAAAAAATCCATTCTATTGAATGAAGTTATGAATGAGCACTCATGAGCATTATCTGAAAAAGCGATTCTCTAAACCAGTTCTCTAAGAACGTGAAAGCTTTTTCACATATGCCCTCTAATATCTAGCTGCCAGAGAAATCGCTGATCAATACTTGTCAGTCACGAAGCTCTGCACGAAACAGGGTGGACCAATTCCCTTTACCTCACTTCAGCACCTGAAGGCTCTTGGCCAGTCTTCAGTTCTCAGCTTAGCCAGGCAACTGGGTTTTTATTTTACACACCTGCACTGACACCACAGGGTTTTTTTATGGGTTCAAGTTGACAGTTGAGATCTAAGAGGCAATGGTAGCATATAGAATAGGAAAAAATTAGGTATAGCATCTGCAACTCTGGGAGACTCAGCCTATCCAAGCGCATAGCTGCTTTTGCCCCCTCACCTAGCCAAGACAGGTGTGGCTGCCCTGTAGAGGAGCCAAGATCAGGGTGGGTCCCTGGACACAGAGAAGCCATAGCTCTGTTTCCCACCAATCATTCATACAAGTCCAGTGACAGGCTCAAGGCCTCTGTGCCAGTTCATAGCTCCCAACCCAGACACAGTCCTCTACAGCAGAAAGATAGAGACAACACCCACCCTAATCTGTACTTTCCACAGAAACAGTGCAGTTGGAAGATGCACTCCAAGGTCATTCTCTCAGGCAGGCCTAGATCAGCCCAAGCTTAATGTTAGCCCATTACTCATTGTCTTAGTCTGCTAGAGCAGCCTTATCAAAATACCATAAACTGGTATTTTCCAAACTGGAAAGGAAGAAGTCAAATTATACTTGTTTGTGGATGATATTATCTTATATCTAGAGAAATCTAAAGACTCAACAAAAAAACTGTTAGAACTGATAAACAGATTCAGTAGAGTTGCAGGATACAAAATCAACCTACAAAAATCCGTAGCATTTCTATATGCCAACATCAAGCAATCTGAAAAAGAAGCCAAGAACATAATCCCATTTACAATAGCTACAAATAAACTTAACCAAAGAAGTGAAAGATTTCTACAATAAAAACTATAAAACGTTGATGAAAGAAATTGAAGAGGATACAAACAAATGGAAAGATATTCCATGCTTATAGATTGGAAAAACTAATATAGTTAAAATGTCCATACTACCAAAGCAATCTACAGATTCAATGCAATCCCCATCAAAATACCAATGAAATTCTTCACAGAAATAGAAAAAATAATCCAAAAATTTATATGGACCCACAAAAAAAACTACAATAGCCAAAGGCATCCTGAGTAAAAAGAACAAAACTGAAGGAATCACATTACCTGACTTCAAATTAAACTACAGAGCTATAGTAACCAAAACAGCATGGAACTGGCATAAAAACAGACACATAGACCACTGGAACAGAGAACCCAGAAATAAATCCACAAATTTATAGTGAACTTATTTTTCACAAAGTAGCCAAGAACATACAGTGGGGGAAAGGACAATGTCTTCATTAAATGGTGCTAGGAAAATTGGATATCCATATGCAGAAGAGTAAAACTGGACCCTTACGTGTCACCACATACAAAAATTAAATCAAAATGGATTGAAGACTTAAATCTAAGACCTGAAATTATGAAACTACTAAAAGAAAACATTGGGGAAATGCTCTAGGACATTGGTCTGGGAAATGATTTCTTGAGTAATACCCCAAAAGCACAGGCAGTGAAAGCAAAATTGGACAAATGAGATCACATCAAGCTAAAAAGCTTCCCTACAGCAAAGGAAACAATGAACAAATTGAAGCAACAACCCACAGAATAGAAGAAAATACTTGCAAACTACCCATCTGACAATCAATTAATAACTAGAATATATAAGGAGCTCAAACAATTCAATAGGAAAAAATCAAATAATCCAATTAAAAATGGTCAAAAGATCTGAAAAGAAATTTCTCAAAAGCAAACATGCAAATGGCCAACAAGTATATGAAAAATTTCTCAACATTGTTAGTCATCAAATAAATGCAAATCAAAACTGCAATGATATATCATCTCACCCTAGTTAAAATAACTTTAATCAAAAAAACAGCAATATATGTAACCTTAACAATATTTGTACCCCTATAATATGATGGGGAAAAAAACAGGTAATAAAGAATGCTGGTGTGGATGTAGAGAAAGGGGAACCCTCATGCACTGTTTGTGGAAATATAAATTAGTGCAACCACTAGGAAGAACAGTATGGAGATTCCTCAAAAGACTAAAAATAAAACTACCCTATGACCAGCAATCCTACTTCTAGGTATATATCCAAAAGAAAGGAAATTGATATATCTAAAAGATATCTGCATGCCCGTGTTTATTGGAGCACTATTAACAACAGCCAAGATTTGGAACCAACCTAAGTGTGCATCAACAGATGAATGGATAAAGAAATTGTGGTACATATATACAATGGAATATTATATAGCCATAGAAAGGGTGAAATCCTGTCATTTGCAACAACATGGATGCAACTGGAGAACGTTATGTTAAGTGAAGTAAACCAAGCACAGAAAGACAAATCTCTCATATTGCCGTTCATATGTAGGAGCTAAATATTAAAATAAGTGATCTCATCGAGACAGAGAGTAGAATGATGGTTACCAGAGGCTGGGAAGAGTAACAAGAAGTGGGGAATAAAATGGGGATGGTTAATGAGTGCCAAAATGTAGTTAGATAGAATGCACACTATTTGATATCACAACAAAGTGACTATAGTCAAGAGTAAGTTATGGCATACTTTAAAAAAAACTAAAAGAGTGGAATTGGAATGCTCCTAACACAAAGAAATGACAAATGCTTGAGATGATAGATACCCCAATTACACTGATTTGATTATTACACATTGTATGCCTGTATCAAAACATTACATGTACCCTATAAATATATACAACTATTATGTACCCATAATAATTAAAAATAATTTTTTTTTTAAATAACAGATAAAAACATAAAACAGAGCCTAACTCATAGTAGGCATGAGATAAACATTTTTTGAATGGATAACTTAGATTTCATGTGTATGGGCTCTGGCGTGACTCCTATCTATGGTGAATTGTTGGCCAGTCTTTCTGGGCAAAGGTGCTCTGGGATCCAACTTAGATCCTTAGAAAACTATTAAGTTCTGAGGTTGAGGACAATGTAGTTTTTATAATTCATCTCAATCATTATTATTGCCATTTTTGTTTAATTTAATACCTGACTATTTTGCCCCGATCTTTTATGTATTTGATGGTGGCATTATTCATTATGGGTTGTTACGGCATTTTCATAATTAATCTTTAATTGCAATACTTGCAAAGCATTTCACATGAAAAAATGATTAACAAATTAATCCCACATTGCACCTTGGATAATTATCACAGGTCTGACTAATGTGCATGAAGCCCTTGCATGGCAGGGGGCTCTCTCCAATGACAATGTGTTGATTTTCTAATTAACAAAGGTTAAATAGCATTTTTGCTTGAAGACCTATAATTTAAACTTACAACATTTGTCACCAAGAAAGATTTCTACAGAGCACATAAATGGAACTCAAATAATTATCACTGGTTCTAGTGCATTAATGTCTTTTACATAATATATAATGACCATTTTCAGGACAAAAGATTTTTCTTCATATTGACTAGATCAAGAAAAGTACTTTCCAGCTCACTAACCCATTCAAATAAATCAGAGACCACCTAAGTAAGAAAAAAAGTAATTTATTTAGTGTTCCTTTATATAGAAAGAAATGGCATTTCACTCAACTGCTTTACAAATTAAGAAGAGAGAGTATAAAACTTTATTTAATGAATGCAACAAATACAAATGAGACTACAGTCATATGTTACAGCCAATTTAAAAGAAGAAGAAAAAAAAGAAGAAAGAAAGAAATTTAAGAGAAATTGACAGTATTTACTAAAATACAGAGAGGCAGACACGTAAGCACAAAGGAAGAGCTTATAATTCACGGGCCGGAGCAATTTAGAGCGGGAAGGAATTGGAGACATCTTGTTTCGCCTTTTTTATGGATGGAAAAACTGATGCTGAGAGAGATTAAGCTATTTGATGGAAGCCACACAACTAACTAGAAATAGTCAACAGTCCCAGTAGGGAGAGACCCGCAAACACAAATACAGGAAGAGAGACTAATAGATGTAGAACCTCAGAAAGACTCAAGACCCAAGACAGAGGCAGAATGAGAAAACTCTGCCCCCCAAAATCCCTTCTGGAATGAGCCCTGTATGCATAAATAATTAAGTATACATACATACATCTAAATTTTTGCCTTAATAATATAATAAAATATCTAATCTAGATGTATTTGCTCTGCCAATTGACCCTTTTTAAATCTCCATTCTTTGTCATGTTAACATTTACTTAGAGTCTTTTAAAAATCTTTTCTTCAAACTCTCAATCATTACTAAGGATCCATTAAATATGAATTATTTTCAAATTAAAATATATCCCAGACAGATTAATGGTTAATCTATCTGTAAAATCACAATATGCTAGAAGAAAATATAGTTAAATAAGTATATTATTTTGTATTAGAGGTCTTTATAAGCCTGTTACCAAAGGCAGAAATCACACAAATAAGACAGATCCAAGCGACTACATAAACATTTACACTTTCATGGGGAGAAAGAAACACATGTATAAGTTAAAAGACACAAACTGAAAGGTTATAGCTGTAACATTTATAACAAAGAGTTGAAGCCTAAGATATTGTTATCAATCGTTAAGAAATACATTCTCATCTCCCCACCCCCTGCAGAAAGCACAGGACATGAAGAAATAATTTTTAGAAAAGAAAAGATAAAATATAAAAATTATTCAACTCACAGTATCTGAAGCAATGCAAATTAAAACAGTGACTTTTTTTTTCCCTTAGTCAATTGGATTGGCATAAACTCAGAAGGATACTGACCAGTATCTCAATTGGTGTGGAGAAAGTGGTAATCTCATACCCCGCTGGTGAAATATAAATTAGTAAACTTTTCCAGAGGAAGATACATTTCAAATGCCTTTAAAATGTAAGATGCCTTTGAACCCAGCACTTACACCTAAAAGTATAATTAACTAATTCTAAGAAAAAACTGGAATAGTGTACAAAGGTTTTTATAAAGATTATATAAAATGAAAATTGGAAAAAGCTTAAAAGTCCATTGGTAGTGGAATAGCAAAATAAATAAATAAATAAATGCATTCTGTGCATTCACAGAATGGAATATAGATATTAAATAAAATGTTCTAGTTGTACATTGATTGATTAGACAATATTTCATGATGTATTGGAGCAGCACCATCACAGTTGGCAAGAACAAGCGCCTTACGAGGAGGCAAAAAGGGAACCAAGAAGAAAGTGGTTGGTCCATTTTCTAAGAAAGACTGGTATCATGTGAAGGCACCTACTATGTTCAATATAAGAAATATTGGTAAAACACTAGTCACCAGGACTCAAGAAACGAAAATTGCATCTGATGGCCTCAAGGGTCGTGTGTTTGAAGTAAGCCTTGGTGATCTGCAAAATGATGAAGTTGCATTTAGAAAATTCAAGCTGATTACTGAAGATGTTCAGGGCAAAAACTGCCTGACTAATTTTCATGGCATGGACCTTACCCGTGACAAAATGTGTTCCATAGTGAAAAAATGGCAGACTATGATTGAAGCTCATGTTGATGTCAAGACTACCGATGGCTATTTGCTTCATCTGTTCTGTGTTGGTTTTACTAAAAAAACGCAACAATCAAATACGGAAGACCTCTTATGCTCAGCACCAACAGGTCCGCCAAATCCATAAAAAGATGATGAAAATCATGACCAGAGAGGTGCAGACAAATGACTTGAAAGAAGTAGTCAATAAATGGATTCCGGACAGCATTGGAAAAGACATGGAAAAGGCTTGCCAATCTATTTATCCTCTCCAGGGTGTCTTCGTTAGAAAAGTAAAAATGCTGAAGAAGCCCACGTTTGAATTGGGGCCACTCATGGAGCTTCATGGTGAAGGTAGTCGTTCTGGAAAAGCTACTGGTGACAAGACAGGCACTAAAGTTGAATGAGCTGATGGATATGAACCACCCGTCCAAGAATCTGTTTAAAATTCAGACTTTTAATGACAAATAAAGAGTCCTATTTGTGAAAAAAAAAAAAAGAAAATATTTCATGATGTATTAAGTGCAAAAAGCAAGTTTCAAAACAATGTATATATTATGCACTCAGTTCTTCCTTTGTTTTATTTTTTACACATATGTATGTTTATAGATAAAAGTAGAAAAGACTATTCCCTAAAAGCGGAAGTAGTTATATCTGGGTAGCATTACGGTTTCTCTTTTGTATTTTGCCTGTCAGTATGTTCATGGTTTCCACATGAAAACCTATGACATTGGTAATGAGGCAAAAGGAGAGGGGGAGATCTAAAAATAGTGATTTAAAAAGTGCAGCATCTTTTGATAGGATATAATTGTCTTAATTAACCGGTGATAAAAAATTTAAATATCTAGGCATTTATTTAATAAAAGGCCCTTTGGAAAGCAAGAACAAAAGCCACAGTGGCTAAAATGATAGAAGTCAAATTGAAATTCTAACACACCAAGAGTGACTAATGGATTGAAATTCTTCCAAATCAGACAAAGGCCCTAATTCTCTTCTGCACCGAGGTGTGAAGCCCAGCTGACAAGCAAGTGAAAAAATGGGAAATCTTTCAAAGTAGATTGTTTTTAATAACTTCTTTTGCCATCTACTATTTCATAGCTTTGATCAAAAATGGCATTGGACTCTCTTCAATTAATCCTCTATTGAAAAATTTTATTTAAAAAATAAGATATTCCCTGAAGAATCATCAATTCAAATCAAGATGCCACCCAAGGAAAGAACCTCATGGCTTGGGTTTATAAAGACCATAGAGAAATTCATTTGCCATTTCATTGATGAGAATTTATGGGCACAGGCAGATGCTAATCCATCCCTCCCTCTAAAGTCTTTGTCTCCCGGTCTTGTCTGATGAGTCTACTGGTGTATAAACTTTTCCCCAGGATAATAGAATTAAGTGACCGGAATCAATCACCGGCCTACCAGTCTTACCCAAACTCCAACAAACCTATTGACTACTCCATTTTTAAAGGCATCCAAATCTATATCCCAGAAACACATACATCTCTGGGGCCCCTGACCCAAAATTTCTTATCTGTATTAGACAGTCAACACAGAACAGAGTTTAAGACCGTAGGCTCTGGAACAAGATAGATCTGATACAATTGCCACTCAAGAGCTGTGAGTCCTTGAGTAAACTTATTAACTTCTCTAAGTCTCAGTTTTCTCATCTGTACAATGGGGATGATGAAAATAATACCTGTGTTGACAGCTTGTTGTGAGGATCAGGTGAATAACATATATAAGGTGCTTAGTACCTAGCACATAGCCTTCAATAAAAGAGTAACTTGGGTTTTATTTTTAATAGCAATATCTTTTTCTCTAAATCCTCATCAGACATTTCTTTCAATAATTTTACCTACTATTCATTTTAGATCAGTTTCCAGAAAAGTTGTTAGTCTAAGATATGGACATGTGCATAAATTTGAGTTCCTCTTTTTTTTTATACCAACTGCTTTTAAAAAACCACAGCTAAGGATATTATAGATACAATTAAATCCACTTGTAATATAATGCTTCAATGAATCTTTCTATGAAATTTGTTAGGAATATTTTAATATTTTCACGCTCATGAACCTCAGTCTATGTCTATAACTTACTCCAAAAATCACAGTAAATGTGCTCATTGTGCCACATGTCTTGCAATGACATTCAGACAAAAACAATGAAATCTGAACTAACCTTGTAATAAATGTGGTATAACTAACTTCTGTGTATAATTGTCAATTCCAACTTCTGGCTATCCCAGACAAGAAGCCCTGGACACCCTTAATGTGAACTTCAAAGCAAAGCATTTCATGAAACAAGAACCAAGATGTACAATTGCATTTCAAATGGATTTATGCCTTCTAACTAATTGACTAGTTAAGTATGCTAATATAGTCATGTCTCTCTGCCGTTTTATATTTCTTCCAATAGACAATGCTATAGAACTGAAGGTTCTGAGATTAAAGGGCAGAGAACCTAGAGATTTCTATAAACCTCTTTTCTATAGGAAGCCAGATTAGACTTCCAAAACAGCTTATGTAATTTTTGTGTATCTCCAAACATTTTTTTTCTGTAGCAGATGTATTGCTTCTCAGAAGACAGACTCTTTTAATTAGGTATTACAGCCTGAGGGGGAAAAGCTTCAAGCTTTTCTATTTAGACAGGCCCAACTTGAAGGTGACAATACGAGATGCACTAAGCAGTCTCGTCTCCTACCACAATGGGTCAAAACACCATGAATGAAACAGAGGCAATAGCAGGGTTTATTCCATCTGAATTTCGTGCTTTCTGTCATTCCCAGGTGGCGCTGGGGGCCAGCAGGGCTTCCTGGGATGCATCCGTTCCCTGAGGATGAATGGAGTGACACTCGACCTGGAAGAAAGAGCAAAGGTCACATCCGGGTTCATATCCGGATGTTCGGGTCACTGCACCAGCTACGGAACGAACTGTGAGAACGGAGGCAAATGCGTGGAGAAGTACCACGGTTATTCCTGTGATTGCTCCAACACGGCATACGATGGAACCTTTTGCAACAAAGGTAAGGCAGAACCGGTTTCCAGAGCCATTCTGCACACCTTTTGAAGCCCAAATCTTCTGTTTAATGATTTTTCAGCTTATAAACAAGTGTATTTTATCCTGAGGTTAAGGTGATCAGAATTTTTCTCCCGCCTTAGGTAGGAAGTTTCCCAAATCATTCCCTAATTATTTTTGTTTGATAAGAGAAGTTTTGAGTGTGGTGCAGAATTTCCCCTAGATTCCAGCAAATTATTCACTGACTGAAATGTTACGAAGCAAACAGCCTCACCACTTATTTTGTAAGCGACAAAATAAGTGGCCTCTGAAAGGGGACTCAAGCCTGACCCTCCACATCAGGATCTCCAATCGATCGATTGATCAATTGATTGCGGCGGGGAATCAACCAGTGCAGCCTAGTGTCTCGATGTCCCCCACGCTGCCACAGGTGCTAAGTAAAAGAGTGGATTACAGCTGTTGTCACAAGAAAGCTCCTTTGGTCAGTCTTTGTCACTGTCATCATTATCACTCTTACTCAGGATGCCTTTGTGAGTGGTTCTCAGCCTAAGCTTGACTGCAGGAATATCGAAATACCTCATCTCATTGGTCAGCTCAGAGCATCTGTTAGTACTGTGTTAGTCACTGTCTGTGACTTAATTTCCCATCTATAAACAAGAGGCATGAAGAGAGGAGAAGCTGGCACCTTTCCTAAGCTACAATCGAAATGCATGTAAAATCACTCTTCTCTTTCTAATGAATGTATAGCATTTGGCTAAAGTTTCCTGTATATGGTGGGTGCATCTCCTAATAAGAAGCTTTACATAAGTAGCCTATTCACACTCTCATGAATACGTGGAGGTTGTTTATGCTGGCATTATTCACACAAGATGCTGCACACAGAAGGAGGAATTGTTCCATAACATTCTCTGTACATCCAGGCTACTGTCTGGCAGTGCTATAATATGAGCATACAAATTAGGGCAGGCAGGGTTTGAAGAATGAGCGTGAGACGACAACAAAGGTGGAAAGGAATACCATTGCTGCATAATACCACAGCACATTAACAGTGCTGTTACAGGGCATTTTTCTGCTCAGAACAACAGGGTTCCATGATTTTCCCGTGGCACACAATGGAAGGGGCTTGCAGAACACATTAATTTTGCACTTGTAGAAATGACAGTCTTGCAATTACCATTTATTGTGCTTGATGCTAATTTAATGCAGTCATTTCCTCGCCAAAGTAATGTCTGAATGCAATCAAGCAAGCACTAATGCCTGAGAGATTCCTCTACGTAAGTACCAATTTAAAGAAAATCACGATCCCCTTATTTTTGGAGAGTTAGGTTAAACACAGTACTCGCACCAAACCTCTGGAGGTTAATAGGCAACATTCATGAACAGAAAGGCAGAAGTGCATCTCTTCCCGATTAACCAACGTTGGAGATCACGTTAAACGAAGCCTCTGTGTTTCCTTTGACGTTATTCCAAAGTGTTTACACAAAAGACGTCCAAATATTCCTTTTATACCAGTTTAGTAGGATGAGTTTACATTTGATTTAATTAGTGGCTTTAATCAAAAAAAATTTAAAAGGCAGCAAAACATATTTGGAAGGTATTTGTGAGCATCCTTCTGAGTCAAGTATCTTCTTAACTTGGAAGAATGACAGAGGTGCTGGTTTGGAGGAATCATGCGACCCTCCGTGAGAGCTTTATCTGTGCTGAAACAAGCTCCTTCACATACCCGGAGGGTGATCCGTGTGAGTCTCCCAGCCTGGTGCATCCGTCCTCTGCTCTGGGCCGCACCCCCACCTGGCCCCAGGTATCCTGGTGCCTGCACAGCTGCTCCCATGACACCCCCTCACACTGGCGCTGCAGCCAAACAGCCCAGCTCTGGAGCGAGTAGCCACGTGAATTGGCCAAAGAATGCGCTCTGTGAGGGCCCCTCTCTGGCCTTCCTTTGATGCCATCGGCCTATGCTTGTGGACATGGAAAAATGTTCACAGTATTTTGCTAAGTGAATGAAGCAAGTCGCAACCTACCACACGTAGCCTGATTACATGTTTATACAAAATCAAAAACACACAGACAGAGGTAAGGAAAATAAACTGTGGGAAGGCACACCAAAATATTAACTGTAGTTATTTTTTGCAGTAGGATAGAATACCTGTATTTTTAAATTTCTTCTTTACTTAGCTACAATTTTCTAATCTTCACACAATGATATATTACCTCTAACTTCATCACTGTTTCTTCTTCTTTGGAAAAGCAATAGTAGGAGGCAGAGATCTTACCCCAGGTATTTGAGCACTAACTATGTTGGGTCAGAAAATACCTAGCTATTCACTAGAAATTGTTGTACCATCTAGTTATACTATCTGGAATGGAGTAGCATGTCAGGTGAAAATTGCATGTAATCACATTACCCTTGAAAATCCATCTCTCAATTCATGTAATAGAACCTTTTTTCCACAAGCACCCAAAGCAGCCCCCCTTCAGACGGGCACTGGAGCAAGAGCTGCCTCGGTGGGGCCAGGCTGCATGAAAATAAAAACCTCGAGACACTTGTGTCACACTCAGCCACATGAGGGGTTCACACTAGGACACGTTCTGGACCCAATACAGCCCAATGGGACAGATCAGCCAGGTCTGCCCCCTGTGTGGGATCAGCCCATTCAGGAGAATAGTGTGCAAACAGCCCACACTATTTGCATTCTCTGTTTTTTCTCTCCTTCTCCCCCTTCCTGTTTCTCCTCCTCCTCCTCCCAGTCCCTCTGCCATGAGCACATTCTTTATGTTTACACCTACCTCCATATCAGTCTCCATCTCTGTTTCTCTCTCCTCACATTCCAGACCACGTTCCCTAGCTCCCTTTCTTTTGCCTGAGTACACAGTTGAGTGTGTGATCAAATTACCGCATACTGCCGCTGCCCTGGATGCAGGAAAGCAGGCCTAGACTCAAGCAGGTCCACAGTGACGACTCTTCTGCTCTTTCGATGATGCACTTAGAGCCAGTATCCCAGCAATTCCATAGAGTCAGGAAAGTCCTGCCTGCTGTCCTCTAACCTCTCATCAAACACTGCTTCCAGGGCCTTTTTCAAGTGGATCCATGAAGATTTGACCACCCGTTAAAGTGTAGCTCACCAGGGCTGTTTTGCATCTTACAAGGAGTGCAGACAGGGGAACATTTCATGTTTTGGAGACAGCACAAGGGCATTCTGGAAACCCTTGAAACACTTGACCAGATAGGCAGTCACTTCATCTGTCTGCAGATAACTGTGCAGTATCCCATCTTCTTAGGATGTTCACCAACTGGCAGCAATTTAACTCAGCTGGGACAGGTCCATTCCCTGGCAGATCCCTGGGCAGCCCATTGGCTGAGGCTGTGGATACGTCTAGGAGCAGAGGATCACCCCAGCCTGCGTAGAAGGCTTACCCGGGGTTCTGTCATCCCCAGGAGTGCTGGGGACCAAAGGGATGGTTGCTTGGTCATGCCAAAGATAGATTTCTCTAAAAATACTCCTCCTTAGGTAGTCAAGCTCCAAAACGCTCAAGAATTTTATGATTCTCAATGACATTTTTATTACTAATCAGAAATCAGAAACATAGTTCACTATGTTTAAGCATGCTCTCCCTGTGTCTTCCCTGTTTTTAAGCAAGAGGGAAAATATTAATAACAGATCCAGAGTGGCTATAGAAATTTCTGTCTTTAATTTTTGTGGTTGAATACTATAGTGGGCTGAAGAGTGTTCCCCTAAAACTCAACGGTCACCGAAAACTTCAGAACGTGACCTTGTGTGGAAATAAGGTGTTTGCGGGTGTAGTAAGGTGAGGCCATAATAGATTAGGGTGGGCCCTAAATCCAGTGAGTGTTTCCTTGTAAGAAGAGGAGACGCACAGACAAACAGAAAAGAGGCTGTGTGGCAATGGAGGCAGAGATGGGAGTTTTGCTACCACAGGCCAAGGAACGCCTGAGCCACCAGAGGCTAGAAGAGGCAAAGATGGATTCCTCCCTAGAGTCTTGGAAGAAGTGTGGTCCAGTTGACACCTTGATTTCAGACTTTTGGCCTCCAGAACTGTGAGACAATAAATTTCTGTTGTTTTAAGACACCCAGTTTATGGTACTTTGTAATGGAAGCCCTAGGAAAATAAGACAAGGTGCTAATAAAAATCTGTAGTCTTTTTAGTATTTCTGCTCTTAACAAGGAAGACAGTTGACATTTGTTGATAACTTATTATGTGCTAGGCAGTGTGCTAAGCTCTCTAATTGCATTAGCATCAATTAATCCTCGCTACAGCCTGGTCAGAGAGTTGCCATTATTATTATCTCCATTTTGTAGAGAAGGAAATGGAAACACAAATCGGTGGAGTATTAATAACTTGCCCCAAGGTTCACATATTAGTGACCAGCAAGACTCCCTTTCCTTTCATTTTATATCAACTAAAATCACAGCCCCTAGTCTTAAAGCTTTTTGTGATTGAATAAAAAATTAGAATGTTACTGGATGCAGAATTTATCATAAGAAAAAGTAGGATATAAGATCTAAGCAGGGACTCTCTCTTTTTTGCCACATTTAGGGGTAAGGTATGTTCCTCCCTTGACTCACCAATTGAACAAACACTTACCGAGCACCTAATGTGCCCAGAAGCCTGGAATATGTAGTTGAGTCTGACGACTCTGAAATTTTCAAAACATTCCGATGGTTTATAAATACGAAGTCTGGAAAGCCTAGAATAGATGACAGCGATGAATGAATCAGATGTCAGCCGGGCTGCTGAAAACAGTTCTTCATTATGACCCTTCCCTGAGCCAAGTTTAGCAAGAACTTATCATCAAGAGGCACAAAATATAGCCCCAAATTCACTTATCTGCACTTTTTTTCCTATAAAAATTTTTATGTTCCTCTGCCAAACTAGAACTGCAGTTGAAAAATACTTATCTTTAAACGCTCTCAAACTATTTACTGAGTTTAGAGAGTTCTGTTTTCTTCCCAAGCATTTACTTGTTTGATGCTTAAAATCTAAAACTTGCAGAACCAGGGTCACAGAACTGCTGAGCAGCTAAGAGTGAGGGATGGACGGTTCAATCACTGCGGTGTCTCTGTCATTTATAGTCACACAAATACAAGCCACCTTCTCTGTGGTCCAGCTAAGTCTCCTCCTCTCCCTGTGAGCATTGTAACATTGACTAATATTTTTTGATCTGTATTATTAATGTGGTAGAAGAAATTATTTATGGCCAATTCAAGTCCCAACCTAGAAAATGATGATGGCATTGGATGTGAGTTCGAATCCCTCTTCCTCACTTACCTGTTGTGTAACGTTGGGAAAATTGTCACTTAGCCTCATCTTCAGGGATTCATAATTCCTACCTCTCGAGGCCACTGTGAAAATCACATGGAATAATGTGAACACACTTCCCGGTGGAGAACCTGGCACACATCAGTCCAACAGCAAACATCACTTTTCATTCTCAGCACCTCTTCCCATTTTGGTTTGTGTTTTTGTTCTTACTTTAAATCATGTCATCCTTTCCTCCTCTAAAAACTTCAAACGTCAAATGCCTCACTGGCATCATTTCAACGATCCCTGAGTACTAGGTTGTCATTGCGGGACTCCCGGAGCAATGGCAATGTCATAAAATATTATCTCTGCTCAATTTTGGTCACAGTAATAGTATTCTGAAGGTACAATGAAGGCTCCAAAACCTAAGCCTGCTGGATTGAGAAACATGCAGAGATTCTGGAAGATATAATTGGAAACCACACCCAGTGCATCCCAGGGGTCACGTCAAGTAGTGTGATTTCCGGTGCAAAGTGTCCCTCCCTATCAAGAGCCAAGCTGGGTCACCTTGGCAACTCCTGCATCCCTTCCTGACACAAAGCCCATCAGAAGACACTGGAGAGGTTCTGAACTCCTTTTTGCTAGAAGGAGACCTCAGACTCAAGTCCAGGTTAAACCTCTAGGGAAGGGAGGATTTTCCGTCTTGCCTCCTGGTACGTTTCATGTTGGCTGAAGACCACACAAACTCTGCTCCACAGGGATGTGTACATCAGGGACCAGAGTAAATCCATGGCCCACCCTTTGAGAGCAGATTGGAAGCCTTTTAGAGAAAATTGATGAATACAAGTAGGGGAGAAAAAGAAGAGAAATATTGGAGTTACGCATCTTAGAATCACATCCCTATCTGAAACCCATTAAGCTGTTGGTGGCAATGGCTGTTGTTTCTCGGGTCTACCTGCCCAATCTTAATAATCCCAGCTGAGAGGACAGTTCCACACCAGTGGGAGGGGATACTTCTCACAGCCTTCTTTTTCATTTCCAGTTGGTTCCAACTGGAAGTGAAAAAGTTGGTTTGATAGATTTGGAAGGTGTCCCAAAGGAACAAGAATAGAATAGAATAGAACAAAGGAACAAGAATAGAATCCTTTCTCCTTTTCTTCTTAGAGTGTTGTTGAAGAAGGGAAAATATCCCCTCTCTCTTACTATGTCTTTTAAATCTTCAAGCCTTAGGATATAACATAAAAGTATCATGGTAACGGTGATGGTTATTTTTGGGTGTCAACTTGACTAAGTTAACAAATACCTAGAAACCCGGTGAAGTGTTATTTCCGGGTGTGTCTGCGAGGGCGTTTCCAGAGGAGATTAGCAGATTAGCACGTGATTCTGAGTGGACAAGGCGGGGAAGAGCGGCTCTCCATGTGGTCAGGCACCACCCAGTTGGCTGGGGGCAAGTGAACAAAACCAGAGAATAGACGAAAGTGTCCATCTTTCTGTTGGAGCTGAGATGCACTCTTCCTCGCCTGTTTCTGGACAATTCCAGGCTTCCTGGCCTTCGGACTGCAGGACTTACACCAGTTCCCCTTTCATACTCCTTGCTCTCAGGCCTTCAGCCTCAAACTGAGAGTTACACCATCCGCTTCCCCGGCTCTGAGGCTTTCGGACTTGGACTGAGCCACACTACCGACATCCCAGGGTCTCCAGCTTGCAGATGGCCTGTCACGGGACTTCTCAGCCCCCGTAATCACATGGACCAGTTCCCCTAATAAATCTGTATCCTTTTGGTTCTGTCTCTCTGGAGAACCCTAATACAGAAACACATGAAGATAATCCACTTAAATGCTTTAAAAGAAAGAAAGAAGAGAAGAGAAAAAAGTTAGAAAATACTATGGATAAAAATCTACATATGGACAAAAGTCCACAGATACTTATAGACAAAAGAAAATACTTTTGACTTGATTCCAAAAAGTCCAAGCTGCAGACATAGCAGACAAGTTTAAGTGACTTCATTGCAGAGTTTGGTGGTGGCAAAATAACATTTCTCCTAGCCTGGGCTTCTCTTTGGGGTCCCAGATGTTAGGGAACACCTGGCCAATTAACTTTCCCATTGGAAGGGATTTAAAACTTCAGTGGATAAAAAACTAGTGCTTGGTAAAACTTTCTAAATATAATAGAGGACAGCGTGTTTGGACTTTGCTTTGGTTGTAGGATAAATGACATTTTGTTCAAGTTTGTGCCATTATCTAATCCCCACCGGTTTGGGGATACAACTGATTTTTTTTCCCTGTATGTTTTATTTGTGTGTGTTGTTGAGTGTTTTTCTTTCCCATGCTTCAGCAACGATCAGAACTCTAAATAACATGAAGTTTACAACAATAACACTCTTTATCTTTCCCCACATATTAGCTCCTTGACTTCAGCTGAAACTCTATACATTTCTTTTCTTTTGTGAGCCTAAAAAGAACCAGTCTGATAAATTGTCCTGAGAATTTTGCTTTTAAATTGCTCATGTTCTCGGCTCCCCTGAAAGTAGGTCCATTCACCAATGTCCACGTCACCTTGAGCACTTCATTACATCAACGGGCCGTGAAGACCGGCCTCTGACACACAATTTCTTCACGCCCGTTTTCTGCGCTCATCATTTACCTCCGGCCTTAGCGATTGGGCTCAGTCTGGGCATCCCTTAGCTGGAGGAAATTTACTTTGTTAAATGATCAAGTCCGAGGGTTTTGAACTGACTTCTCAAGTGTTTTTAATCTGGTAGCCTGCCCATCTCACAGACCAACCTGGCTTTGGACTCATTCGTGTATTTTCACTTCTATCACTTCCTATCGATTGCTGTGGTTGATTTAGATAAATGGGCATTTTACTCTTTTTTCTAGATAAAACCAACCCTGAGGAAACAGAAATGATTAGAACTATGTTCTCTGAGCCCTCCTTTGCTTGGCATTTTAAACGTATTGTCTTCGTATTCTCATGAGGACTGGGCACAGGATATAGTGAAATGTTTAACTTGGCCTAAGAATACTAGCTGAGTCTTCCAAGGTATGAGTTTATCAGTATAAGGTAGCTTCTAATGTATTCAAGGTCTATAAGGCAAAGATTCTCAAATCAATTGAATTATTGGCAGTAAAATTTAATATACCTACGTTCTGCATGAATGAAGCGAGATAAAGTGCCTTTATCACTAATAATAATTTTATTCCTTCATACACACGGGGCATAGTGGAGGATGGGATGCTCCCGTCAGCCTGCTCCATGAGAGGCAGGGGACTGACAGTGAGGAACGCCAGGATGGATGAGACCAAGCCGAGAGTGAAGTGGATGGGACAGACCCAACTGCAACCCAAAGGGTGACCACTAGAGGGCGGAGGGAGACCTGCACATGGACAACCCACTCAGAAGATTCTAACGGGAGGACTGGTTTCAAAGTGCCGTCCAAGGATAGCAAGGCTGATAGTGGTGGGTCACACCTGAATTCTGAGGGCAGAAGACCCTTTGAAAAACATTTGTCAAGAAAGAATCTCAAGTGTAAAGATTCAAGAAGCCCTATGAACCTCACGTTTGACAAAAATCCAAAAAAATTTAAAGATATATCAAGACCCAAAGACAAAATTTTTAAAACATCCCAGTTTTTAAAAAATTGTCCTTGATATAATACAATTGATATTTTCAAGAAATATTTATTTGCTTTTAATATTAGAAAATTGGATTGCTTTAGAAAATTAACAGTGGGAAAAATATTTTAGGCTTTAGATCAGTTTAACTCTTTTTCAATTTATACTCCACCAGGCAATAACATTTTGTGAAGCTTTGCCTTCCTTAGTTTCTAATATGAAAACAATAGGGAATTTTTCCCATTTTCCAGAACTTTATTGTGATAATGAGTATACTTTTCTCAAAATACACATGCTTCACCTCCAACTTTCTTCCCTCACTCCCTCTTCCACATAATCTTATCTGAGCCTAGTGGATATCCTCTCTTTCAATATTTCTTCTTTAAAGATACCCCTTTAAAAATACTGCTTCAAAGATAGAGCAACAAATTGATATGTAAATATTAATAACAGATCATTTTGGCTTTTTGTTAAAGGAAGTCTTCCAAGAATTTCTCTCTATTAGCTTAAACACTACTAAATTTTATTTCATTATTCTGAAGTTCAGGCTTAACTAATGCAAATCTGTTTCCTTTAGACTTGCGCAAATGACTTGGCATTCACCCACTCCAGTGGTGGTTTCACTTCTTGTGTGTCTCCGCAGGGAGTTGGGTCAAGTACAACATAGAGAGAAGATCCCAAATTCTAGCCCATATGTGAATGATTCTCTCAGCAATCCTCACAGACACTAAAATATTCTGTCAGATCTTCTATTCCTTTCCACCCTATCTCTATGCCCAGCAGCACAACCAATCAACAGTATTCTAAATTAATTTTTTTTAAAAAAATAAAAAAGAGAGAAAAATTTGTCCTTTTTGAGTTTATCCCAGTTAAAGAAGGATGCTAATATTATATGGGACAGTGGAGCAAGAATAACTTGCATTCCAGTTTCAGCGTTATTGAAAACAAAAGTGAACCATCATATAACTATCGTGGCATTCTGTCTCTTTATAAATTGCATTAATTATATAAAATGCATTATTCACAGAAGTGAGGATCAAGTAAGTTGATATATGTGAAAGTGCTCTGAAAAGCATTAATAGTATAAAATGCAAACTCTTATTAAGATTATTAATCACTGAGTCAGAGGTCCTGGAGTTGAGAGTCTCTTTAGTGAGAGTCTTGCAAAGTGTAACACATTGTCATTTAAAAGCCACCAGGAAATCTTGCACAGAACTTTTCTATCCACGTTGGTAGTGTTGACGTGACTGGGAGCAAAAAGCTGTACCCTTCCACCTGTTTACATTAGTGCTTACCCATGTGTCTGCAGGCAGTGAGGTGCATTGTTCTCGAGCTCAGAGATCACAAAGTCCAGCAAGACTTCAGGCCCCAGAGCTGTGCTGTTTCATGGCATGCAGTGTTGTATTTGTGGTCACTCCAGCACATGAATGCCATGGCCCTGCTTACATTCCCGTCTCTATCATGGAATTGTCAGGAATCATTTGGCCTGGAAGGAACATCATTAAAGCAGCAAGCACACTTGAGATTAAATAAGAATGAATTCTGAAGCATCCTCTTGAGGTTATAATTGAGATCTTTAGCAAATAATATTGATTCCTTGAATATCTCAGAGAGTTTCAGAAAATACAAATCGACTGCTTTATTTTAGAAAGCTCATCCAAAATTTTCCTATTATCCCAAATGATTAACAGTCTCTCTACTTCCTCTACCCCATTACTAAGGATAACAACTCCAGTTAAAGTTAATGAATCCAGATTTTTTTCCTGTCTAAGCTAAATGTAACCCAAATATTTGCACAAGTCCATTGCTAGTCACCACCTAGTTTTCAGAATCACAGATTAATGTGGCTACAAGTAAAACGCTTTCTAAAGCTTTACTATCAAAGTAATCCAATTTAATTCCCTTTTAAATAGGTCTATTTTAGCCTGTTGACTTTTATATTTCCCTAATAAATGTATCTTATAAAGGAATCTTGCAAATTCAGTTAAAAATATAAATTAAGTCATGTAAAACAAATTGAAACAGTAGACCAAGTTATGGATCTCAAACAAGTTTATAGTCCCCCTCCTCTAGTAACTAACTTAAAATCTTATCTTCTGTGGCTCTGTACAACATCCTCCTGAATCATCAGCCACATGTGGTTATTCCAGTACTTAATAACTTATTTAAAAATATCAAGAACTATTTCAAAAATTTTTATTTCTGTTACTGTAATGAATTTATGATTATTCAGACTTTCCGCTTTTGCCCTAACATTTAAATGTCATTGAGTAACTTATTTCAATACTTCTTCAATTACCTCAAATGGTTAAGAGTTCATGAAACTCTTTTTGTGGCAAAATCAAAGTATCTCACGGTTGACAAGGATAGTATGTACTTTCATACGCAACTGATATTTGATTAAACACCTCCTTTTATGCTGAGCACTGAACTAAGTACATTCACATAATCTTACCTTATTTCATCACCAGAGTGACTTTAAGATATAGATATTATCACTTCTATTTCAAAAATGAAGAAACTGAGACTTCTAGAGGTTAAGTGCATTATCCAAAACCACATTGCTAGTAAACGGCAGATTGGGATCTTGCCCAATTTGTCCTCTTTCCATCATATCGCCCTGATGACTGAGGGTGGGCTTAAGCCCCAAAAGTTTAGAATAAGTTTCCCTCTTTCTTTGCCTTTCTTTCTAATCTGTGTGGCTGAGCAAGGAAACACACACGCACTCATGAGAAAGACGGAGCCAGGTGTGCGGGGCCTGTCAGTTTCTAACTATGAGCTCAGATAACAAGATATTTCTTTGAGTTTTTAGGGCACCACCCACACACCGTATCCATGATTTTGTGTTAATAGTGGAGAAGACCTCTCTCCCCAAATATATGAGGAGAGCAATAAAACAAGAGACAGGGAGGGTCTGACCAAATAAATTCTTCTGACCCGAGAGACCGCTTCAGATTGCTCTATAACAAAGAAGGTGATTCGCAGGGTAAATACAGGCCATGCCCTGGGAGTTTTCTTATTGATGAAATTCATGCTTGGAATTACTGATTGGTGGCCACCGAAGGATGGCAGTCTCTCTGTTCCGGTCTGGGGACAGCGCTATATGTGACGAGCTTCTGATGATTGAAATTCAAAAATCCAAACAAAACATGGAAGCAATCAAAAAACCACCTCTACATACATTCTTATAGGGAGATAGGCAGGTGGCAATTGGCCAGCCACAGCTGTCTCCCTGTGTTGTTGCACAATTGTCACAAAGAGGAGTTCAGTCTGCAACCATGAGCTTTGGCCTCCATGCAGCTCAAGCGCCTTCATGACGGCTCCACTCAACACTCTGATCACAGCGTGAGATTCCCTTCCTCTGGCTAAGGGAGAATGGAAAAATTATGACACAAATTTATCCTCTAGATGAGAATAAAAGAATTCGCAAACCAGGACGTAGCCTGTAAGCACACTAGAACCCAGAGCCGGCCTCCCTTTTTATGACGACCGACCCTATGGATAGAGAGCTGCCCCTGCTCGCCTTCAGCCCACCCATCGCGCTCACCACCGCCATCCCAGTGCAATCTCACACACCCCGCCAAAGCCACACGCTGCCATTGCAAGGGGAAATCGCTGATATTTTTTAAAATTAAACTTTTAGAGAATCTGTAAGCTCAGATGGGAGAAATTATGGGAGAGTAGGAATGGTTTAAGGAATGTGCGTGGAGACCAGCCACTCTTCACCCTCAATGATTTCCTTTGAACTGCCAGACTTGTTCCCTTTCTTTCCCGCGGCCTCTCTTTCTAGCGATTAGAGCAGCCTTTGAATCAGCAGGAGTGGGGCGGGGAGGATGGTGGGGCCGTTGCTTGTCCACGCTGGAATGTGGGTAGAATGAATGAGGCTGAGTTCTCATCCAGAACAGCTGCTCTGAGGAGGGTCATTGTGATTTAGCGGTGAGGACAATGCTGGCAAGCTCTGAGGAAGTAGTTACGGTGACTTCTGGGAGGACAGAGGGTTGAAGCCCTTTAGTAAGAATCTGGAAGGCGAGGCAGTCAAAGATGCCCTCTTTCTTTCACAATCTTGCCTGAGACCAGCCCTGCACTGGCAAAAAAGGAGAGGAAACTTATTTCCTCTCCCCTTCTGGCGATTTCCCTTACTGCTAAGATCCAGAATCCAGGCTAAGGGTATTAGTGCTATAATTTTGTTACATGACCATATAAATTATATTCAGTTATTGATCCACATTAGCATACTATACTGTAGGAAAATGTATTCTAGAGTTATTAAAATCAATTTGTATTATTATCACATGCTTCGTATCATTACGTACTTAGTGTTAGCACGTATAGCATGAACCTTTTCGCTTGAAACCACTTGGTCTCCATCATTTAAAAATACTGCTTAATATTATTCCACCCAGTGGATTTACCAAAATTTATTTAACCTAAATATTTCACAATAGGGAAATGGTGATTTCAATTTCTGTTCTTAAAATTGTTTCCAATTTTTTATTGTCAGTAAGACGGCAGTAAATGTTTTTTGCAAATGGCATTTCAATATTTTACATTATTTACTTAGGATGGATCGCCAGATGCAGAGAGGTAGAGTTGGAGGATATAAATGCTTATGGCTTCTCATACATAGAGCCAATCTGTTTTCCCAAACACAGCACCAGAATGTATGCAGTATACACCGAGAATGCCCGGGTCTCTGAACACTATCAGCAGTTTTCCCTTTTTTATTGTTATGACAATAATAAGCCAAAAATGGTTACCTAATTACCTTTGCCTCCCCCAAAATCCCTGGGAAAGGCTTTTGAGAAATGTTTAAAGATACAAGTGAGCCTGAACAAAGAGGCCAAGAGAGGACAGCAACCAAATGCAGGAAAACACACTTGGCAGAGGAAGGGAAGGTGCAGGCTGAGCTGGTTAGGGGGGATGTAACTTGTAGGAGCAGGCAGGTTGGCACTCTGTCCCCCCAGGAGACTAAGAAATGTGGGGCTCCCGGTACCTCAGAAAGGGGGAGTTGAAAACAGAAGGATCCCCTAGAAGTTTCTGTAAGAAGCTGATCGTCCTCACCCCCTGCAGCGGGACCACTGCCCCAGTGCCAAATAGGGCAGAAGACCAGAGAGTTACTCTCTGCAGGGGCTTCTTGTATCTCTCTGATGACGACGACGTGAGGGATTATGTTTTCCAAAGACGGCAACGGCTGCCACAGTAGCACCCCTGACGCCTGCATGTCCGGAGCCCCACCACAGCCCCACCAAGAGGGGAGTAAGTTTCCCTCCCCGAGAATCTGCACAGCCATGGGACTTGTGGGAACCGGCAGAATGTGGCAGAAACGATGCTGCGTGACCTCCAAAGCTGGGCTACAGAAGGCCACGAGACACCTGCCTCAGGACCTGGGCCGCTTGCACCGGAGCCCTGGTCACCCAGGAAAGCAGTCGACTGTCCCGAGGCCGGGAGGCTGGAGGCCGCTGTGCTAGCTCACGCAGATGACCACGTGGGAAAGCCTGAGACGACCTGCACAGGCGACAGAGGCCTGGCCAGCGCCCAGCTCCGCCAGACCCAGCCAGGAATGCCCTTACAGGCTCCAAGCTCAAGCTGCCTCGTTGAGATCTTCCAAATTCCTGATCCACAGAAACCATTAGAGATAATAAAATTATTTTTGTTTTTCGAAACACTAAGTTTTGGGAGCGATTTGTTATGCAGCAACAGGAATTAAACAAAAGATGAATGATAAGGTTTTTGGGTTTTTGTTTTTTTTCGCTTTTTCAAAAGACCTTATTCTCCAAGTATTATCTTTGTGTTAAATCCTTTGTATCAGTCAAGGTTCTCAAGAGAGACAGAACTGATAGGAAATCCACATCTACGTCTGTATCTGTAAATAGGAGAGGGGCTTTGATAGAGGAACTGGCTCATGTGACCGTGGAGGCCGAGAGGTCCCACAGTGGGCAGTCTGCGAGGTGGAGGACCAGGAAACCGGTAGCCCAGCTCAGTCCAAGTCCAAAGGCCCAGAAGCAGGAAAGTCGATGTGTAACTCTCAGTCTAAGGCTGAAAGCCTGAGAAACTGAGGACAGGTAGGGGATGAGGGGACTCATGCAAGTCCCAGAGGCCAAAGGTCAGAGAACATGGAGCTCTGATATCCAAGGACAGGAGACATTCCAACTCCAGGAGAGAGAGAGAGAGAGAGAGCGAGTGCAAAGGAGAGGGAGAGGAGGAGGCGGAGGGGGGAGGGGGAGGGAGGGGGAGAAAGAGAGAGAGAGAAAGAGGGTAGGAAAAGAAGGAGAAAAGAAAGAAGAAAAAAAATCATGAATTCATGTCATTAAAAATTTCCAATTATTAGGTATAAACAGAAAATTTGAAACACTTGTGGAACAATGATAAAGAAGATTCCACTTTTTGATAGGGTTGTTTGATTTTTCCTTGCTAATTTTCCTGAGTTCTAAATAAATTCTGGTTATCAGCCCTTTGTCAGACGTGTAGATTGCAAAAATTTTCTTCCATTCTGTGGGTTGTCTGTTTGCTCCCTTGACAGTTTATTTGGCTGTGCAGAAGCTTTTTAATTTCATCAGGTCCCATTTATTTATTTTTGTTGCTGCTGTGATTGCCTTTGGGGTCTTCTTCATAAATTCTTTGCCTAGGCCAATGTCTAGAAGAGTATTTCCAACGTTTTCCTCTAGAATTATAATAATTTCACACCTAAGGTTCAAGTCTGTTACCTAGGGTGAGTTGATTTTTGTGAGAGGTGAAAGGTGTGGGTCCTGTTTCAGTCTTC
>VBSM01003176.1:1333058-1409506 GCA_008086735.1 Cheirogaleus medius | reverse complement strand
AAAAAAAAAAAGAAGATTCCATGACAACAGCTATGCAAAAGACCAAGAGAGTAGCCAGTACAGATAGAAAGAGGAAGATGAAGAGCTAAGGGAAATGTCTCTGTCCTAGTCTGTTTGGGCTGTGCTATGGCTGGGCTGTGTCCCCCAGAAAGCACGTGTTGGAAACGTAATCCCCAGTGCAACCCTGTTGGGAGGTGGGGCTAACAAGAGGTGTTTAGGTGGTGAGGGTTCTGCCCTCATGAATGGACTGATGCTGTTATCAAGGGACTAGGTTCCTTGCAAAATGACAAGTTTGGCCCCTTCTTGCTCTCTCTCCCCTGACCTCTCTCTGACCTTCCACCGTGGGATGATATGACAAGAAGACCCTTGCAAGATGCCATCTCCTCAATCTCAGACTTCCCAGCCTCCAGAACTGTAAGCCAACAAATTTGTGTTCATTATAAATTACCCAGTTTCGGGTATTTGGTCATAGCAGCACAAAACCAAGTAAGACAGGCTGCTGTAACAGACTGCCATGGACCGAGCGGCTTACACAGCAAACACTTATTTCCCACAGTTCTGGAGGCTGCATGTCTGAGATCAGGTGCCAGCATGGTCAGGGCCTGGCGAGGGCCTCTTGCAGGTTGCAGACCACTGACTTGCTGTGAGTCTGTCCACACAGGGCAGAAAGAGAGCTAGCGAGCCCTCTGACGTCTCTCTCGTAAGGGCCCTGATCCCATCCATGACGGCCCCACCCTCGCCACTGAATCACTTCCCACAGGCCCCACCTCCTCACGAATCACCTTGGGGTGAGGACTCAACAAGAACTGGGGGACGGGAGGAGACCAACATCCAGTCCGTAACAGTCTCCAAGGAAAATATGAAACCATGTATTTATGTTTACTGGGAAGAGAGTTGTACATCCAGTAGAAAGTCAGGGGTGAATTAGTCATGAGTGGGCAGAAAACAAGGCAAATGAAGAAACAAAAGATTGCACTAGAACGTAGAGGCAAGTGTTGTAAAATATTATACAATCAAGAAAAACAATATGAGCACATTGCTCAGAACTGCGAAGTTGATGCAGAGAGAACAAGATTGCTCCTGAGGAATGCGGAGTGGGAGAGGTGGAGTGAGACTTCTGTTAGGTCTAAGGATGCAAGTCCTTAGATTGTGTAGGTCATAACATCCATGAGAGTTGATAAGCTTAAATATCATATTAAAATGATTGCTGAAAATACAAGTAAACATAGAGTAGAATAAAGTTATTTTTATGTCTCTCTCTCTCTCAAAGCCAACTGATATCAAAAAGAAGGAAATGGAGGACAACAAATATTCATCTTCCCTAAAATATGGCAATGCTCCTTGCCACGAATCAAATCAGGAAGGCCACATGACACACGCCAACTGCTTTGAAATTTGGCTATCTCTGAAGGGGCAGTAAAATCATGTTTTCTTAACTTAAGCTTACTCAAAGTTCAGCAATTCCTTTAGTTCTATTTCAGTTTCTTCATCCTATTACTTTCTTATGAGATATGAATTTATTTTTTCCTATAAACATAGCAGGGGTGATTATAAGTTCTTTGCATCTCTTGGTGCTGTTTGAATTTTTTATAAGGAGCACATGTGTCTTTAAAAATCAACCTACTTGTTCTTTTTTAAAAATGAAGATGTTTTCTTTCCTCAAAATGAACACATTTTTGGGTAAAAGGATTTTCACCTACTTTTCTAAAATTACAAAAATGAATGCATTATCTTTCTTTCTTTGCAAATATTTTCCCCATACTGTTTTCAGATCACATATTAAGATGTTGAAAATCCCAGCCTGACCATACCGTACAGTCTGGGAGGTCTGGTACTAAGAATCATAGACTTTTCGAGGAAGGTAAAGATTTCAAGTCCAACTCCACTCCACTCTCCATGTACAGAGGAGGACCAGGGCCAACTTGACCAGCAGGTGGGATGGACACAGTGACCACATGCTTTTAGGGGCCCACAAGTATGTGTTAAGATTTCTTTAAAAACCCAAAGAAAAAATTGAACTTTTGGGTCAAAGAAAATAACTTAATGCGTAATATTAATAGATTTCTTTTATACCAACATAGCCATAAAATATAAATTTTCATCATTTTTTATGGAGGGAAAGGACCACAGAGGCAAATGTTCCTCGACACCACAAAAGTCATAATGTGGTCCTGACAAGGACCCTGGGACCTGAAAGGGTTCCTCGAATTGTGGTGGCAGAAGCTGGATCAGAGCTCGGGTCTTCTGACTCCTCCCCGCTGTGCTTGCTGCCATGCCCCGGCTGCTCGACACTCTGCACCAGCCAGTCCACACTCCCTGTCTAACCTCGTGTCTAACCTCAGTCAAAGTGTAGCTTCTGCTTCAGAGAAGTAGGCCCAGCCTCAGTTCCCACTTCTCATCACAGACATGCTCATCCTAGGTCATGGAGTCTCTCACAGTGGCTTTGGTTCTCCTTCCTGCTCTCCCCACAAGCTGGACCCTTCTCCTTTCCTTCTGCCCAAGAGGAACCTCATCTCCAGGGGCTCAGTCCCAATACTGTCTCTTTCAAGATGCTTTAAGACCACGTCGGCCCTGAGCGATCTCTACTATGTATAAAAGCATTTAACGTTTAGTAACAAACTATCTTATCTTGTTCATATTTGTTTCATATATTTTAGTTTTCTCTCCCCGGTTATCTTGTAGAGCAGCAGTCCCCAGCCTTTTTGACACCAGGGACCAGTTCCATGGAAGACAGTTTTTCCACAGACTGGGAGAGGGGGGCGGTTTGGGGGATGATTCAAGCGCATTACATTTATTGTGCAGTCAGACCTACTGCTAATGACAATCTGTATGTGCAATGACTCCCCAAGGCTAGCATCACGGCCTCAGCTCCACCTCAGATCACCAGGCATTAGATTCTCATAAGGAGCGTGCAACCTAGATCCCTCGCATGCGCAGTTTACAGTAGGGTTCACGCTCCCGTGAGAATCTAGTGCCACCGTTGACCTGACAGGAGGCGGAGCTCAGGCGGTGATGTGAGTGATGGGGAGCAGCTATAAATACAGATGAAGCTTCCCTCGCTCACCCACTGTGCGGCTTGGTTCCTAACAACCACGAACAGGTACCAGTCCATGGCCCGAGGGTTGGGGGCCACATTGTAGGGTCCTTGAGGGCAAAAGCTGTATTAGAGTTCTTCATAGAAATAAAACCAATAGTATATATATACATACACATATGTATGTAAGGGGGGATTTATTATGGGAAGTAGCCTATGCAATTATGGAGGCTGAGAAGCCCCACAGTCTGCCATCTGCAAGCTGGACACCCAGGAAAGCTGGTGCTGTAATTCAGTCTGAGTCTGAAGGCCTGAGAACAGGGGAGCTGATAGTGTAGCTCCCAGTTCATGACCAAAGGCCTGAGAACTGAAGGAGGTGGTGGGGGGAGTCTCAGGGCATGAGAAGTAGGATGTCCCAGCTCAAGCATAGAGAGAATTCACTCTTCCTCCACCTTTTTGTTATATCTGGACTCTCAGCAGATCAGATGGTGCCCACCCACACTGGTGATGGCAGATCTTTTCTCAACCTGCTACTTCAAATACTAATCTCTTTCAGAAACACCACCGCAGATGCACCTAGATATATCGACCAGCTATCTTGGCATCCCTTAACCCAGTCAAGTTGACATATAAAATTAACCATCACAGAAACCACGTCTCATATACTCACTGTGCACTGGTCGGCACTTGATAAACAGCCAAATGATTGGCAGAAATCTCTGACAATTCCCCCTATAGTAATGGGGTCCCTGAACTGGGCTTGGCTTTCCTTTCTCATGTTTGCATGCTCTGTGACGACTGTTACACTGTCTGACTGTAAATTCCTTCTGGAGAGCGGGACTGATACAATTCCCAGGACAGTACCTGGTGTAAAGTAGGTGTTTGGTAAGTATTTGACAAATGAGCATTTTCTAGAACCAGCCTTTAAATTGAATTGCTTAGGTCTGGAGATGTCTATTTTTAACATGAGTTTCCCATCCATGAAAAAAATAGGGGGAGGGGGGGAGACAAGAAAGCAACTTGAAAACAGAAGAAATTGGTAAGAGTTATTTTCATAGAAGTCTTCGTTGACCTTTTTCTGTAGCTTTAAATTCCTTCCCTGTAGCATTAAATTCACCACCTAAACTATAGGTAGCTTTCCAAACCAGACAAGCATCCCACTTAAACATAATTGATCTTATTGCAGTTTGTGTCTTCAGGCAGTGAAACACCACAAAGAGTTTTTCTACCTTTGCTCTTTCTACTTTTGCTTTTTCTACCTTGCTTTTTCAAAACATATTTTTAAAAATGCTATTTAAATTTTTAAAATACACAATGAAGGGATAACTTCAAAGCTGTGGTATTCATCAAATAATTCAAGTTTGAATTTAATTATATCCTGTAATTGAAACTCTTTGATAAATTGTGCCAGGCACCTGCAAACCACTTTTATTTCTCCATTTCCTTGGAGTACCAAGCAACCTCTTCCTGAGAAATCACTAACATTTCCTGAGCAGCTGAACCACAGCAAAGACCATGGAGAGAAGAAAGGGCCCTGCTCAGGCATTCAGATCACGCATCCTTACAGATGCCTCCTACTGACCTGCAGAATGTTAGTGGGAGTTTAGAAATGCCTACAAAAAGAATATCTGAGTCAACATTTGACCTGTCAAATCTAATCAGTTTTGTTTTGATCACTGTACTGAGTTGCTATTTGCAAACACTAATTGAGAGCAAAAACACAAACAGCATTTTTAAAGAGCTTCTAGGAGAATATCCCATTTGCACACACATATAAGGTTAATTTTCCCCGGAGCTGACCATTTTCAGGATCAATCGCCTACTGAAATCAAGTAGGAGCAAGACATTCTGATAAAGGATCAATCAAATGAAAATTCCCTGAAAAAAAATATTTTTGGGTGTCAAGACTCAGCAAGGGAAATTATACCTTGAAAGTACAGTTCAAATGTCTCTTCTCTTAATCCCAAATGAAATAAATCAACCATCAGTCAGATTTCCAGTTCCTGTGTGGCCAGGCATGGAAGACTTCAGTGCTGCAGGGTTAGGACGCTGGGGAGATCTGGGTCTAGGAACTCATCTTATCATTGGAATGGGGCAGGGAGTGGGCAGGGGAGTTTGCAGCCATGCTGCAGAAGACCGTAGAGGAAGTTGGGTTGGGCACAGAATGGTAACTGACAGGCTTACCGCTGGGATGGGGGAAGTCCAGCAATGAAAATAGCTTCTGGCACTTGCCTAAGCATTCTAGATATATCAGCTAACTCATTTACTTGCACAAGAATCCAATGAGGGAACATAATTTTACTAGACCCATTTTACTAACATGAAAACTGAGGCATAAATAAATAAAGTAGGTTGCTCAGTGATCCATCTAAGTGGCAGAGCAAGGATGTGGACATAGACAATTTAGCTCTAACACCTATGCCCTAAACCACTAAGCCATGGCTCTCCTGGGGAAGTGGTGAGCCTCTCTTCCAGGCAGCGGGGCAGAGGACAGCCACTGGAACTAGGAGGGCCAGCAATATTCAGAGAGACACACTGGGATCCTTCCAGGAAAGTCTACCAGCTTGCACCAGCATCTAGGCTCAGGGAAGGGTCTCAGGGAGCAACCCTAGAGCTGAGACTCCCTCTTGCTGGGCAGTGCTCCCTGGACTCTTTGGCTATGAGTTGTCAAAAGGGAAAAAAAGACAATGTTAAACACAAGTCCCACATTATATGACTTTATATATTCAGTTATCAATTTTGTACATGTACTACTGAATTAATGTACATCATAAAATATACACAAAGGAAAAAAATTCTTTTACACTAAAAACTTACCATAAATTCACTTCAAACAGTATTCACAAGTACTAGTGCTAGAAATGTGTGTCCTTGGCCAAAAATACGTTTTTTAAAGTTATTTAAGTCTAATTTTATTTTGGAGTTTATCAGAATTTCTTGGCCCTAGAACCCAGTTTTCTAGAATTGTTTCACAGTTGTTGAAGATTATTTATCCACATATGGTGATCACATGAAAAATGCAAAGCGAGACTCTTGATATATAATCCTGAAACTATATATATATACATATATATAAACAAAAACAAAATAAAGAGCCTTTTAAAGAGCCTGCAGCAGTATTCCCTAAAAAAGAAGGTCACCTAACAAGAAAAATTCCCTCTAGGATATAATTCTGTTAAATCCCAGAAACAAAGACTGAAGTGTTGATCTATTCTTTTTAATATTTTTCACAGCAACACAACAGCCACTGTATACAATAAGGCATTGGCGTGCAAACAATCTAAGCTACTGCCAGTGACAGGACACGTCTCATCCAGGGCAAAGATTTATTTTTCCGATTATAACAATAACACACACATACAAAAAGAAAAATTAAATTAAAAAAACACATCTCAGCGATCTTGATGGGCTGGAGCCCTCTGACATCTCCTCGTGTGCTATCAGCCGGTTATCGTCACGTTGTTAAAGCCGGCAGCCCCTCGAAAGCGAATCTGCTGGAAAGAGGAGGATCTTAGCAAAGCAGTTTGGACATCTAGCCTCCAAAGCTCGCTTCAAACTGGGATTCCTGTAGATCACGTGTCAAAGGTTCCTCTCATCCTGCACAGTGGAGATTAGTTCTTCAAGTTCCATATGTGTGGTCATCACTTGAGTTTTCCCTGAAGCTCTGGAAAGGCTGAAAGGTTATTTCCATCCGGAGCCACAAGCGCCTGAATCCACGTATCCTTTCCCTGCACAGATCTCAGCCTGGCGGGACTATGAAAGCCGACTCCTGACTCACGTCAAGGGAACAGTGTCAAGGTGGCTGATAAGCGGGATGGTAGCTGCGTTCCAAAGGGACCCATCCAAGCCCAAAGCAACCAAGGCTGCTGCTGCTTCTCAGAGCCACCGCCTTGGCAGACCACAGCCTCTGTTTCGTTGCTTTTGAAGCTCAAGGCCAGGGCCGGGAAATCATAGCAATCTGTCTTTGAGGCGATAGGTCTGGCAATAGGGCATGAAACAAGGCGTAAAAATGTCCTTGGAGTGTGTTATAAAGGATGAAGGCGATTGTGACCACATGACCTGGGGGTCTTTAAGTCATCAAGCATCTCATATAGATTATTAATTACCTTAAATGCTTTAAAGTGACTCCTTCTGTAGACATTTTTCCTAATGGTTGAGGGACGTCTAAAATCTAGCCCCTCTAAAAATCTCCCATGCTGAAATAACGGCGTCCCTGCTCTGCGGCTGTGAAGATTGTCACTGTAATTGTCCTCCACAAGTGATAGCACTCCGTGATCCGTTTCTGAGGACATTTTGTTCTTTCTTCTAGACACTCCCTGAGCCATCTTGTCAGATGTGTCTTTTCAAAAGTGGTCACCTTTTCAGATACGTCTTTGCTGGGCCCCTGACCTTTCACGAGAACATTCCAAACCTTCGCCGTCTTAGCCGTTGGTTAAAGCTTCATAGGGTGCGTGCACTGAAGGTGCTAGTCGGAAACTGTGACTTTGAATTCACGGCTTCTTAGTGCTCAGCAGAAGCTCAGGTAAGAGAAAGCATATTTAGGAGGATGGAATGCACACGTTGCCCCGGAACACTGTCTCTCACCCTGGCAGATACAACTTTTTAAAAATATTAATACTTGGACCCTGTCTAGAAATTGGTCTGATGTAGGTGCTCAGAGAAGACAAGGAGGCCACTGGGGACAGAGTGGAATGAGTAGCAAAGGGAAGAAGGGAAGGAAACAGGGTGAGAGGAATAATGGGATGGGGAATGAGGAGAAGGGGCCGACGTTAGGCAGGACATGGCGGGCCGTGGTAAGGGTAAGGGTGTGGCTTTTACCCAGAGGGAGAAGGAGACGCATGGCAGGTTTTGAACCAAGGAGCAGCATGGCATGACATACATTATAAAATGGTCACTCTGTATAAATTAATTCCTCTTGCCATTGCATCACTTAAAATAAACCTAAAATAAATGCAGAAAAACTAAAAAAAAAAAAAATGAAATGAAATGATTTTCCAAGCTACTACTCAAATGTCCGATGAAAAGAAATGGCTAGGACCATAAATGCGAGAATGTCCCATGTTATCATCTCTGCAGATCACTGATAGACATGTGTAGAAGGCGTATTTCAAGCAAGTTTACATATTTATTTTTATTCTAAGAGAGTTGAACTAGAAATGTGAGATTTTTAAGTCCTTCTTTGCTTAGATATATCTAGAGGTCATTCTAAGAAACTCTAATTTAGTGCTTGGGGTAGAATGTAGACATCTCCTTGTTAAAACGACTCCAGAATGATTCTAATCATTCTCATATAGCAACCACCTCTCTGGAGGCTGGCAAAACAGCTGATACTGGCAAATGCTTTCATTTTTCCCTCCTCATACTCCGTACAGCTGCACTGTCTGGTACGGCAGCCACCAGCTACGTGTGGCTCCAGAGCACTTGAAATGAGGCTAGTTCAAATTGAGATGTGCTATAAGCATAAAACAGTGGATTTTAAAGACTCAGGATGAAACAATAGATATTTGTATTAGGGTTCTCCAAAAAACAGAACCAGTAGGATACATCTAAATATATAGCTATATAAGAGGGGGTTAATTATGGGAATTGGCTCGTGCAATTATGAAGGCGAGGAAGTCCCATGATACATTGTCTGGAGAACCAGGAAAGCCAGTGACATAATTGAGTCTGAAGCCAAAGGCCCGGGAGCCAGAGGGACCCCTGGCGTATGTTCTGGAGTCCAAAGGCCAAGTCCTGGAAGCACCAATCTCTGAGGGCAGGAGATGGGTGTCCCAGCTCAAGAAGAAAGAGTGAGCCCACCTTCCTCTGCCTTTTTATCCTGTCTGTGCCCTCAGTGCATTGGGTGATGCCCACCTACACTGATGCTCTTCTTTCCTCGGTCTGCTGCTGATTCAGATGCTAATCGCTCCCAGAGACACACACACAAATAAAGTTTTACCAGCTCTCTGGTCATCGCTCAGCCCAATCAAATTGATGCATAACATTAACCATCCATATGTAAAATGCCTCAATAATTTTATATAGTTTACATGTTTAAATAATATATTAGATATACTATATTAAATATATTGTTAAAATTTCCTCTTTTTTTTTTTACTTTTTTAATGTGACTATAAGAGAATTTAAAATTACAAATGTGGCTCACATATATTTCCATCGGACAGCACTGATGTAGAGCATTTCAAAGACTCCTCTTACGTAGGAACCAGAGCTTCCTGTCTCCCACACCTTCAAATTACACCTACCGTGCCATCATTCTCCAGAGTAATTTAAAAAAAAATGCTAACTTATTTTTTTAGATCTTTCTTCCAGGTAAGGTATGAGTGGAAAGCATCGAAAGACAACACAACACAGTAGTTAATAGTAAGAACTTGCTAGATGTGTGACTGTGCTCAAGTTATTTAGCTTCTGAGTCTTCATTCCCTCATCTGTAAAATTTGAATAACAGTGTATACCTCCTGGTGTCCTAAGGCTACCTAACATAGTCCCTGTTGCTCCCTAAATGGTAGACACTTTATTATTGGTGCTGAGCTTTAGAGAAGTTGTGGAGGCACCTTGGAGTCAGGTGATGTGATTCGATGTCGGTGGTAATGCCCCAGGTCTTTGCATCAAGAGAAATGCAGAAATTCATCATCTTCCTAATGACTCCTGAGCTTTCTTTACATTATACTTCTGTCATTTGATTAGAAATAAACTCTCGGAATATCAGATGTATGTTCCAATATCAAAATAAAAATAATTACAAAATCTAAATGTCATTTGGAGAGGGCGTGTTTGGTGGTGAGAACTGTGGTTTCCACGTGCCTTTTCTAAATATCACTACTAAAAGGGAAAGGCATGCAGATCTTCGTCAAGAGGGCAAGAGAAAGAAGAGGTGGCTAAATGGGTTAAAATGCCTCATGCTCTGTGCTCTGATCAAGCTGTTTTATTTGTGAGAGTTTGTTTTAGCTCCCTGTTTATGTCTCACCTTAAGTCTTTCCAACTGTGACCTCACAGCCATTTTTTAATATTGTTCATCAGCCTCGAAATTTATAATTTAATTTTTACACCATTGTGTCCTATTTCTTCCAATTGCCAAGCACAAAAACTTACTTTCTTAAAAACTTTTTGACTGAATTTATTAAATGAGTTTGTCTTCAAAGGTTTCCTTTTTTTTTTTTTTTTTTTAATAAACATGGGACGACTCACATGGTTGGTTTCCCTAATTCTCAGGAGGAAAACCAGTGAAGCTGAGGCTGGTTTTATATGCAACTAGGCTTCATACCCCTCCTTTGGGTCTCCAATTAGAATAAAATCAAGGATGGGCAGGCAGCATTCATTTTAAATCACCATCCATGGTCACCATTATTTCTAAACTCAAGGGCACCATTAGAACGGGGGTATATTTGCATGCATTTCCATACACCTTGGACTATTAAAAATGGGAAATTAGAAAGGAGTGATTATTTTAAACCTTTCACAAACTATGGGACAAAAGAAATAGCAATAGGCAGGAAACATTATAGTTAAAAAAATTGTTGTACACGGTTGTCAAGTTATGTTTCTGAAGAAGAATGTTACAAGCAGAAAAGACAAATGAATAAATTGGGAAGAGAAACAATCTTACTTCCTGATCCAGGGGCCTCTATATTAGACATAAGATCAAAACCTTCAGACTTTCTTTGAACGATTGGCCTGGGTGCTGAAAATAGCATACGGCATTTTAGAGAATCCTTGATTTCAAAGAGTTGCAGCATTTTGCATACGGTGCAGCCCTTCCCTATATTGGCCTCCGTCTTGCCACTGGAAGTTGCTTTTGCAGTTCTCTTAGTGTCAAAGGACAGCTCAGAGAACAAACCCTTGGGCAAACTAGCTTGGCATGTCACTAAGCAACAAATGCTTTCTGGAAAAGCATTTGGAGTTTTTCAGAAAGAGTGTGTGTGTATATGTACACACACATACATAATTTCTCGGGAAAAATATAAATACACATGTATACAGACATGCTTTCTGAAAATGACATACACACACATTTTCCAGAAAACCATTTTGAGGTTGACTTCATATATATGGAGACAGAGGGAGCTATCGATCCATACAGAACGACTTTTGCAAGTATTTTTAATTTATTTCATAGAAGAATGAATTTGTTTCACACAAGAGTGAATAAATCTATTCTTTTGCCACAGATGTGGCGCACAAAGGGGGCCGTGCTTGAAGAATCCACAAAGGAGGAAAAGCTCCTGATACAAGGAAAAAATATTAAAGTAAAATTTTAGTTGTCGGTTTTGTAATTGAAGCTCACTTGAAAATATTGTTTTCAGTGAAGTAGAAGGACAGGGGGATCTGGCCAATGCCCCACGATGTTAATTTCCCCAGACAAATTACACAGCAGCAGGCATGACGATGACAAGACACTCTCACGGTGTTGAGAGAACAGAGTCCAGTTGCTCAGGGTCCTGTGCAATAGTACAATGAAGGAGTGGCCTACATTTATAGTTTTGTTTTTTCTTTCTCCCCTTCTCATTTTTACTTTTCCTCCTTCTTCCACCAAAAGGCAGATAAACTATCACAGCTTTGATGACGACCTCATTTTCGGGAACTCTGCATAATTCATATTCCCGAAGTTATTTTTCCCAACATGTGCTAATAGCCAATTATTTCTTGGTTTCCTTGAGGTAAATCTTTGCTTTTTGTACCCCATATTTTATCTTCTTGGAAGAAACTACTCTTAAAAAATTATACATAATGATAGAAATAACATCACCAACATGTCTTAGATTTTCTTTTTGGGGGCAGTAACTCTGAAAAAAATATATATGTGCCCAAATTGGCCCATGATACCATTAATTAATGCTCATTAATTTTAAAAGTGTGCATTAAATGCCTAATATGTGCCAGGAGTGGTGTCAGACTCTGGAGTTACAAAATCAAATAAGACACAGTGTTTATCCTCAATGAACCTGTGGCCTTTATGTCTACGTAAACTACCAACTGTAGTTTTAGTGTGAGCAAGCCTTCAGAAGTATTGTATTTTGAATTTATTTCATAGAAGAATGAATGTTTATGACTAGTTCTGACAGAAACAAGTGATAGCCAATGCAAAACAGAGCCAGAGGAGTTATTGCCAGATCAGAAAGGAAGCTTGGTACCAGGACGCACAGAGTCAGTGTGAGAACAGCTCTTGGCTGGGAGGAGCCCAGTGTCCATTGGCCTGCCCACTTCTTGCACGTGGCACAGTATCATAAACAGGTTTCGGTAAACATCTTTAGTTTCAAGAGACATAGTGAAGACCCACCTAGTCAGAGTCCAGAAACCCTGTGAGGCCTTAGATAGTTTTACTAGGAAAAAACCAAGTTCTTGAGTTGCATGACGTAGAATGCCATTAGCTTCTAATACTGTCTAGGTTTGTGCCCCATTCAAGAGAGCAACTCTAGAGATTTTTTTTAAATCATGTAACCACCAACACTGCCCAGAAGAGGGCATTTCCCATTTGAGGAGGGAGACTCCAGCTGTAACATTAAAGCTACCTGTATGGTGTGGTGTGTTCTCTAAAGATGGCAGAAGGTTTGAGGATGGTTTGTGTTGATTGAAGGTCTGTTTGGTGCTAGGTTAGAACATATCAACGAGTCACAAGGTTTAATCAGTATACCAAATATTGTGGTCACATAGACAAAATGGCAGAGAACAGGAGGAACAATAAGCAAAGTTGTAATCTGTAGTTCCCTTTACCTTCCTCGATCAAGTCAGATATTACAAAAAATACACCCTGCTTTTATTATAATAATCAACAAATGGAAATGACTTGGGATTTCAGGAAATATATGTGAATGTCTCAAATCTTTCAGTCAACCACCACTTTCAGGTCCGTCCTTTTAAAACCATAATATAAATCATTTTAGTATTAACAAAGTTTATCATAAGTAATAGGGCATTTGTAAGTTTTCTTGTTGTGCTTTTCTATTAAGATCTTTGCTGGTGGAGAAAATAGAATTTTATCACTTCAAAGAATGAATTGTGTTTTTATGTTTGTGAGTAATAATCAGGGGTCACCTGGTATCTAGTTTCATTTTTAATTCCCGAAGGCGGAGCCGGTAAACAAATTGCTTTGTGGGTTTCTGTGAAAACAGCTAGAACTTGCACAAGCATAGCCAAAGCGGAGGGAAGAACGTGAGCTTTGAAGCTCAGCAGATCTGCATTTGACTCTTGGCTCCCTGATGATCTGGGTGACCTTGGGCAAAATTACTCCCCTCAGAAGCTCATGGTCTAGTGAGAAGCCAGATGCACGAGTATAGCATTTAACTTCCAAATTCATGTCACTGTCCTGTACCTTCCCCTTTCTTCCCTTCCCAGTAAGGAAGAGGGAATGGGCCCTGCTTATCTGCAAAAGTGTTCTTTCATGGAAACATATATACATGCATATACATATGTATATATAGTCTCATGGTTTTCTAAAATTATTTGTGTGTATACAAATATTTGTGTTTCTGTGCATACATATTTTTTCTAGAAATGAGACAATAGTGTATTAATGTTGGTTTTCTGACTCTACCTTGCTGTCAGATGGTTCAGGAATTATGCATATATGAAATATATTTAATAGTATATCTAATATATTAGATATGCAATGTTAAACATAGTATTTTAAATCATAATATAATTAACATTAAATATTATATTGAAGATATATTTAAATTTTAAATACTTAAGATTTATAACATAATATTTAATACATCAATATATAATATAATATTAGAAAACAAATAGGGTGAAACGTTAAAAGGTAGGCAATCTAGATATGGAGGATAGGGAGTTCTTCATACTATTTTTGCAAATTTTCTGTAAGTTCAAAATTATTTCAAAGTATATTGTTCTTCTAAAAGATTTTTAAAATAAGGGATTCGAGTCCCTTCCTGGCCTCAATCGTGCCTTATTTCCAGCAGCACCGCCTGCTACACACCCCACGTTCAACACCAAGCTTTGTCCCACGCCCATCGCAGGGGTCTCGGCCCTGGCTGCACAGTGGATTATCCCGAGGAAATGTTAAATGTGCCAACAGGCAGGCCTCTCCCAAGGCCAATTAAATCAGGATTCCTGGGACTTTGCCCACACAGCCAAGGTGGAGACGCTTGGAGGTACAACTTCCCGCACACCATGCCGTTTCGCTTGTCCACGCCTTTGCGCATGCAGTTTACGTGTTTGGAGTGCCCTCGGCCACCTCGTCTGTCTTGCAGATACCTGTTTATTTGTCATTACCCACTCACAGGTCATGTGCTTGGCGAAGCGGTTCAGGCATCTGGTCCCCGCCCACAGGGGGAGCCAATCCTTCTCTCTTCCTGCTGTTCATTTCTGCTTTCTCTGTTTCTACAGCTCTCATGCGCTACTGTTATGATGTGTCTACTCTATATCCCAGCCCATTGTGAGCCCCTTTAGGGAAAAGTCCACATTGTGTTTGCTTTTGTTATCAGCGTGGGGCTAGCGTCTAGCAGGATTCTAAGAAATGTTTACCAAATTAAATGCAAACAAGGTTACACTTGTTGGAGTAAAGTTATAACAAGGAGCTATGGGGCGCTCAAGGAGGAGCTCTCTACACTGCATGTGGCCCTAGGGGAAGGAAACGGAGCTTAGACCGAATCCAAGAGTGACTGAGCACGCAGACTGCAGGGAGAGGCAGGGAGAGCAGGCAGCCAGGCAGGGAGAGGCAGGGAGAACAGGCAGCCCCAGCGTGCAGAGATGGGAGTCGGGCTGAGAAAGGGGCAAGTCCAGGTAGTGAAGGCAGGAGGGGCCTTTCGTCACTCTGGAAGCACAGTCAGCACCTGGCACAGCTCTAGCAGTCAGGGAGCTTCTCAATGAATCATTTTTAGAGGAGTAATGAGTGAATTAATTTTTGTTCTTTTATTTTACATTTGGCAGGGGTGTCATGGAACCTGATTAAAGCTACTAACTTTCTCTGCAGAAAAATGCATATGCATATACTTTCACCAAAAATTTTAGAGGATTTACAGATTTTCTGAATTGTATCCAGTGACCCAGTGACCCTTCCCCCAAAATGATATGCCAGATTTTAAGAAAAGGGATGAATTTTCGATTTAGGAGGGATGTGCTTAGACTAGTAGATAAGGCAGGTCACTGAAAGTGTATGAAGGATTGATTATAGGAGATAAGACACCCATCAGAGAACACCCCGTAAGTCACAGCAGTTGTCAAAGTGAAACCCAAATATCTAAGTTAGGCATAGCAGAGAGATGCCCAGCAGAGAGCAGATTCAAGGGGTGGTTACAAGGGATTGGAAACAGGAAGCTCAGGGTGACTCGGGGCTCTCTGCCGTTGGTGACCACGCAGATGGAGTGTCATTGTCATGCTAGAAAATCCTGGAAGAGGAACAGACTTGCAGGAGAGGATGAATTCCGTTGTGTAGGGCTTGCCTTTGAGTTTCCCTAGAGGAGGTTGCAGGTTGGGAGTGGTGGGGATGGGGCTCTCCCAGAGAGTGAATTTAGAGCAAGACAGAAGAGGCGGCTCAAGGGATAGCCTTGGAGCTCCAGCATTTGCAGATTACGCCCAAGAGCAAGAGCCAGTGAAGAGAACTGACAAGGAAAAGTCAAAAAGAGGTGAAAGGAAAACCAAAGAAAGTTCCAAAAGGCTCAAACAGTTGAGCAAGTCCAATAAGAAATTGTCCTTTTACTTTGGTAACTAGGAAGTGCATGGTGATCTCAGTGAGAGCAACTTCACTGCAGTGAATAAAGTCCAGACTAAAGTCATTGATTTAGGAAGTGAAAAGGAAGTGATGAGAGGGCTTCTAGAATTTTCTGAGGGAAATCTGACTGGATCTCTCAACAGCATTCCACCCTATTGGTCAGTTCCTCTTTTTTAAAAAGCCCTATTCCCTTGGCCTCACTAATACCTCATGTTCCAGGGGTTCCCCCAACCGATCTGATTCCTTCCTCCCTGTCCCCCCTTTATGAGCTCATTCCCCCTCCCCTGCCTTGCAGACTGACTTCTCAAGGCTCAGTCCTACCCTCCCTCCCTTCTCTCTCATACACTTCCCCCCGGGAATCCCTTCATCCACAGTGTTAAATACCATCTATAATAATGATGTTAAAATGAATATTTCTAGCCTAGACCTCTTTGACATCTCCACTTCCCTGACTCAAAGGCACCTGAAACTTTACCTGTTCAAAGCTGCACTCCTGATACCTGCCCTATCCTCCACCCCACCAGGGCCACCACTGTGTTTCCATAATCAGGGACTGTCACCACCATCCATCCAAAAACCCAAGCCTCTTCATTAAGAGGCCCTTTCCTTTACTGCCCCCCCCCACTTCCTAGACATCACCAGGTTCTGTCCACTGCACCCCCTAAATGTCTCTTGACTCTAACAACTACTCCAAACCATAATCATATTTTTTGTCCCACTGCAGTGGCCTCGTCAGTGGCCTGCTTATCTCCCTCCTCCTCTCCCTCCAACCTATCTATCAAACTGCAGCCACAATGATCTTTTAAAACTGAAAATCAGATTATGTCACCTTTGCTTAAAACCCTCCAGAAGTTACCCACTGCTTTCTGTATAAAGAACAAAATCCTCAAAATGCCACTGCCTTTCTCTCTAGCTTCTTACCACTCTCGCTGAAGTTTAGCCACCTTGGCCTTCTGCGCATCAGTCCCCCACACGCCCTCCTTCTTTGGGCCCTTTGCACATGTTCCTTTCTCTTCCGAGAATGCCTTCCCTAGCCCCAGCCCCAGTAAAATCTCACTCGCCTTTAGCTGTTAACGTAAATGTAATTTGCTCCCTGCTAAATCTCTATCGCCTCACGGCTCCTAGAAGGCACTTAATAAATATTTGAAAGAATAAATGAAAAAGACCGGGTGCCAGCCAGAGGAAGACGGGGATTCGAGGAAGGATGTCCTTACAACGGGAATGATTTAGAGCCCACAGCAATTCAGTGATGTGCCTGACCAAGGTCAAACAGCTAGTTGGTGGCAAAGCCAGAGCTAAAACCCACAACATTCGAATCCTGGCCTCCACATATACCACGTCAGTCGTTTATTGTATGTCTCGGATGAAGTTTGCTGGAGAAAAGCCCTCGTCTCACTCTCCCAGAAGCATCCTAACCTGCTGACCACCGTATATGCCGGGGATACTTATTAACACAGTCTCAGGATCAGGACCCTGGAAATTCTAGATGCAAACTACTGTCTTCCTATTGAAGACCCTATCGAGCTGTTCAGGACTGTCGCTCCTAAACTCCAAGTCAAGAAGGCCGCTGGCTCCTTCACATCAAGTCATAGCCCTTTGATGTGTTTAAGGTAACGAACTTCACACTGTGTCTCACGGGCAGCACGTGCTGCTCAGGCTCCACTTAAGAGATTTTTCTCTGTTGTGCAGATTCAGACACTTAAAGCTTATTACAGAAAACCTGACCTGGACGTGACCGGGCCTTGAGAGAGAACGGTGGGAAATTGGTTCCGATAGATATGGATCCACCTGGGGAAACAGAACTCAGAGAGGTGAACATTAGCCCCAGGTACAATGTTGTTAGTCCAAAAGGATTATAATAAATTGAAGAAAACACCAAACAAACAGAATAAATAGTTCAGGAAGGAAATTCAGAGTGGTACACTTGGGGAGAAAAAGCAGATTTTGCCAGTGTAAGACCAGAAGAGAAACTGGTTGTGTTTCAGGATAGCAGAGTCTTGGGAGAACAAGGAGAAACAAGTTTAAACAGAGCTGTGCTGCCTGCCTGATGCAGAATCAGGATGCACACAGAGGATGGCGGCCAAGGTCCCCAGGAGCAGGACTCCATAAAATTCACTTAACTCTTTTACTAGATGACTAATTAAAAAGCAGTTAATGAGAGTGATCATTCTGGGCAATGGAATTCAGCCATGAAGAAGTTTAATGACCTGCGGCTCAGGCCTCTGCTCCCTCCGGTGTGGTCGAGGCTCCCTGGTAATTCCGCCTAGAGTTGAGCAGAAGCTATGCAAAGCGCTCAGAATCTGGGATAGCTAGGAAGAGGTAGAAGACAGCTCTGGGAGGCAGGAAGGAGTAAGGAAATATTCAAATGTTTGTTTACAGCAGACGGTAAAAAGAAGGAAGCCCACCACCATGGGAGCTCCGTAAGTGTGCTTTGTTTGAATATCGGTGATGATGCCGGTGACGGAGGGAGTGAATAGCAGACCATGTGCTGGGGGCAGCGGGCCCTGTCTGGGAGGCCTCTCTTCTAGACTCCCTGTGTAGCGACGAGGTCATGCTGGCAGCTTGAAACTAGACAAGGTGGGAGTATTTATACCATGAGAATAGGCAGAAACTACAAATCAGGGCTCTTCCCTCCCACAGAGGCAATTATTTAAAATATTCCAACCTACCACGGGAGCCACTGGATGAAATCTTGTGAGAGCAGACTTCCCTAGGGTTCTTACATTAAAAATAAGCCTGAACGTTTTTTGTTGTTGCTTTTCTATTTTAATTACCAATACACAATGGCACTCTTCAATTATCTTGTACTAATATTACACATCCTGAGTGGCTCAGCATTTGTGGACTCTCCTGGCAAACTCGCCATCATTTAAAACATTGTTTCTATGGGGAATTTTTCCAAGTTGCAAGTTACTGGCTTTAAAATGAATTTTTGGAAAAGAGCCGGTTGGTAAGTGGGGGACTTTCAATTCTGGGTCCTCGTAGGGAAGTTAGAGAACAAAAAGAATCACGTCAATTTTAAAAACATAGGTTGCAAAATATATCCTAAGTGAAAAGGCAAAAGGATTAGAATTATTTAACCTGGAGAAGAAAAAGAATAGGAGCCATTTAATAATGGGGAGTGAGTACCAGCTGTTCGGTTTTGATTTTAGGGGTTTTTTTGGGGGGCTGATTTTTTAGTTTTTTTGTCCCCCACTGTAAGCCCTCAGGGATTTGGTTAGCCAACGGAGGAATATCTTTGTGGTATTATTTTGGAATGAATGATTTGTGGATTTTATTTCAAATATTTGCAAACTTTTTTGCCTCCATCAGAGATAATTTACGTATGATCTGTGTTGACGACAAAGAAATAGTTAAGACAAGGTTACTTGTCTTCTTGAAAATTAACTGTCACCTCTATGATCCCAAGTCTACAGATGGCATAATGCCTTTCAAAATTTTGAGAAACATGATATAATTAAACAAATCTCCTTATAATACATCTTAGAATACCTAAATACAAAATGTACTATTTTCCCTATTAAAAAAATTATAAAAGACTATCTAATATTACTATAAAACCTTAAATCAAGCACTCTAAATCAATACTTTCTGATAACTGAATGAGGGAAATGATGTTATTTTGGGGCTCGTTAAATTAGTGTTAGTTATTCATTCAGAGGGATGGAAGTATTACTTTCCTAAAAGACATTACAGTACCCTGATTTGGCATTTCTGTAAAACAACCTGAAACAATGAAATGACAGCTGTAAATCTGCCACTTGGAACCTTAAAGGATTCATATCACTCCCAGGCCTGGGTTTAACGGTTGGTTTACGATGTGGTTTCAGAATAACACTTTTAAGCATGGTATATCCCTTCCTCCAAAACTGACATAAATCCATAAAGCTTTTTAATGATTACTCTAAAATACGGCAAAAGTTTTCTCTGAGGCATATTTTTGGCTTGCTTATCTAAAATCTTTGCATTTCCGAATTTCCCTTCATGATCTGCCGTGGAATAACTGCCTACAGTTCAGCCAACAAACGCACCACGTCTCCCCCGGGCAGGGGGCGCGCGGCGACCTGCTCCCCCACGTGCACCCGCCTCTGCCTTAACTCCAAGGGTCCCTAAGCCCTGTGTGCATCAGTATCACCTGGGAGCCTTCAAAAGTGCTGGTTCCCAAGGCCTCTGAGCTAAATTCTGGGCCTGGGGCCCAGCGTTTTAATAGTTTCCTAGGCAGGGGGCCCAAGAGAAGGGCAGGGACTCAGATCCGAGTGCTTTCTGGGGATGGAGTGACTGGAGGGAGCCTGGCATGAGAAAGGAAGCCCAGGCTCTTGCAGGTGAGGCGCTGCCCCTGGGACCCAGGCCCTGCTCACCCGCCTCCCAGGGCCCAGGCTCTGGGCGCCTCCATCTTGAAGTCCGGGTGCCCCCCTGCTTATCTGTCCCTGCACGTCGTCCTGTCTGTCCTGCTCAGACTTGTTCGAGTCCCCTGGCCTCCAACTCTAGCTGCCTCGCCCCTCCCTCCAAGCCCCAGTTCCCCCTCTTCACTCCCACGGCCCGAACCTGTTCTCAGGCAATGACCCCCACATTCTCTGCCAGGAGCGCTCTGTGGCAAAGTGATCCCCTAGCGTGTTTGCTCCTGGGTGGCCTGCCCTGCCTGCTCTCCCTCTCTCCCCTCCCCTGCCGTCTGTTACACAGGTTTACAGGGGCCCGTCTTAGGAGCATCCGTCTGTCCCCCAGACGCTGAGCCACTGAGCGCAGGGCTCTCCTGTGTCTTGCTTACTGGATCCTCTTCACCTAGCCTGAAGTGTAGTGGAGTCTTGTGTGTCTGGAATGAAAGACTGACGATGTAAATGGAGTGCATGACTTCTGTCCAGGGGCTGTGATGCTTAAGGCTGCCGACTGTCACCGCCAAATGCTTTTGCGCGCTGCTCCCTCAGCTAGAAAGTTGATCTTCGTCCCCTTCACCTATACATGGCTACCTGCCTCTGGCTCTTGCGTCCCAGCCTAAGTGTCTTAGCCACAGCAAGTCTTGCACGGCCCCTGGAGACAGGGCCGGTGCCCCCGTGATCCAAGAACCCCTGTCTACCTGATCCTGCTCTTCCCCTCTGCATTCCAGCGTCTGTCTGTCTGTCTGAATCCTCCAACAGCTCAGGAGCTCCCAGAGGGCAAGGGTGGTAACCTCAGTGCCCGGCTTTGTGCTCAGCACGCGTCGGTGCCCAGTAGATGTTTGCTGGCTACTCAGGCAACGAGGTAAACCGCCACGACACGCACCACATTGCACTCAAATTGTCGCCGTGTGTCCTCCCACGCCCACTGCTAGGTGGAAAGTTCCTTACGAGCAGTGACCATATTTTGTTGATCTTCACATTCCAGTAACTCAGGCAAGGAGGATGGATTAAGTGTTAATATTTGCTCAATCCTGTGTTTTCCAAGCAGGATACTTTTGGCATTTGGAGCAAGACAATTCTTATTGCATAAGACAGCCCCAACATTGCAGGACAAGCAGCTGAATGCCATGGCTCCCCAACAGTCATTGTGACAACCCCACACATTGGCAAAAGTCCTTGCGGTAAGAGCAGTGCGGGGGTGGGGAATAGCACTACAGTAAGAGCCTATAGTCAACTGAACTCTACAACTCGGCGAGACGCACTGGGCTCTGTGACGGTGCCGTGGCGAATTGCCTGAATGTGGCATGTGTCGACCCAGGTAATAGAGAGAGTGCTCTAAAAGGAAAGATATTTATTGGGGAATAGAGCATTGCAATGGGAATGCACATGTCATAGTAAACTGCACGCATATGCAGGAAAGTAAAGGAAGACAAAGGTTTTAAAGGAAAAAGCGAGGACGGTTACATAATTGTTTTGAAATAATTGTCCTTGGCTACAAAAATCAATAACAAGGGTGACGCCAGTCCAAGGTTGGACAGGCGGTCGCTGCGCAAGTATCTTTGCAGAAGTATTCTTTGTGAAAGGTTGCAAGAGTCTCTGTGCAAGGTTGTGGTTTTTGTAGTCTTTTGTGATAGTTTCTGATGATCAGGTATGCAAGCCTGAGAGCCCACTCTCTCCATGACCCTCCCCAGCTCAATTTGTCAGGGTTTCGTTTTTTTAAAAAAAAACATTTAGTGACTTCATTTTGATTCTGACAACTTTCACACATTTGTGTGATGGTATGAGATGGGGGATGGGGGATGGCATCCGTCACCCACTATCAATAATGGTAACCTGTCTCTGTAATAATAGTTAATCTTTATCGAGCACTTATATATGCAGGCACTAGGCTAAGTGTTATACGTGGGTTATTTATTCCTCACAACTACCTGTGAGGCCCCATTTTTTTTAGAAGGAACCTGAGGGTGAGAGAGTTTCAAGCCACTGACCCCAGTTAACCCGGCTGGCTACTGGCAAGGCCCAGGTGCGCCCCCAGGCTGCTGGCCCCACTGTTCTGTGCCGACCTCTTCCACAAGAGCAAACGTCAGAATTCCCAGATGGAAGGCGCCTATTAAAAGGCATGCTCTCCTGTTAATTATAATGTAGAGCAGTGCTTTGCAAACTACATTCTGCATCACACATCGTGTTAATTTAGTGGGGTGTCCAGTGTCGTGAGAATGACAGGTCCCACGGGCAATGAAGGGCGCAGGATGCTTTCAAAAAGGCGCAGGCAGAGGACCATGAAGCAGTAGCTGTGAAGACCAAACGAACCTTCGTGGGGTGGCTCAGACTTTCACGGGGGAGTCAGGGGTGACTTAGAACTTCGGAGAGTAAATGATGGGGGAACCAAAAGCAGGTGACAGTGTTGATTAGGCTCTAGGAAAAGTCTAATGCAGGAAGGGATAGTGACCTTTCTTCTAATTTCTTAACAACAATAATAATAGGCACTATTTATTGAGCGCTAATTACTCTCCACTTCACAGATGAAATAAGAGGCCTAGAGAGGTTGGTTAAGTAACGTCCCTTAAGGCCGCAAAGCTAATGAACGGCAGAGCCCAGTCTGAACCCAGTTCTCGCTTGCCTTGTGATTTTAAACCCTATGCACAAAACCTCTGAGCACTTAGTGTTTGTTAAGAGCTTTCCTGTGTGAAGGTCCAAAGCAAATTCAGTCTCAGAGAGGATGCTTCTTTGAGAGCCTTATCTCAGGGGTTTATGTGGTCACACTGCCTTTATTTTCAGCATTTCTCTTCAATCTGAAAATCAGTCATTTGGTCTGAGTACTGTCCATGACATTTTTTTTCTGGTATGATTTCACTTTCTTAAATTTTGCTGTTAATTTTAAATGTCACAGATTTCCATACTCTGTCACATGCTTTTATTTTTTTGGATAGCGTATTCATGTTGATGAAATAACCTCCTCTGCCTGTTATTTACTCGATCCAACCCTTTTGGCCAGCGCCTGCCTGCCCTCCGCGAGCTGCCGTGGAGGCCGTTGTAAAATCAGAAGTCTAATCAAGTCTGAAACGTTGCTGGTGTTGGCATCAGACCTCTCTTCATTTTCCAATTTTCTCTCTTTTCTTTTTAAACAGATGTGGGTGCATTTTTTGAAGAGGGGATGTGGCTACGGTATAACTTCCAGGCACCAGCAGTCAGTGCCAAGGACGCGGGCGGCAGGACGGAGAAGCCCCCCGAGCAGCAGAGCCCCCCCGAGGACCTGGCCCGGGAGGAGATCGGCTTCAGCTTCAGCACCACCAAGGCGCCCTGCATCCTGCTCTACGTCAGCTCCCTCACCACGGACTTCCTGGCCGTTCTCGTCAAACCCACCGGTAAGGACAAGGACACCGAGCCTTCGGCCATTTCATTTGGGCAGACAGAATGTTCTAGTAAGAGTAGAGATTGTTTGGGGCTTGTTCTTTATTTCCCACAGGACATTGAGCAAATCGCATGACTTTGAACTTCATTTTTGTACACGAAAGTCAGGGAAACCACTTGCCAGTTGAGTGCACTATGGCAACGTGTCGTAGCAATGAGGTTGATAAGGCGTGTTGAGGTCTTCACAAGAGCCCTATGACGTGAGCATGAGCTGGATTTGTATGTGCAATGATTACTTTTTGTTCCTATTAAATAAATACATCCACTACTGGGCTAAACAGAGATGAGCCTTTGAATTAGTAAAGTTAATTTTATGTAAAACAATTATTCTGATGTATCAGTAAGTTCCAACAGAATATTTGAACTTTCAATAGAAATAGAAAATCGGAGATGTTTTAATTCCTGAATGCACTCAGAATTTTACATTCACAAAATAAATCTCAGGGCTAAGGGTTGCATAAAGCAGGGCTGTATGTGCGCTTACGGTGTCCTGCGCCATCTCGATCAGCAAACATGCATTGAGCCAGAGAGGACCCGAGTGCATCTAGAACAGGCATCCTAGTGGGCATGCACGATGGGCGTGTGACCCCTCAGCAGTGACCGAAGAGAGAAGTCTGAACAGTCCTGAGGTGTATAAACACGCCGAACAAGGAGTCCCTTCCCTCTCTGCAAACTTGCATTCACACATGGCTTAAAGTGTTAAGAAGATCACTTTTGTTATGAATAAAAATATTTTAGGTGCATGCAGGAACCAATCTCCCTAACCCACTATGATGAAGATCATAGTGTTATTTGTGAAAATAAAAATTGGAAAGAACCTAGAAGTTCAACTTTAGTAAAGTAGTAAAAGGAATCACCATTTTATAGAATATCATATGTCTATTAAAATAATATTTATGAAGAGATTAATGACATAGGGAAATTTCATGTAATATAATGTTAAACCAAAAAAAAAAAAAACTAAAATACAGCCTTGAATGTATATCAGTTTAGCTCTGTAAAAAATCTACAAATACGAAAAAAAAAAAAAAAGCACTAATGTGAACACAGCTATCGGTAGGGTTGTGGATGATTTTTTTCTCCTAAGTAATATTCTACTATACATGTCAAATGCTCACATTGGACAAGTGTCACTTTTCTCATCAGAAAACAATATTAAGTAAAATTGGGAGGTGAGGACACAAGAGAAAAGGGGATGTAACCCCCACTCTTCAGGGGTTCACCAGCTTGTTCCTTCGGCATCGGGTTCAATAGATTTTTAATTCACCGATGTTCTCTACCCGCATGCACCAACCTCCCGGTGGGCAGATAAGAACCCTTTGGTTTCTTCTCACGTTCCTCTCCAGGAGGATGGCTGTCACCCTCAGACTGTCGAGAGTGTGATGAGCCTGCCCCTGTGGGTGCTGTGTGATGTGCTTCTCCAGTCACTGCCACACTAAAATCCGGTCCCCAGCTGTATGCGGTGCCTCACAGGCCCACGGCCTGCACCCCTGCCGCTGGCTCCCGTGCTGCGTGCGTGGACAGTCATCGTGCGCAAGCGCTTTGATCCATCAAGTGCATGTTAATGGCCACCGTTTAATGTTGCTCACTTTGTGCCTCACGCTCTCCTAAGTGTCTCACATGCATTAATTTCTAGGAGCCAAACTACGCTATGAGGCGTAGACAACATTCTTTCCCCCTTTGTACAGTTGGCAAAATGACTCGCGCGCCCAGCGGGCGGTGGGCGAAGCTGGGGTTCCTAAGCCCTGGCGTCTGAGGCCCGGTGCGGAGCTCTGCGCTGCAGCGTCTCTGGAACGCTCTGAGTGCATCTGGAAAGCAAAGCCAGGCGGCTTCTTTCTAATGGTTGCAAAGCCATCTTCAGACTACTCGTGAAAATTCAGCTTTTTCATATTTCAAATATTGCATGCTTTTATTCATTGAAATTTAAAGTTAGAAAAACGTTGAGGAACTCATTCAGGGAAAAAACATTAATAAGGTCTACATCAAAATATTAGAGGGGAAAAAATAGAAAGTCATCACGAAATGCCCCGGCACCCCTCAAACTTCATATACTGGGAGCTCTTGTCACCGTTCTCCAGAGCCAGCGCCGACAGCCAGGAGGTGCTTGAGGTCCCAAGCTGTGTCACTCGCCAGCACTCTGTCCTCCCCTCTGTGGCCCCCAGGCCAACACGTCCTGTGGATTCCACTGTCATTGTGTCCTTTCCCTCCCAGCCACAGCTGTCCCGGCCACATGTCTTCTGCTTCCGTGTTTCCCAGTGTTGTTCCTGTCATGGCACCACAGAAAATTGTGACGTGTGAACGGCACCTGGGTAAAGGGGTGGGGAGGTGGTTTGGAGGCCACCCCCCTGCAGGTGTGCCGGGGTCAGCGGAGCCAGGCCCCAGCACCCGTTACCCACCGTGGACAGCAGTGCGCCTCGCCCGCTGGAAAGTTCCATCTCCATCCGTCGCTGTGCCGCCAGTGGCTCCTGCCTCCCCCTCTCCCCCCACAGCCAGAGTTGTCTTCCTCTATGGCATTTCAGTCCGTTTCCTATTGTTTATAACAGGATACCTGAAACCTGGTCATTTATAAGGAAAAGGAATTTACTTCTCATAGTTATGGAGGCCGAGAGGTCCAAGATCGAGGGGCCACGTCTGGCGAGGGCCTTCTTGCTGGTGGAGGCTCTGCAGTGCGGAAGGGGCACAGGTGTCACAAGGCGAAGCCGAGCGTGCTAGCTCAGGTCACTCTTCCTCTTCTTATAAAGCCACCAGTTCCGCCCCCCAATGATAACTATTAATCCATTAACCCATTAATTCGTTAATCTATGAATGGATGAACCCATCCATGAGATCAAAGCCTCTCCATCCTGCCCCATTGGAGACTGAGTTTAAACATCAGTCCTGGAGGGGACATTCAGACCATAGCATAGGGACATTGTTTAATGTTAATTATATAATATCCCCACTACATACTGCATGGCACCCTCCTCCAGCAAAAATAGGAGAGACTTCCTAATCCCACAACTTTCAACCCAGACCCACCAGCCTCTGGGAAAGAGCCCGGACTGTAGAGCCGGGCTGTCTGGGTTTGGATTCTGCTTTGCCTTTTGCCAGTTGTCCTGGGCAACCAGCTAGCAGCTCCGTGCCTCGGTTTGCTCATCTGTAAAATAGGAGCATTGTGAAAATCAGAGAGTCCACTAATTTAATCTATATTTTGCCACATATTCAGGGGGTGCTATATTCAGAGAAACTCATTCCCCCACCCCACCAGCACTCTATGCACAACTGCACCCTGGCCCTACGCCCACGATGTTCCCTTTCCTGGAAATGCTTCGTCTTCCTCTACAGTCTAATACCTGCCTTTCATTCTAGGCCCACATCAAGTCCCATCTCCTTTCAGTGACTTCTCCTTGCTTTAAGCTCCTATTGCACTTATTTTCAATGTCATTTGTTTGGCACTTAATGTACTGTATTGTTATCTGTCTCTGTTATAAATATGCCCTGTCTTCCCAGAGAGATGAAAAGCCCCCAGCACTGCATCTCCTGCCCACAACAGGTGCCCTCTAAGTGTTTGCTGATGGTAATGATGATGCCAGGAGAGAATAAATCTGTTAAACAAGTCATTTGCTGCAGCCAATAAAAGAACGGTCCCTTATAACTGCTTTAATTCACTGGGGAGGTGAACCTGAGACACAAGAAGTGAAGCATCTCTCCATTTGAATAATATTTTATTTTAATGGACAAATATTAACATTTTCCCTACCATCACTTAGTGGTCCTCTTCTGCTATTATCTGAAAGGAATAAATATATCATTTAAATTTGATTATTCAAGAATATTGCCATAACTGTTTATGGATATTCACGATGTATAAATTTAAAGTTCCAATGCATCTTTCCTTCTCAAAGCAAATAATTTTTGTTCTCATTAAGTGAAGCAGTTATAGGAGGAATTTTAAATCATATTTACAAAATACAAGAAAGCTAGGAAAAAAGAAAAAACTCTTACAAACAACTTCATACTGATTTTAACAAATCTGAGAACATAAAGGGACCAATGACAAAGAGACAGCAGAGAGGAAAATGTCCAGCTTTTCACATAATTACTGGTTCCTCTGCCTGTAGCCTTCACAGGCACAGCTCGCTTTAGCTTGTCTTTGCCTCCCCAGATCCAGCACAGTGTCTGGCCCAAGCTACAGTGTCAGGAAGGTTGTCTGCATTAGAAGTGGACTCTATGCTTGTACCCAGACAGAAAGCCCACTTTTAGACCTTGAAAAAAGCTGTGCTATATACATGTGTTCTAAATAAATGAATAAGTGGTGAATCAATACAGCTAACTGGCTAGGATGCTGTAATGTCAGAGCTCCAGAAATAAAGCAGAAAGTAAAAACTCAAGGCAATCAACTTCTTTTTATGCATGTTGCCAAACAACTGCCTAACTGTCTTCTTCACTCCCAATGGATTCTTTTTAATGCTATTAAGATAAAGGAAAAAAAAATAGGGCAAAACAATGAGGGATAGAGAGGGAAGCAGGTCAAGAAGAGAGAACAGCATATTCAAAGGTCCTGTGGTAGGAAGGAGAATCCTATTTCCCAGGGAATAAGGGAAGCCCAAAATAGCTTGAATGTGCAAAGTGAGAGGGTGAACAGAACTCAAATCAGACAGAGCACCATAAGCTTTGTTAAGAATGTATTTCTTTATCCTGTGAATAACTGGAGGACTTTGAAGGATTTTAAATGAACCAATGAAATAATCAGTTATGCATTTTGGAAAGATCTTTGTTTTACTTTCCAAAGAAAACACTGGGAAGAAAAAAAAAGCACAGAAGCAGGGAAAGCATCCAATCATTTATTCAACAAGCACTGGGGTAGTGACATCATGGGGTAGTGACGTCATGAAGTAGTGACCAGCAGAGTCGGGCTGAGGGCCCGCTGCAGGGGAGGGACGGGTCTGGGGACAGCGAGTGTGCACATCCCCTTTTACGGGACTTGCAGGAAGGAGGGGCAGAGGGAGAGGGACTCGCTTGCAAGTGAAATCAGGTCAAGGGTGGCGATTTTAAAAGAGGAGGCTGGTCAGGATCCAGTGACCCAGGCCAGAGAGGATGGTGACGCTCGGGTGGGCGGAGCATGAACCGCGAGCCCTGCGCAGCCGCACTCCTGCGGGAGTCACACTGGGACCCGCGGCAGCCAGCGGAGGCTCGGTGGTCACCAGATGGAGAAGAGCGCGGGGATCTAGACAAATGCAGGAGACGCAAACCAACAGTGCTTGGTGGAAGCACTCTAGGCAGAGGAACCTGGGATAAATGCTAAAGTAAAACGCGGGAATAGTGAGGGTTTGTTGAACTTTGTTCAGAAAACAAAAATAAGGAAATGCAGTTAGCTCTTGAGTATTCTAATGAATGTGTCTCTCAACTCCAGGAACATGGTGCTATATTATAAATGGCAAATGTGATGCTAGAATGCCCACATGAGGAAGAGAAGCACGTGTGCGTGCATGTGTGTGCGTGTGTGTGCGTGTGTGTGTGCACGCGTGTGAGTGTGTTTGTGTGGATGTTTAGAGTAGTTATCTTTGAATAGTGGAATTTCAGATGACTTTTTTTTCTTTCTGTTTACTTTCAAAGTTTTAATTACCGTGTTGTATTTTACAACTTAAAAATCAGAATATCAGTTTTGTTCCTCTAGAAAGAAACTGAAAGAGGCCACAAAGAATCCATTCGGTGATTTGCAGTGGGTCAGATTCTTGCTAGACGGCTGGCTCCGGTTTTAAGCTCTAAGATGTCAAAGGCTATTAACAACAGGAAAATTCCAACCTGAGTAAAAAAAAAAAAAAGATAAAAAATTGATTATCTTTAAAAATCATAAATAAGAAATAAAAGTTATGCTCGCCGTGCAGATTAACTAAAAGCAGGATCTAGAATGTCACATTAGTCTTTTTGGATGGTGTTTGTCATCGTTGGGAAGAAGCCAGAGGAAAACAAGAATACTTCGCAAAAGTGCACTGTCATTAAGGGGCAGAAGCGGCCTGGGGCCCCTGGGAAGCCATCTTTCCCTTTAATTTCCCTTTAATTTGCGTTTGGCTAGTCTTAACCTGAAATGAAATTTAGTACTTTGTTTTCTTGATCTCACTGAGGCTGCCCCAAATTGCACATATTTATCTTTTAAAATTATGTTTATTTTTAATATTGTATGCTCACGATTCCTTTGCATGCCCAATGCCACACTCCACTGGTGGAGTGAGATGTCCCTGCACGCCGCACTCATTTATCTTTCATTTCTCACGTATTTCGCGGGTCCTGCAGGCGTCTCCACAGTCCTATATTGTATACGTTCTCATTCTTCATTCCCAGATACAATCCCCACTTGGATCATTTGTGCCACTTGCTGCCATTTATGCTGCCTCGGTGACCTGGTCACCAAGGTCATTGTTGGCAGATTATAAATACGTGTGAGCCAGGTGCTGCCGGCCTATCTGGATCAGTAGGTCTCTGAGCTACCCAATCTGAATTCAAAACCGGAACGGTGTCAATGGACGCCAAGGGAGAAAACAAGAGTTTACTAGAAACCTATGCGGCAAGGAGTGGAGAAAAGTGACATTAAAACGAAACCTAGAGCACAGAAATTACAGAGTTTCTTTCCTTCATCTTATACAGGAAGCTTACAGATCCGGTACAACCTGGGTGGCACCCGAGAGCCCTACAACATCGACGTGGATCACAGGAACATGGCCAACGGACAGCCCCACAGTGTCAACATCACCCGTCACGAGAAGACCATAATTCTCAAGGTATAGATATGTGTGTGTGCGTGCATATAAATTACCTATGACACAGTATTATAGTCTCTGTCCCCTGGGATACTTGGCCATTGGTTTTGTTTTGAGGGGTTGGAGCAGGTGGCAGAGATGCTTGTCACTCTTTCTCCTCCACGTGCGTGACTAGTGAAGTAGAAAGACACGTCTGTCCTACAGGAAAGGCAATGATGAAGTTGATGGTGAAGACATCCTTTTTAGGGAGAAATAGAATGAATGTTTGCTTTGTATGTTCTATGTGGCTTTCCCAGTTTGGGACCCGCATATCTGTCAGTCTGCTCTTCTACCCACCACACCATCTTCAATCACCGCGCTCCCAGCTGTCTGAAACCTCTCGTGTTTCCCAGCAAAGGTTATTTTGGTTTTCTGACCTACTTCTTTCACTACTCCAACACAACAGGAAGAGCTATATATTTTTTTTTCTCTGCGGAGGCTTTGCCTTAAAATTTCGCAAGACACAGTCTTTCCCAGAATCTCAGCCTCTGGTTGCAGGCTTTCCACACACAAAGCCTGGTTTTATTATGATGCTCAAATTTTATTTCAGGCTCATTTATTGCCCCCACCCCACCCCCAACAACTTTCACAGTGAGGAAACCAGCCTGGGAAACACCATGAATAAAACATGCCATGGGGAGGTCTCCCTGGGAGCTGAGCCAAGAGATCAAGGATGGGAACTGTCACTGCGTTCTCTAGAAGGAGTTCAAAATAGATACCTGTCAGGGAAAGGAACAGCAGGAGGATGCTGTTTTGTCAGTAAAGTGGAGTGTCATTTGGCAGGAGTTCAGCGGCCTCTCAGACCTCATTCCGTCGCGGCTGGTTGCTGTGGGAAGTTCAGGTTGCAAAGAAAAGGCCGGAGCTCTGTTTCTTTTGAGCACTGGTAGATGTCCGATTCATAACTTGATATGGAGTTTGATGTGGCCTTTAGCAGTAAATGCTAGAGGGCATTCTAAGGAGAGGTCATTCCTAGGAAAATGACAACATGCTGTTACAGCTTACTGCGCCGTCAATCAAATGCAGTGTAATAGGGTTATCTCCTAGTGATCGACAGAGTCCCTGAGCCTCACACAACGCCTGGCACACATTAGGTACTGCAAATTCTTTATCAAGTAAACCAAACCCATCTTTACCCATGGCTCAAATTTTAGGCAGAGAAGCCAGCAAGTCCAGGAGACAGATGGTGGTATACCATTTCATCAACACTGTCATCATTGGCTTTTGATTAGACGTTCTCTTATTTTAAACCACCCAATCTGTCACTTCTTTTAAAGAAAGTGATTTATCTAACCATTTCGCCACTGCAAAATAACAGTGTAAGTCAAAAGACCTAAAAAATTGGCTTTAAGGACAGTAGAATAGAGACCTGCCACAGCCACAGCCCCTCACAGGGGTAACCCTCACCCTCGGCCACAGCGAATTAGAGCCAGACCTGAGCAAGGGGAGAGCACTGCACAATTTGAAGAACTCGGGGCTTTGGGGGCACAGAAAGCCGGAAATCTAGATGGTGGGGGAGCCAGAGAGCTGCAGAGAATCCAGGGGACTGAGAAAGTTTGCGGCAGAGTCTGGTTCTATTCCCCAGGATTCTTTTGGTAAAATGACAGAAAAGCAATTCAGTTTGTTGGGGAAAATTCCTAGGATAGGTCATAGAATTATAGAATCTAAGAAAGGGAAAAATCGAAATTTGGGAAGAGAATCTAGGGAACTGGAAGACTGAAACTACAGACCAGAATGCCAGTGGGCTGCCTCGCTCCCCCCCTCCCTCCCTCGCCCTCCCACTCCCTCCTTCTCCTGGTCTCTGCTCTCTCTGAGGACTGGGCTAAGGACCTCTCACGGCAAGCCCTGCCTTTCACACACCGTGAGACAGTCACAGCAGTACTGGGCTCATGTCTTCCCAATTTTGCTGCCAGAAGAAAGGGTCCTAGTTTCTTGATTTTGACTTTAAAGACCCAGAGCATCTCTGATCGGCCTGGCTTGAGTCGTGTACTCCCCCCCCCCCGTTTGGGGTGGGGGGCGGGGGACCATGACTGGTGGTCCCTAATGGAATCTCACCATCAGAGTGGGGAATTGGGAAACTCCTCCAGGAGCACAGAAGGTAGTTCCAGAAAAAGGAAGGAGACGTGACAGGCGTGAAACACATTGGCTGCGCAAGGCTCTGAGGTAGGGGAAGGGGGAAACCTGGGAAGGACTCCAAAACACAAGGCCAGAATTCTGCCCTCGGAACGGTACCCGGAGGCGTCGGGAAGGCCTGCTCTCCCTCCTCCTCGTCATGCAATGCGACGTGGCTGCCCTGGGATTTCTGGGCACGTTCAAAAGCCAGCCGCCCCAGCCTGCTTGAGCGCGGGTAGGAAAGACTTCACAGTCGGGAGCTCCCGTCTTTCTCAGCCCAGCCTCTCCCATCTGGCTGGGGCTTCCCCGCAGTCCTTCCCTTTCCTGGGGGGAGAAGGGAAGTAAAGGTAGAAGGTGGTAGAGGAAGAAATGCGCCCCCCCGCCCCTATGGAAAAGTAGGTCGGAGGATGCCTCGCTCCATGCCCCGCTTTCTTTTGGGCAGGGAAGCCTTGCAGAGCTTGGAAGTAATTCCGAGAATGCCTTTAGAACTCTAAAAACACTGCCATTTTTTTTTCCTTAAAAACAATCTACAAATCCATCTTGAGAACCCCTACCACCTCAACAATATGTGGAAAGAGATACAAGAATGTTAACCGTGATCATTTCCGTGTGAGGGGATTAGAAATGGTTTTATTTCCTCTAGAGTTTTCTGTATTTCTTCATTTTCTATTGTAAACATGTGTTGCATTTTTTTATAATCAAACAAAAATACAAAACACACATATGTTCTTAACCTATTCTGATAGCCCCCAGTTATAATAAAATATAATGTCAGAGATGTTTAAATAATTTCAAATTAAAATTTGCTTGTAATCAAAGAACAAAAATGAGACTAATTCAAAGATGAGTTTTAAAGTGCTATGAAATGATACCTTTGGAATTAAGGTGAACTTGCATGCATTTATACATGCTCAAACATCCTGTAATTCAGATGACTTTATCAGTGTTTATGGTACCTTTAAAAGCAGGTTTGCTTTCCCAGCTGGGTTTGGCTAAAGCTAACACTACATTAATTTGCATTCCCGCAGCACACACTCTCTGAAACAGTGCTGAGCACTTGAGGGAAATTGACCTTGGATGAAACATTTGCTGCCGAAAAACAAAGTGCCCAATCTCCACGTAGATAATAAAGAAATGACTCTCGCAGTTACCAGACACTGGAGCGAACCAGAGCCCATGACAACCCTCAGGTGGCATCATTTACAAAAACCCACAGTTGCACCAGGGATAATAATTTAAGGCTTAATGTCAGTCAAAATGTAAACAAAACCGCACACAGGCAGAGAGCACCTGAAAAGGTCCTGTATGCGATGAAAGATCACGGCAATTAGCATGAATCCAAAACCTGAACATTACAGTCAACAACTTCAAAGCCTCATGTGACTAGTCTTTTCTGCTTCCTTCCTTCCTGCCTGCCATCCATGGTTCTTTTAATTCTTACTTCTTTCCTTTCTTTCTTCCCAACCACATCGCATAAGAGATCTAAGGAGGTTTACAGGGAGTACGTAAAATAAAGTAGAGAATTAGTAAGTCACAAAAAGTAAGTCCCCCACCAAGGGAAAATAGATTCAGGTCATATGGTCTTACCACCCGCATAGATTTGACTATGAATTTCTTGGCGGTCAGAAGTATACAACCCACCTTAACATTTGTATCCCCATAGTATGCTGAAATAAAAAAAAAAAACATTTAAAAAAAGAAGTATACTACCCATAAAGATAAAGTATGCCAATTCCTATAAAGAATTGCAGCTTTTCTTTCTGTATCATTCTTTTCATTTTCTTTAATATGATGAGTTATATTTACTGACAAAAAACAGTCTACAGCATGGTCCACTTATGCACTATCACATACATGATACCAGTTCACATGTATTGATGCTTACTGTGTCCTAGGCAACATGCCACACACTTTAGACACATCTTCTCATTCAATCCTTATGAGGTATGTGCCATTATTATTATCTCCAGTTTAGAGATGCAGAGACTAGAGCTCAGAAAATATGACGTAACTCCCCAAAGTAGAAAGCCGTAACTAGCAACAGTTAGCTGAACTAGGTCTACCATACTTCCAAGTTTACACACACTCTTCACCTCACTTCACAGAGAGAGGTCTGGAAGGATGTTCACAAAATTTTGAAAGTGGATACCTCTGGCTGGTAGGAAATCAAGTTATATTATTGTTATTGTTATTATAAAAGTGTTCAAAAATATGCAAAAGCACAGAGAATAATAAAACATATACCTAGATACCCACCATCCAAACATTATAAATTGACATTTTGCTATAATTTCTTTAGATTTTTTTAAACAGGCAGAGATAATTAAAGGCCCTTTGTCCCCCGGGTTATAGGTTGGGTCCTGAGAAGAGGAGTAGTCAATGCCTTCAACAGCATTTCTACGGCAAGTGCTGTTTTTACAAGGCTGTTGGATGCTGCATCTCCTTAGCAAAGTCAAACATAACTTCTGGATGGAATTCAGCCCAGGCAATTCTGTAGAGAGGGAGGCGGAGAGGGAGGATGGGAAGATGAAGGGGGCAGGGGCTGAGATGGTGCAGCTTTCTGATATTCTGGCCTGATCCAAGGATAAAACTAGCTAGAAAACGAAAATGGATAAACTATGTGTTCTTTCAGTAATCACCCGTAACTATCACATATTTCTGGGTTTTGATGCAAGTTAGACAACAGAGAGTTCAGGGGTATATGCTCTGGCACAGACACTCAGGATTCATATTCTCTAAAAATCAAACGAACAGATGGTAAGGATGTGTCATTTCGGCTTTGATCTAACTGGAGGGCCATCTCATCTCTGCCAAGACGAAGCTAACAGATTTCCTGCAAGCAAAATAAGGCTTTTCTTGAAAAATAATTCTAGGTCCTCAGGAACAAATGATGATTAGGTCCCTGAGTTCTTAGACCACAAAGAGCATGATATTGGTTATTTTCATGAGGAATTTTCAAGGCAAATATTCAAAAATAAAATCACTGAAGGTCTTTTTCTTAAAATAAAGGTGATCATTTCTTACCTGCTGTTCATCAGAATCTCAACAAAATTGTATAAAACAGTTACATCAATTGCTAATTACACTATGTATTGTATACCAATCTTAAAAATTGTCAGAGAAGTGTTAAAAACGTTGGCAACAAGGAGTGTGTGCTTTATGCTAGGGGTAGCAGAAAAGATAAAAATATTAGGATAACACCAGTTGCTATAACCAATTAACACCCCAAAATCTCAATGGTTTAACCCAATAAAAGTCTGTCTTATATCAGATATATTTTTAGAAAAGGAAAGTCCCGTGTTCTATGCGGGGGAGGCCCTCTGAGGACCTACCACTGCCACCAGCTCCCTTCCGTCCTCCACCCCTGGCTGTGTGCGGAGTCCCCCGATCAGGCCAGATTCCGTTGTTCCCATGGCCTCCATGGCTCTGTGCTCTGGGAGGCTCTTCCTTGTCCATGATCAGCCACGGCCAGCTCTGAATTAAGTACTGGGGATAACCTGTTCCTTGCAACTGTGCAGCTTTAGGGTCCGAATCCTGCAGGTGCAAAGGCTTGTGAGTGTGAAACAACCATAGGTTTCTTTGCAAATACAATTCCCTCAAAACCCAAGATGGCTTCTGATCTATTTGCTTCCAATCCGTTTCATGTGCCTATAAATACACCCTAAGCTCTTTCCTAGATGTAAGTGTGGGACCTACTTAATCATCTGCTTCCAAGTGCCTATGCCTGTCTCTCGATGTAATGAGGACAGCTGACACAAAAGGCTTGGGTGGAAAGGAAAGACCCTTAATTTGAACTTTACCCATGAGGCTAAGTCTGTTTGCCGAAATCTTACTGCACCTTTTTGGCCACAGGTTTTTGCAGTGTTATTTCTTACTCTCTGGTGTAAGATTCTAAATTCCTGGACTTTTATCTGTTCCCTTCATCTGTGTTTAGAAACTGGTCGATTCTTTCCTGAACTCCTCTCTTCCTTGGCATGGGCAGCAAGAAGCAATCGACAATCCTGACCGTTCTGTCGCTTTCCAAGCACTTCCCTTAAAGCTGCAGCTTGGAGGCACTTAGTCTGCCTTCCAGGCGACGTGAGGGGACAGAATTACAACATATTTTATTGCAAACCATCCTTTCTCTGTCTTCCCGTCATCTAACATCCATTTCTGCACTTCCTGCCACCTGACCACAAAGCCAAAGATACATATTCTAGGCTTCTGTTTTGGCAGCACCCTGCTTCCAGGTACCAAGTTATGTATTAGTTGGGATTCTATTAGCTGCTATAACAAAAAATCAGGGGCTTAAGACAAATAACTAACTTTCTCTGCAGCATGATAGTACAACACATGTCTTCCTAGTTGGAGAGAAGTTTCCTCCACACAATGTTACAGTCCTTGGAGTTGGGCAGAAGCTAGTGGAGGAAATTGTGCACGATGTATAAATAGACTGATAAAAAGGTGTTAGTCCAGAAATGATAGAGTAACAATAGAGTAGTTCAGTGCCGTATCTGCAAAGTCTTGAAGGAGGGGTAGGATACTGACAGGTGGGTAAGGGCCAAGGGAGGACGTGGAAGAATAGTTACTATGGAAAAGGGAAGGGAGGGTATGTGTTCTGAACGAGAACATGTTAAACAAAGATGCTAGGAGAATGATTCCTTCTTAGGCTTAACCCACTTTCTATCTCATGAATAGAAAGAACTGCCATGGGAGAAAACTTGGTAAAAAGAATTACCTGGAGAAACACTCTGAAATATATAACATCATGTGGTCCGCAGTCTTATATGAATAGCAAATGCTGTAAAATCAGTAGTCTGGGGCACATGCAGAGTTTTATCAAAAATTGTCAGCATAATTTTATTAGAAGAAAAATGAAAAGTAATTCAATTATGGACTTATAGGGCAGCGGTGTATGTTAATTGGTGCGAAACATTGATGAACAGGGCTGCTCTAGTTCACCACTTTCTGCACGTGGAAAAGTGTTCCATCATAAGGAGTTTCAAGTAATCGCCTCAAGCCCGGAGAAAATCTCTCTTTACTTGGAAGAGCCTTAATAATCCTGTTATGTAGTGCTCAAAATACCAGAATATTTTCAGACACTGATACTCTCAAGCTTATAAAGTGGGTCACCAGAGATGAGAAAACAGAGATTAAGACATTCAGATGACAAATAAGGTCTCGGTGCTCACAAGAGACAAGATCTTGTACAGAGCCCAGATAACCAGACTCCTTTTCCAACGGCCACCTTCACTCACACAGTCGCCTCTTTGCCGTCTTTGGAAGCAGGCAAGAAAACCAAGCTCACTCCTCCAAATTGCCTTATAAACTTCTGAAAAATGTTAAAAGATTTACACAAAAGTAAGTCTCTTGGGGATTAGTGTTTTCTTTGGAGTCTCTAGAAGAAATGACCTCATAGCACTTCGTGGGAGGTTGTAAAATCCTAACTTCCATAATCAAAGAGGACTTAAGAGGTCCAACGTAAAGGCCAGTGTTTTTGTAGCACACAGTATGATACACCAAGAAAAGTTCCAGCTCAATCCTTTAAGTAAACGTGAATATAATCTCCTGTCTGTTCATTTTAGCATCCTTCTTTTCTATAGTAACACAGAACCCAGACTGAAATTAGATACTGAAGCTCAAATGAATTATTTAAAAATGCGTTGTTTTATTACCCTTGAACTTTCTGCCAATAAAGAATGATACTAAAAAGTGTATAGATGTAAACATTCCTGAAAATTTTAATATCAGAGGTTGTTCAAGCCTTTATTAAAGAAAATAACAGTGTTTGGAAGCATTAAATTTTTTTTAGGGATGTCAGAACGAATAAAGAAAGTTGACCTAGCAAGCCTAGGGCCCTGCTCTTGAAATTACATTTACTGTAACTTCTTCCCTTTGGCTAATACAGTTTTTATCTACTCTGGATGATAAACTCACAGCCTGGGTTGTGCAGTACAAGTGTGCTTGACAGAAGGGAGGCAATCGCAAGAATAACGATGAGGCATTTGAACTCTCTAGCTTCTTCCCTTCCAGAAGCACTTTTACCCTGGCTCTCTGTTGGGACTCTCAGAAAGTGTATTACTACTTAGCTTTCCACTTTAATTGAGGACTGACTCATGTTTAGTTCTATGGTGAGAATAGGTCAATATTTTATTAGTTTCTTAAATCATTACAATGGCTTGATTCCCTTGTAATCAAGGATAGAGAAGATATCTGGGAAGAGAAGAGAGAGGGCTACATATTTTGGAAACTTGGCCATGAATTTGGTCTGTATATAAGTCAGAGTAACCAGAGAAGCCTGATCATAACTGAGACACGCCAGAAACCTCATGACCTCATTAGCTCTTGTAACGTCTCATCTGGTTTTAGGTTGGGCTATGGGGTCCTTAGCCCTTGGGAAAGTATTTTAGCAAGTTTTCATTATTTGATTCTGAACAGAAAGGAATATTTGGTGGAATGTCTCCAAAAAGGGGAAATAAGACACCTAACTCTCAGAGCCTCATTCCTCTCCTTGCCAGTACCTTCAGACGAGCCCGTAGCTTTGAGCTCAGACGACCTCCACACGTGGTGGCAAGGACGTGGTCCCTAGGAGTTCAGTGGAGGTGTGCCTTGGAGATCCTGCTTGACAAAAACTCAAGGTGGTTCAAGACTGCCGCTGTTAACAATGCACTTTCCTTCTGTTTAAAACCATATGGGAGCCCTAAGAATTCCACACGATGACACCTAATTGACATTCACTCTTACCTCTATCCGCCAGCCAGCCTACAGCAAGTGCAGTGGGAAAGTTACAAACTGCCTGACTTGGATAAAATCAAGTGGTCACCAAAACCATTCCATGGGCCTCTGTGGAATGCAATTAAAAATAATTCAACTTTAATCAAAATAAATCTAAGGGGAACAAGTATGTGCTGAGTATCTGCTGTAGGAAGGAAGTTTGGGTGGACAGTGATGAGTTGGTGGGGCACGGGTGTGACTCATAAAGGGATGAACAAAATGTGTCTTTTAGCCTCAAGGAGTTTATATTCTGGGAGGGCAGAAAAGACATATGCACTCTTGATATGCATTTCCCCAGATCATGGAAAACTGTGCCACCTAATTCTCCGGAAGGAGCTTTCACAAGTTGATCTCCCTATCAACATGTAAATAACAGACAGGGCATTTAGCAGATGAGAAAATTAGTCATTTGGGCTGGTAATAAGGCCATGGCATGTAAAATGAGATTGCCCTCTGAGGGTGAGCTCGGTCTAAGCAGAGACCCCATGGACTGCGCTGGTTGGATTCAGACGTTGTCACTAAAACATAAACAAAAAGGAATCTTTATTGACAAGCTCCCTACCTAATAGCTCTGTGTTCTCTAGCAAATTACTGAAATCTCTGTTGTCTTATTTCTGAAATAGGAATAAGGCCATCTATTTTAATTGGGGGTGGGAGGTATATGTGTGTTAAATGAAAATACACACACAAAAAATCTAGCATAGTCTATGGCCCTTCCTTCCCAATTCCCTTCTCTTCCTTAAAAGCAAACAATAAGAGAGCAGCTGTCAGGGTCATTATCAACAGGGTCTTTGGGACTAAGGTTCCTTAGCATTGATTTGCAGTTCAACCCATTAAGCCTGTCCTCAGCGCCTCGTGTATTCCCTGCACACAGCGTGGCCGTGGCCTCTGTGAGCCCATACAGTGGAGGAGAGACCATTGATCACACAGATATGAACCAAGTGCCCATCGAAGTACAAGCCCGTGCTGTGGAGCACAGAAAAGGGAGCGAATGCATCATCCTGGGGAAGGAGGAATGGTTCAGAAAGGGCTAACGCAGGCATTTGAGCTGTTCCTTAAAGGTTTTCCATGGGGAACCAGGAGGACCACATTATCTTATTTATTTTTTTACTACAGGGATTCAATATTTGCCCTTCATAAAAATTATAAAGAAAAAATAAGTTCTAACCCATCAAGCCCGTCTGATCTGAAACAGAAAAAGACTCATAATGAATATGTCAACACGTCCACGTTTTTCATTTCTTTTCTAAAGCAATTTCATCTGCAAATGAATTATGCACTCCAGGGCTAGACAGGACCTCCATTCCTACACTCCAGAAAAATGTGTTTACTGCGCTTTACATTTCTTACAGCTCAGTGGGAAGGCAGTTGCAATGCAATTTCTGATCCAGTTCAGGGTTTGAGATGTCAGTCTTCTCTCTCCTTCTCCAGAATACAGCCAAAGCTTATAAGCCCAAGGTTGGGGAGTTCATTTTTTTCCCCAACCACATTAAGTACATAAATCATCTCTCAAGAAAGAAGATAAGATTCCTGGATTTCTATTTTGTCTGGCATGAAAACTAAAGTCCAATCTGTGAGGCATTATATTGTTACATCCATCTGCAGTGCACTAAAATCACTCTCAAAGATTGTAACTCGCGAAGCTATTTTTTAGTACAATAGGCAGAGCGTGTTGTTTCTTATGCACAGGTAACTGAAAGAAGGTTCCTATCTCACATAAATTTACCTTCTCTCTGAAAAGTAAATGTATCTCCACATGCGGTCTGAGGTTCTGAAGAGTTGCACACTGCCTTTCCGCTCAGGGGAGGGAGGAGTTGGTACCAGGATTGGGTCCAAGGATTTTGATGGACAGTGTCCTTGAGTGAGTTCTGAGCTAGTGTTAAAATGCCCTCTAGTGGTCATTAGCCATAACCTGTGAGGGTGGGGAGGGGAAAACCCAGGGAAACTAGCTCAGGGGTGGCTTTGTACAAAGGCTCATCTAATCCAGAGTCCTGGAGTATAGCCTGGGTTATTTGCGTCTAGTGTGGAATACCATGGTAGTGGAAGAAGCTTGCCATTGTGCTCAGAGGGTACAACAAAGGGATTTTTCTTACACTTGTGCATCTCACTGTTCTGTCCCTGAGCTCTGGGCACACAGGAGAGCTTCAAGAAGTGTTTGCTGAGTGACTGAATAAATGAATGAATCCAGTTTGTAAATGACAGATTCTGCACACGCACCATGAGCTTGACTCACAATGTGCACAGATTCTTTCTGCTTTCTGGGGTATATTTGATTTGCATCCTTCCCCGAGTCATCGCTTAGCAGACTAAAAGGATTACCCCTATTCTAGTGTCTTTGAGATGAGGAATATAATCAAAACATTGATGGGAAGGGTAATAAAATCTTCGTTTGTGGGTAGAAGAAAGAGGCTGAGCTGGTAGTTCCAAAGAGAAGATGAACACATGTACCCTGTACACAACTGTTGTGTACCTGTGATATTTAAAAATAACATTTTTTTAAAAAAGAGAAGATGAAGATAGAGCATCCAAAAGGAAGCAGAAGCGAGAGAATACGTAAAACAAAAGAGTAAATGGCTGCCACCCTTTCAAGCAACCCTCTTGATATCATCACCCAGGACCGCCAGCAGAAGTTAAACTGTGAGAACAGACAGTAGAGATTAGCCCAATCCGACTCCCAGTCCCTGTGGAAATGGCTCTAGGATCTGGATCGTCAATGCTGTGGCCTCCGCCAGAGTTTGCGTGCTCACCTCCAGCTGGTGCACACCGCAAACAGACAGCGGTTGAGCAAGGAAATAGCTGATGGGTTCCTGCAGCCTCCAGCACCCAGGCCACCTCTCAAACTCTGTTCTGCTACCAGAGGGGGACAGCCGTCACACAAATCAGAAGATGGAGAAAAGGAAATGTAGTAAAACTGGGGAGAGGTGCACATAAGCCAGAGGGGCTGCTGGGGGGCCCGGCTCTCCGCTCACGCCCAGAAAGGTCTCGGGCATTTATTTCCTGCTGGCATCACACCAGCCCAGCTCCGAAACACGCGGGCTCCAGGCTAGCACAGCGGGGAGGCCTGGGCTCTGCAAGCACGCAGACCTCCGGGCTATGCTACTCAGCAGCTACGTCCCCCCTTCGACATTGTAACTTAGTCTCCGTGCCTCAGTTTCCTCAACTGTGAAGTGGTGCAAATAAGAGTATGTTCCCACAGAGCTGGGTGCCGATTAATGGAAATAATGTGTGTAAAGTGCCTAAGGTGGGGTCTGACCCGGAGTTGACCTTCAGGAAATGTTAGACACAGATAATGTTGAGGGGGAGGAAGAAGAGGACCCACTTTTCTTTCCATTGCTGGGCTATGCCTGCACTTTTCCTTTTTCTCCCAAATCATTTCAGGAGCATATTCTTTCTTCCCAACGTTGCCAAGGGAACCCAGACAGAGTGTCAGGAACTAAACCTCTCTAGAAGATTGATTGAAAAATAGTTGGGATTTGACCAAGGTATAGAGAGGGTCCGGGGTCACCATGAGGTTCAAATCTGTCTTTTGGAGAGCAGATTTGAGCACATGATCCAAGTCCAAATTCTAATCTAATAGGCTTCTAGGCTGAGAATTAATCTCAGCCCATTTTGTTATAAGTTTTTTGCTTATTTGTTTTAGAGACAGGGTCTCACTCTGTAGCCCAGGCTGGAATGCAATGATGTGATCATTGCTCACTGCAGCCTTGAACTCCTGGGCTCAAATGATCCTCCCACCTGAACCTCCCAAATGGCTAGGACTACAGGCACACACCACCATGCCCAGCTAATTTTTCTTTCTTTTTTTCTTTTTCTTTTTTTTTGGTAGAGATGGGATCTCGCTACCTCGCTATGTTGCCCAGGGTGGTCTTGAATTCCTGGTCTCAAGCAATCCTTTCACCTTGGCCTCCTAAAGTGCTAAGAGTGAGCCACCACGCCCAGCCATCCATTTTGCTATAGCTTTAATGCACGTGTGCATGTACACACACACACACACAACACAGGCAGTGCACACTCACGCAGGACTGCGTCATGAGTGAAGTGAATGCTCCTCTCTCCTGCGTCACTTCTCCTGGTCTTTTCTACTCTCATTTCTCACCACCTCTTCTAAATTCCACCACCTGTCCCCACACTTTGCTGCTTGGAATGGCTCTCAACCCAGCCTTAAAAAGCTTTAGTGCTTCCAGAGAAACGATTTTTGCTGCTTTCTATAAACCAGCAGACCTGGTCATCACATGGAGCTTTCAGACCCACAAAGTTTACACTGCATGCTGAAGTTACTCTGTAGATAATGGTTTTCCTCATATACCTTTCTGCTCTTTCACCTGGAACAGAATTTGAAGGATGTGGTTATCAGCCCTCTGATAATGCCAATTCTTAGACTCCATCCTGAATATTGTTATTGCTGCCAAAACCTCCTGGCAAAGTAATATCGATAGAGCCACCACACTAAAAAGGATGTGTTTGCTGAGTTGTTTTTTTAATATCAAGGACTTTAACTATATTACAGTTAAAATCAATATAAATCTAACCTTTTCAACCACAGAAAATTAGTTCATTTTTATTGTTCTTCTTTTTCTGCCATTACAAGGCCGTGATTGCAAAAGGGACCAGGTCAACTTAAGCTTTATTGAAAGACCATTAAAGAAACAAACTCAAACTCATTTAAATACTGAAGCCGGTGCATTAAAAAGATCAATAAAGTAAAGGCAACTGGGGTTGCTTTACTTAAACACCCCACGTATGAGAATCATTCCACAATCACAATATGAGCCACCCTATAAACCTAGAAGACCAGCCAATAAAGAAGAAACCACTCTTTCATTAAATAGGTTTAGAACCATAAAGCCCTTAACTTTAGTCTGATTAGACATACTGCATTTAAATTTTCTCTCAGTATTTTAAAACATCATCTGGCAAAGACTCTTTGATCAATGAATGCCATTTACTTAGGAAAACCATTAGCTCCCCGAGTTAGGGGAGTGCAAGTGATAGAAGTCACAGTTTCGTTTCTTTAACAATAATTAGGCTACAGTGAAGGAGAGTTCGAGACTCACAGAGAGTCAGGAAATGCTCTTTGCACCCACACCGAGCATGGTGTCTTGAACATAGTCATGTTTATTAAGCTGAATATTTACTACTGACTCCATGCACAAGGGTTAGACACAAACCTCTTGTGTGCCTCAGTTTCCCCATGTCTAAATATGTTGACATCCTTTCCTACCTCCTTCCCTGGGTAACAAAACAAAGATGATTGTCACAAGCCTCTCTGAGTTCTTCCTTAAAGACTACAATGTAAATTGCAAATTTTAGTCATTGTATGTACTTAGAATAATTATAAAATCACAACAGTCTTTCCTGGCCAGGAGTCTGACCTTTGACCAGTCCCTGCTTGCATCACCAGATATGGAAAGCATGCCGTTGTTCTTTTCAAAGTACCACTGATTGTGTTTTTCTAATAATCAAATTAACGGTATTTATTGTGGAAAGTGCAGGAAAACCGAGTTTGCTTGAGAGGGCCACGCCATACGACCCTCCACTTTTCCTCCAAACCCCTCCTGCCTTCGCCGGGACGAAGTTCAGGCAGTTCTCTGTCTTCGTTCCATGCCGGCTCATTCCCATCAGCAAACAAATGAGGATAGTTCTCTCACCTTAAAACAAAACTGTCTCCTGACCCCATTTATTTCCCCCATTTCTTTGTTTTTCTTTGCAGTAAAACTCCTGAAAATAGTTATCTATGCTCACTGTTTCGGGTCAGCTTCTCCCTCCCTCTCTCTCTCTCTTTTCAGCCGACTTTACTGGTATGTGAATTGCATGCAATGAAATGTGCATACCTGAAGTGTACAGGTTGGTGAGTTTTGATAGATGTACACATCTACCACCACCACACTCAAAATATAGACTATTTCTAATACCCTAGAAGGTTCCTGTGGGCCCCTTCCCACCAACCACTGCCCTCAAACAACCACTGATCAAATTTCCATTTCTATAAAACCACAGATTAGTTTTACCTGTCTTGTAACTTCATACAAATGAAATCACAGAATAGGTAACCTTCTGTCTGGCTCCTTTCATGCTATATAGTGATTCTGAGATTCATTCTCGTTGTGTGTATCTGTAGTTTTTCTTTTTAATTGCTGGCTGGTATTATATTTATGAATATACCACCATCTGTTTATACATTCACCTTTTGATGGATATGCGGCTCATTTCCAGTTTGGGGACATGATGACTAACTCGTAATAAACATTTGCATATGTATGTATAGAGTAGACATATTTTTTTATTTCTTTTGAATAAATATCTAGGAATGGCATTGACGAGTTATATGATAAGTGTAGCTTTAACTTGACAAACTTTTTTATTTTCTATTCCCTCTGGGAAAACAGGGGAATTCCAGTTGCCCCACACTTGACATTGTCATTCTCTTTATTACTGCCTTCCACGTGGGTGTGTGGCAGGATTTCACTTGGGTTTTAATTTTCATTTCCCTGATGACTGGTGATGTTGAGCAACTTTTCGTGTGCTTATTGGCTGCTGGTAAATCTTCTTTTGTGAAGTGTCTGCTTAAGCCTTTGGCTCTTTTTTTATTGGATTGTTTGCCTTCTTATTATTAAGTTACAGGAGTTCTTTATATATTCTGGTTACAGTTCCTTTGCCAGATGCGTGTGTTGTGACTATTTTCTCCTCATTTTCTCTATACACTCCCAGCGGGGCGTCTGTCCACCACCGCCCTGCGGCGGCTCTCGCCGGACGTCCTCATGCTGAACCCGGGGCTGGTTCCCAGTGCCCCTGCTCCTCCACGGAGAGACAGCGCCCGTCTGGGACCCCTGGGCTTCAGGGCACCGCCCCTCCTGCCCTCATCCCCCGTGGGCCCTTCCACGCCATCTCCTTTGCCGTTCCTCTTTTCCGTGACCTCCTGCCGCGGGAGTGTGTCCAGGCTCCGTCTTCAGTCTTTCCCTTGTCTCTGTTTTTATTCACTCCCTTCGTGATCTCGTCCATTCTCACAGTCTTAAATTTTATCTGTACGTCCCAAACTCCCAAATGATCACCTCACCCCAGACCTCTCCACGAGCAAACTGGCTCCTGGGCATCTGGCTGACCCCTGACGTCGGATACACAGCTCAGAGGTAACATCTCCCCGTCCGACCTCCTGCTCTGCCTGCCCCAGCCTGCCCCGCTGATAGCCTGCGCAGCGTCGGCCGGCCGGGGCTCCGTCCTTCCCGCTGCCCAGGCCTGCAGCCGGGCATACGCTGGAACATCGCTCACCTGTGCTCACAGCCCTCCGCCAGCCTGTCAGAGCATCGTGTTGGGTCTACCCTTTAAACCCCTTGGGACGCCCCCTCGCTGCTCCCATAGCCGCCCACAGCCTTGACACCCCGGCCTGTCCAGCGGTGGCCTCCCAGTGGGGCTCTGTGCTCCCCGCTGCCCCTGCAGACGCACCCCTGCACATCAGCTGTCCTCTCTGTTTAAATGTGAGTCCTCCCTCTCCAACAGCCCTCCTTTCTCTGGGGAAAAGCGGAGTCTTTGCACAGCCTGCGAGACCGCGCATGAATGAGCCCCGTGTCCACTCCCTGACCTCCTCTAGAGCAGTTCATCCCCCGTTCATCCCGCGTCAGCCCCGCTGGCGACCTGCGGGAGGTCTCCCGCCATGGGGGACCCTGCGCTGGCCGGAGTCTCCATCCCGTGTCCCTAAACATACAGGGCTGACTCCTCACATCCCTCCAGCCTTTGCTCAAGTCTCCTTTTCTCGGCGAGGCTACCCTGGCCACGCGATTCAAGCTTGCAGTCTCACCCTTCTCCTCACTGCAGATCCCTCTTATTTTGCTTAAGACTTAGCACTTCTTCCCTTCTAACCTAAGACATCATTTACTTCCCCTCCCCCCCATGTCTCCGCAGACTAGAAGGGAAGCTATGTGAGGGTTAAGATTTGGGGATTTTTGTTCACTGGTGCAGCCCAAGTGCCTAAAACAGTGCAAAGCACACAAAAGGCACTTGATAAAGATGTATTGAATGAATAAATGACCCCTTAATGTGACTGCAGATTCCTTTTCAAATGATATGCTCGCAAGCCAATTTCCCCCTGCCCAGTGAGGACCAGCCACCCTGCACGGACGCCGCTCTGTCCCTCGCACTTCCTGCCCCGCAGGCTGAAGTCATTGGCTCCCTGGCCACTGGCTTCCTGCTGGGTTCCTTCCCCTGTCAGGAAAATGGAGGTGACAGATAAGAGAGGTCAGGGTCTGTAGGCCCCCAAGTCTGTCCTGCTTCTTTTCTGCCTGACTACGGCCTGTCCCTCTGCCTACAGCCCCCGCCGCATCAGCTGGCCCCTCTTCCCCGGCCCTGCCATCAGAGTTCTGTCCCTCGCACTTTCCAGTCTGGGACAACAACGCCATCCCTCTGAGGCTAGTCCCTGGTGCTGGCATCACTTCATGTCATGGTTCCCTTAACCTTAACCCTTCCCACTTCCTGAAAGACAGACCCTCCCTTGATCACTCTTCTGTTTAGCAATGTCTGGGTGAGCTCTTTCCTGCTGTGACCCTTATGGACACACCACACTTGTTTTGAACCTAACCCAGTCCTGTGAAGATTCTGTTAACTCTAATCTTATTTGTTTTGGCCACAGCTTCTAATCTATTTATATTTATTTTTTAACCCCCTTCTATTAGCTCACTCTCTGCAAAGACTGCTAGAACCAACTACCCAGAGTTAGGCCACATTTCCCAGCCTAAGGGCACATCTGCCGCACGACTGCCCTCCCTGCAGGCACCTGCTGCAAGCTGGCGGGTCTCCAGGCCACCCTCGCTTACGACCAGCTGGCTACAAATCCAGGGGTTCCCTCGATCCCCTTGGGTTCAACTATTTGCTAGAATGACTTGCAGAACTCAGGGAAGTGCTATATTATGAGTACATTTTATGACCAAATATATAATCCAGACCAGCCAAAGGGAGAGAAGCAGAGGGCAAGACCTGGGAGGATCTCAGATGCAAAGCTTCCTTCTCCTCAAGACTCGTGACCCTCCCTGCACATCAGTGGGTGACAACACACAAAAGATTACAACCCAGGGACGTTTACCTGAGCACTGGTGTCCGGTTATTTTAGGGGTTTCATTATACAGGCATGATGGATTGCATCATCAACCACACGATTGGACACAGTCTCCAGAGCCTCCCCGTGCCCTGGAGGTCAGGCTCAATGTCCCAACTCTCCAATTACGTGTTCAATGAAATGGAGGGAGAAGGAAAACAGACACCTCCCTGCTTGAATACCCTGCCCTCCTTCGTTGGTCATGACCGCTTTTCTAGCCAGCTTCCGCTTGGCCCAAAGTAGATAGTTGTGGCTCCAGCGGCTTCTCTTGCCCTGATGTGTTCAGTTCTGAGCAGCAGCCTCAGGCATTGGTGATCCTGTTGCAGGATTCAGTCACATGTTCTACCTGAATGCCAGGAGCACCTTTATGCCATGCTGCTTGCTGGGTGTGCATCCATGCTGCATTCTGCAGAGGTCTCCAGCCACGCTGTAACCCCAGTCCCACGTACCTGCCACAGCCACCAACACGGGGCCTTCGGGACAAAGGCAGGATCCACCTTCTCTACCTCTTGGGACCAGAGGATCAAGTTAAGTTCCCCTCTGGGCCACTTGCCATGTTCTGTCTCTGCAGGGCACACTCCCCCACACAGGCCTGGGACTCCTTGCGAGGTTACCAGGCCCAAGATTCAGCAGACTTCCAGTTTGATAGGTAAATGTCAATTTCTTCCTACTTATTGGCCCAGAATCACCCTCCTCTTTCCCAGTCTTTGAACTCAGCTTCTGCTCTCAGACCCTCACGTCCCTCAATATTTTTTTTTCTCAAGAGGATTCTCATTTTCTCACGGAGAGAGATCCTGGGGTCTCCCCAAACAAACCCACGTGTGCTTGAATCCCAGTATAACCACGTGTGAACTGGAGTCCTCCAGCCCCTTAGGGTCTTGAGGAGGTCACCTTGAGCCTCACTTTTCCCCAGTCTTTCCTCTCTGATGGAAATCTAAAGCCCACGCCAGCATTTCCAATGGTCTCTTTCTGCTGTGATGCTCTCTCTGATTCACAGCCTATGCACCCAGAATGACACTGAGCACTTTCTTGGTGCACAAACACATACAACTGCTTAAAGCACTCACAGAGTAGTAACCTTGATCGACTATTTCAGGAGTGGGGAGGGGTACACAGCAGGCTGACCACCAAGTCACCGGATGCCACATAACAGATATCCATGCCCTCTGCAGTACCTTTGCCCGTCCTCTATAGAGTGTCCCCCAGGCCTTCACCCCATGCATTTCTGGGCTTTCTGCTTTTTTGGATTCCTTCTTCCTGGCTGCCCACCTCTTTCCTTACCATCTCCAGGTCTCTCCACCTATTATGTACAATAACAAGTTGGTTCTTCCAAGATTTGGCCCAAACTCACAGGTCCAGAGCAACCAGGTGCTCAGCAGATATAAAACCTTGGATTTGACCTCCTTGTAAAAAAAGTTGTGGTTATAAATAACAGCAGTAAGAAGTTGGGGGTGATGCTATACCAGAATAACAAATAGATAGATCAGAGGTAGGTAGATTTACAAAAAATCCATAATCCCAATCTTGTATGGATCAAGTCCAAACTCTGCACCCTGGCATTCAAACCAGGGTGTCATCTCAACACCCTTAGAGAGAACTGGTTTATGTATTAATATTTCTCCTTCAAAATGCCTTCATTCTGACCATCTAAGTCCTGAACCATCATGACAGTTATTCTCCATGTTACACATTTTCAAATTGGGGATATTTTACATTCAAATTTAATATATTATCTTACCAATATTATACTCTGATTGTTTTATATCATATTTTCTAAACAAGAATCTAAGCACCTTGAACCCAGCTGGGACCATCTCCTTCTGCCCACCATCAGCCTAACGCCAGTCCCGTTCCCAGGTGGTTGGACTGCAAGATCTCAGGAGAGCCCTGTGTGCTGTTAGGAGGTGTTAGGAGTCGTGCAGTTCACTGAAAGGCTACTGGCTGAAAGGACATATGGTCGGAGGGGTAATCTGAATCTTATGTCAGGCATCTGAGTCCCTATTCCTCCCATGGATCCACACTCTTCCCTCTACCCCCCGGAGGTCTACACACCCTCAGCAGTCGGGTTACCCCGTGAGAATCATTCACTGTGGCCTGGGGGATGGATGCGCTGCCGGAGATCAGGTGCAACCTCAGGACGGCACACAGAAGATGCTTCCAACTGACGTGACAACCTGCTCACTCACTCCCCAAGATTTGGGCAGTTGTATACTTCTTCGAGGGACTCATCTTCAGATACAGTCCTTGTGTCTAGATGGTCACAGCGAGGGCCCTGCTGGAAGAATTAGATGATTAGAGAGCCACACAGACCCATTCCACCCTCAGCAGATAAGCAACGTGACATCAAGACTTGCCTGCACTGGACTAAAACAGTCTCCCTGTTTGTAGTTTCCTTTTTACTGGTGGCCGTATTAAAACTCACCCATGCCACTCACCCAGGAATTCACCGGGAACCAAATTTAACACCCGGAAAACATGTGCTCAACAAATCAAGATTATAAAGACTAAAAGAGGAAAGGCCTCAGTCGTATTTGTCATGTCTACATTGTTTGTCACAATCATTCTCATTCAAAATTCTTTCTTCTTTTCATTTAAAATTTAGCCATAACATTATACAATTTTAGCAACACTGTATTTGTTAATACCTTTTTTCAAAAGCAACTCTTCCTAATTTTATTTTTTATTCTTTTGTTTCTTCCTCCCTTTTCCCACACACTTTCTTCTTACTCCTGGAAAGTCATTTTATAAGTTATCAAAATGTGTTTTGCCATGAGCTCTTCAGGGAAAATATACCATATAAAATTAATTCCTTGATGGTTATTATGTAAATTATTATCTAAAGTCCTCATGGGTGTAATGGTTAAAGTTGATTATTAAAATGATTTTAAATATAAAAATATATAAAAACCATGAACTATTCTCATACTAGAGCTCTAAGAAGGAAATTTGAAATATAATTACTAGATACTGGTTCAGCCATTGTTTTTTAATGCTTTATAATCATCTTCTGAATTTTTATTTGCAAGTCAAAGGCACAAACCTAAAAGTGCTAAATTTTTTCTGACCAATTCTTTGAAACAATTATATAGTGTTTGAGCCGCTCATGCTATGAATGTTTTTGAAGTTGACACTATTAAAGAAATGCTATGTCCACTGTGAAATGAGAATTTCTCCTATTTATTGACGTTTCTAAAAAGCACACAGATTTATTGATAGAAAACCAGTTTTCTTGTTTTTCTTAAAAACATCTTATGTTTTAAATAATATTCAGTGCTTTTCCAGTAGGTGGAGTATTAGCCTAGAGAAAGTAAATCAGTGTGTAAAGGATAATGATTTTCTTTCTATTTTAGTATTTTGAGAAATTTTTGATATAAAACAAAAATCACCTAACAGGTTCACTAATTCTTTTAATTGCACCAATACTGTAGGATTTCAATTGCACTCGATCTTAAAGGCAGATATATTTTACTGATTACATTACCATATTAATAATGGCATGATGACAATAGCAATAAGTACTTAATAATACCTCTCATTTTAAAATTGCTTGTCAAGCTATAAGTGAAACCTCCTGACATCCCTGAAAGAGAAATCATGCACATGTACAGCAAAGGAAGATCTGTCTCTTAAATCCTTGTTTCTCCAGCCTTAAGCATTTCTAGAAAAGAGCAGTCCCTGTGAGTCTGGTACTGGCTCAAGGCTGACGCTACCAATTCTAGTCTGGGAACAAGGGCAGACCACTGACTCTCCCTGGGAGTCTGTGTCCTATTCAACATTTGTGAAAAGAAGTGATAAACTAGTTATCTCCAAGGCCCCTCCCTGCTTGAAAATCTCTTACTGAACCTGACCTTTATATGAGCATTTTGATAGGCTGAATGCTGGGAGGCAAATCTGCTGAGACATTTAGGTACGTGTGGCAAACACGGCACTTGTCATATGGTCTGGGTCTCAAAGTTGCAAGTGAAAGAACTAGGCCCTTCTAGGGCGAGTGCACTCTGCCTCCCACCCTCCATCCGTCACTAAGATTGACCGCAGTGGAACAGCGCCCCGAACGGTACCCCTAGAGCTGGATGTTAGCAGAAGATTCTGCTCAAAGCCCCAGAGACCTGGGGAAATACTATTCCATAGGTCCATCATAGCGAAACATTTTCAAAGAAACCTTAAATATCATCTAGTCCAACCTCATCGAAGTCAACAAGAAGACCAAAGTCCCAGGAGGCTTCATAACTTGTTAAGCATCAGACACCTGTTCAGTGGCTGAGCCAGGGCCCAGCTTCCAGGCCATTCTCGTACCTCGCAGACCACCCCTCCTGTCTCACACCTGACTTTGAGGGGCTGTTTTGCAAGAGTCCCCTGAGTAACCCGCAAGTGGAGCAGGAACACACAGAGTCCTGCCTGTGCTTCCAAAGAAGGGACACGAAGGCCTGGCACCCCACCTTTCCTAGACCATGGGGCAGCAGCGGGAGGAGGAAACGTACACTGACATCAACCACTTTTCTCCTTTTGCATTCTCACAACCAGGTGACTCAGGTATTTTCTGTCCTAGAAAGGCTTGGGGCCAGGAGACTCAGCAGGTCCCTTTCTAGCTGTCGGGGCAACGGGTTTTGTTTTTGGTCTTGGAAGGGAAAGCCCCAGCCCCAAGTGTAGGCTCAGGAGATGGGTCTGTCTGCTTTTGCTCTAGGCTAGGCCACCTCTGGCCTTGCCAAAAATTAATTAATTGAGAGTACCCGCTGTGATTGAGCCCAGCCTGGGGCTAGTAATGGAGTGTGAGCGGTTGAGATATAATTCCCAGAATAAGCACCGTGCTGTATTTGGTGAAAGCAGGACGTTCCAGGCAAAGGCCACTGTGCCCGCAAAGCCCCGAAGCCTGCTTGCCAGGGCGCAGTGTATCCAAAGGGCAGAGCAGAGACGCAAGGGGGCAGGCAGGGCTCTGGGTTCTTGCCTGTCACTCTAGGAAGATGCCACCTTCCCCTCTGATCGCCCCAGGGCCATTTAATCTCTCCCGAAGAGGCAAAGGCTCCTGGCTTATCTCTCTGCAGTATTCGGTGAACCTCCCCTTCATAAGGGCGGGGACACATTCAGGAACTCTGTGACAGGCACTCATGCTAACCCAGCGACAAAAGCTTGGCTCTTGCTCATTTATGCCTCAGTTCTGTTACAGAGGAGAGTGTATCTTGGCCTCTTTCTTCTTCTTGAGTATCTCTATAAGTCAGAGGGACTTATTGGCAGCTTAGCCAAAAACAAATTAAGGTAGAAGGCAACGTGAGCCCTAACTGGGGCAGCCTCCCAGATGGTACCTTCCACCTGCATCCCTGGGAGTCCCCAGGGTTGGAGGGACAGTCTGTGGCTCAGCAGTGCAGGCTGGACGGGGCTGCCATGCTGACTCCACAGGGACAAGCTGGTGCTTCTCAGCCGTGTGGTCCCAAGGGCAGGCTCAAGGTTCTCGGAGCAGGGGGAGCACCCCAGAGCATAAAGACTCAGAGTCCCAGCTCAACGATGCGGTCTGCGAGGGTGGGGGCAGCCTTCCTCACCCAGACTGACAGCCATAAAATTCTAGGAAGATTCTAGTCATTCACAGAGCTCTCGCCCTGTAAGAACAGAAGTTCTAACGGAAGTGGAAGCTGGTGTTCCCGTGCCTTAAACACACAGGTGCACAGGCGCACACACGTGTGCGGACTCGCATATGGACACACGCCAACGTGGCTCAGCCGGCAGTGACATTTAGTGAATGCTAAGTGAGCACCTAACGTGTGACAGGCCCGTTTCACGTGGATCATAAATTGACAAGTTTACTGAGCAATGCTTCAGAAAAGGAGACCGCCAAAAGTCCAGAGGTGTCACCCACTGGGCTCTGACGGCCACGCGTGTTTCCTCTCCCTGCTTAGCCCATGGGTGGGTGTTGAACAAACACGTGTTGCATCCGGGGCTGTGCTGGCTCCTGGGGCGGGGCGGTAACTGGGGCCCGGGCCCTGTCCTCACTGGGTTATGGTCTCACCCAGGGAGAGGAGGGGACAGGGCTGCAGCACCATACTGGTGGCAGGCCAGGCCCACAAGGAACTCTATTTTTAAATCTCCCACTCTCGTCTGCATTTATTCTGTGTTGTCTCCATTATTGGGAACGGAGTGACTCCACAGTCAGGAAGAGACGGAAAACACTTAGATGAACGTCCCCTGGATAGTGTGTCGAATCCTGCTCCTTCCCATTTTCAGTTACAAACGGCCCTAGGCCTGTGAGTGCCGTCCTTGTGCCGACCCCAGAAGGGGTGGAGATTCAGAGGGGAGAGAAAGATGTGGTCCCTGCTCCTCAAACTAGCCTTCTGTGAGTGTGTGGGGGTTTCCGGTGCAATGGGCTAGGTACACATGGACAGGGACGCAGGTTGAGCTGATAGCTGTTTCTCATTCCTGACATCGGTCGGCATCAGCCTCCCTGCAAGTTTAGCCTTTGGCCTCCACCTGGAATAAATAAAACATTCATCAGAATGCTGTGTTCTAAAGTCAGTATCTCTGAGCTAATTCCAAGTAGTTCCCAAAATCAGGCATTAGGAAAGTCAGCAAGAAATCTCCGGCCTTTGTGTAGAGCCCCAGAAATACTCCCCCTGGCAAAGGCAGGGCCTGACTTGGAACCGTGTCCTGTCATCTCAGGAGACGGGCCCCGGCCCCCTCACTGGTCCAAAAGAATCCTTAGATATTTCTTCTTTGTTCCTTCTCTAAGCTTTGCCATCCAATCCCCAAGACATAAACAGGCTGACAAAATCCCTTCAAACTCTGCCAATGCAAACTGTGGCTTAATAATGGAAATGAACTGAAATTGCAAAATAATATCGGAACAGACATGGAAGCTTTGCGCTCGGTGTGTAAGACACAAGGCCCAGCTGGAATCAGTATGCTTCTAATGGCTTAATGGTAAATGTTAGACAAATTAGTGTTCCCTCAAGGTTGTCCTGGGGCTCACAGAGTCACAGTCTTTAATTTTACGAGCCTCTATTACACAATCTCTTATCGCCTCTTAACTGCCAACGAAATGACCACCAGCTAAATGTGCAGCAAAATGCATTTATACAAAATAGCTCACCTGGACCCCAAAGAAATTACCTTGAAATTATTACACTTAACCATGGCAAATGCACCAGGGTTCGTTTGAAAAGTAGTGGCCACCTGGCAATACAAGTGAGAGTATGTCATTTGTCATTTCCTTAGGCTTTTCAGGTTGAGCTTTTCTTGCCTCATCTGATTTAATGCATTTCTCTTTGAAATGTAAATATTTAAAACACAGCTGATGCTCTCCCTGTCCTAACTGACTGGCTGGGCTGGTTCAGGAGGCTGTCACCTGCAGCTACCCTTTTGTCTCTGTTGTTGGATGTAGCTGGGTGAGAATGCCAATTCTGGCACTGACTCGATGACTTTGGACACTTTATAATATCAGAGTGAAGATAATACCTATTGAACAGCTATTAAAGAAGATAACATATGAAAAGCCCAGCACAAAGCCTGTACACAGTAGTTGCCCAATACATGCTTCCTGCTTTTTTTGCCTGTTACGGTTTCCCCCCAGCAAGGACCAGAGCCCAATCTGCAGTCAGACACGGCTGGGTGGGTCACCTACGCAGGGAGGGCTTGGCAGGCGGGTTCAGACAGGAGATGGAAACCACACAGTTAAGCCTGCGGCGTTGAATGTGAGGATTAACTACGACAAAGGCCAGCCGTAGGACATAAGGAACCCCATAGAGTTCCCACAGGCACCCCAGGGTAACGGAGCAGGTCCAGGCAGGACAACTGGGGGGTCCAGGCTCTGGGGGAAGGACAAGCGCCCCCCTCACCCTCTGAGGGTCTCCCAGGCTGGGAACTAAACTGTCCCAAGAGACTAACGGGGGGGGGGGGGCAGGCACATTTTACAGGTACCTGGGAGCCTTCGAGGGAAAATGAAGACCCAAAAAGCGGTTAGGCCCAAGTGCTTATACAATAGGTTGAACAAAGACTAGTAATTGTAGAAAAGTAACTAAATTATATGGGGAGACTAGTGGCAGATAAGGGTTATTTTAACTGTAAAAAACAGTGTTTATACAGATTTCTCCCAGCCTCAACTCTCCATCTCTGGTGCTCAGAATGTTCTTTTCTTCCTGGTAAAAGGGGAGGTGTCTTCCATACGGGGGCTTCCTCTCCTGCTTTCAGGAGGAAAACACAGGGTCAGAGGGCCCTTCTTGCATCTGTTGTTTTCTAAGTGCCTTTAGCACAAAATAGTCACTTTGCCAAACCGGCGTATTTGAGGGTGGCGTGTTCTGCCGCCCTCCAAGGCCTTGCTGGAGGTGTGATTGAGCCCAGCAGACGCAGAAGGGCCTTCTGGTCTGGCCAGGCTGAGAGCTCCTCTGGAGAGGCGGCGGAGCAGGCGACAGGCGCAGGACCCAGCGGGGCCACTCGGTGCTGCTCCAGCCTCTGTTTCTATGTCGAGGGGGCCGAGGATGGGTTGTCACGGCAAAGACTGCAGGGTCACAGAGGGATCGGTGCTGGCCTGTGGCTGGGGCAGCCTGCACCGATGGCCTCACACCCTAGGCAGAGCCTCCATACCGCCTCCTGAGCTTGCCCCGGAAGTTGCAGGAAGCCCCCTCCTCCCACAGTGTCCCCCCCACCCCCACCCCAGCTCCTATACTGGGGAAGGCTGGCATGTGCTTGCTTCAGAAGAGAAACGTTACAAGAACTGCTGCTGTTTGTCTCAGCAAACACTGAAGGATACGTCTGGAGCCGGGGCAAGGAATTGATAATTGACACAAAGGGACTCATATACCTAGGAGAACAGCAGGTGTCTCTGTAAGAGTCAGGAAGGGCTTATTTTAGGAATCAGGCTTAAAGGAAGCAGGGGTCTCTTCCCCACAGGGGCCTCTCCGAAAAGGAGGGGCAATTCAGTAATTGGATCTCTCGATAAGTTTCATCTGGAAGGCAGGACGCGTGGAGAACACTAAAGCTGTTATTGGAGAGACGACTGGGAGAACGGGAGGTTTGGTCGGGTTTTTGATTGCACAGGGTCTTTTTTTTTAAATGTCTTCTATTAGTTTCCTACTGTTGCCGTAACAAATTGCCACCGACTCAGAGGCTTAAAACAGCACAAATTGACTATCTTACAGCTCTGAGGCTGCAAGGCCAGAATCAGTGTGGGTGGCTGACGGGAAGGAGTGGGAAAGGCTGGTTCCTTCCCGAGGCGATGAGAGGACAATCGGGTCCCTTGCCCTTTGCAGCTTCTCGAAGTCGCCTGCATTCCTCGGCCCCTCCCTCACATCACCCCAACTTCTCTTCACTCTGGCCCTCCTGCCTCCCTCCCAGGAGGGCCCTTGTGAGGACAGGAGCCCAGCAGGGAAATGCAGGATAATCTCCCATCTCAGTCACGTCTGCAAAGTCCCCCTTGCCACGAGAGGTAACACACTCTCAGGTTCTGGAAGCCAGGACGTGGATATCTCATGCAGAATGCCAGAGGGGTCTTGTGCGGTCACGGTCACGGTCACGGTCGCCGTCGCGGAGCGTCCTGTCTGATGTTGTGGGGCCGAGTTCTGTGTGTTCATCAGGGAGACAGCGCCACCTAGTGGCGACACCAGGCAGACGGTCAGCTGTCAGCTTTGGAGTTGCTGATTCCTCTCCTGCCCAGAATCCCACCTAGCCCTGGCCGCAGCCCTCTGTCTCAGGCACAAAGCAGGCAGGAGTGTGGGAAGAGAAGGCGTACACAAGCATGGAGAATCTCATGCCCTGGTGATAGGGAAAAGTTTATCAGACCCTCTCTTAGCGCTCCGTCCTTCCCTGCTTTATTGTAGGGTTTCCCCACGCTCCGGAGCTTAATCCTTGCGGTGAAGGCTTTCTGTGTGTCTTCGGCATTTGTCATAGTCTCCATTTTAATTGTTACAAAACATTTTCGTAACTGATCTATTTGGATCAGAACTATATATCACTACCCATTTAGATTCCTGTTCAGTGCTTTTTAATTAATGACTTTATTAATGCACTAAGGCTAGGAGTGTTTATTAAGCTCTTAGAAAAGTCAAAACCAAGCGAGATCACGGATATGTTAGATGACAGAATCGAGAATCAGAAACCTCTGAGTAGTGTCATTATTGTGTTTCAAAACAAAAGAAATAAAATTCCATATAAATAAATGCAAAATTTAGCATTTTGGTTCAAGCCATCGTAGCTTCCCGTAGGTATAGGAAGGGGATAAGCTTACAGAGATCAACAAGGAATTTTATTTTACAGTGAGCTCAGCACAAATAAAATAAGATAGCTGCCCCAAAAGCCAAGTCGCTCTGGTCTGGACCCATAGAAACAGTTCAGGAAAAGAAAGGTAACTCCACGCGTGGGTCAGACCACACCTGAGACCGATGTCACCTCTGTGTGCACTGCTTGCCCGGTTGCATTGACAAATGTCAACAAATTTTTAGTGAGCCCACCATGAGCTCAGCGCTGAAGTGGGCCTGAGGACACAAGAAACCTAAAAGTCTAAATATGGAAATTTGATTTTTCTTAAAGACTGTGTACTATATATTCATAAAATGGAATATGAGTCATCCATGACAAATAATGGTTTAGTTGTATGTTTATTGGCACGAAAAGAGGTTCATAATACATTGTTAAGTAAAAACAATACAAAACCATGTGCTAGTTGGGTTCCATACCATTTTTTATTGAAAAAATTGCTTTCAGAGGCCAAGGCAGAAGGATCACTTGAGGCCAGGAGTTCAAGACCAGCCTGAGCAACATACTGAGACCTGGTCTCTACAAAAAAATTTTTTTTAAATGAGCCAGGTGTGGTGGTACACACCTGTAGTCCCAGCTACCAGGGAAGCTGAGGCAGGAAGATCACTTGAGCCCAGGAGTTCGAGGTTGCAGTGAGCTATGATGACAACACTGCACTCCAACCTGGGCAACAGAGCAAGGCCGTGTCTAAAAAAAATTGAACAAATGTACATAAAGAGGTAACATTAATTATCATTAGGCCTTTTTTCCTGCAAATCCATATCACTTTTTCTATATATTGTTTGTATCCATTTCAAAAATTCTTTAACAAAATAGAGTTTTGTTATAAATTTAGTTCTTAAATTATAAGAAGTATTGCGGGGAGATCATCACCGTGAGGTGTTGCAGGGTAGGCTAATGGTTGCCATTGGAACTTTGCAGTTAAATTAACCATTTTGGCAGCAGAAGTGGTTAGAGGTGCAGCGGCAATTACCCACATGTACCATCAGATGGCGCCAAAGCAACTAGCTAATATTTAGCTGCAGAAACTGAGTAGCCTTTGCTCCAAAGAAACAACTCTATGAGATTTTCAACATTTATGATTCTCTGGCCAGAACAGTGTTTTGTTAATGATGCATTTGCCATCATAGAAAGCTTTTCAAAATGATAGCCAAACATGCAAACGTTTGCTGTAGCAGATTTTTTTTTCTTTTTTTGCACTTTTGTAGCGATACTACCCATGCACAAAAACTGACAGTACCAGTTCTGCAGGTCGAAACTCTCAAAAGTTCCTGAGATGTATTGACTCTTTGATTCTTAACCCTGATGGTTCAATGCTCTCTAAATCTCCAGTAAGCGGTGTGAAGATTTGGCTGTAGGCAGGCGCGAGTAATGAGTGGTTATCCATCAGAGTAGCTGGTTCTCCACGTGGTGAGGAAGATTCGCTCATTCCTCTGCACTCTTTCTTAACTGCCTCCCTCTCCCTCCTCCTGAGAGCACAGCTAGCTTCCTGCGTCTTTGCGCAGCTGAAAGATGGTTTTTGCCTAATCAGGCCCAGTTGTTAGCAAGAACGCCGGAGTGTGATGGCTTCTGCGTCTGCACTGCCGCCTTCAACAAGTCACTGCTTGTGCTGTCTCGTTCCTTTGCACAATCGACGCGGTTCTCGTGAGAATGCCAGTGTTGGAGAGTGTTTTCTTATGACCCACGCCTTTCGTCACGCTGACCTTAGCAGCTAATAACTCACTTCAGAGAAACGAATGATTACAAAAAAGATTTGTCTGCAGGTGGACACAAAAAAAGCCCAGAAAACTCTAAGATCTCACAGTTGGAGAAACACAGCTCGACTGGGCTGGTTGTAAAAAGACGAAAGAATACGAGGTAGGAAAAGCTGTGTAGGGACACAAAGGGCAAGACAGGGCCTACAATTCTGTGACCCCACTGTTTGCACTTTGTATGTGGGAAATGTGATCAGAAACATGCGTGGCTCCAGCAATCACTATCTATACACTATGTCCGCCTGCTTCCCTTCCGCCCTCCGCTGCCAGCTCACCCCACTCTAACACCCCCGCCTGTGGCCACGTGATAAGCAAGAAAACATAGGTATATTCACCTTCCTTGAATCTCAGCATTTAAATGTGTGTGTGTGTGTGTGTGTGTGAAGATCAATATTGCTCTGTAAGCTGATAGTACCAAAAGGTGAAGAAAACGGTTCGGTGAGAGGAGTCTTAAGATTCATTGCCATAGATGTGGCATTTTACATCTCAGAGGTTGTCGCAGGAGATTGGATCACGCAGATTTTACTCCATTAAAATGAGCAAGGATCTTAATCCAGCAGGTATATTATGCACAGAAAATGTGCATCAGCTGGAGAACAACTCCTAAAGCCTCTTCACTTACCAAGCTCCAGCTGTTTTCAAATAACCCCAGCGAGAGAAGAGAGAGACTTCCATTTTCTCAGGCTGGTATTTCAGAGTCGGTGCTGATGAAGTGAGTTATCCAGAAACCAGGGTTCAAAGAGTGATGTCATCCCCCAGGGAAGATGTGATTCCGGTGCAGGACGGTGACAAACTCCTAAATGTGTCTCATTTTCTTCCTGCAGCTCGATCACTACCCTTCCGTGAGTTACCACCTGCCCGGTTCATCTGACACCCTCTTCAACTCTCCCAAGTCGCTCTTTCTAGGAAAAGTTATAGGTAAGAATTTGGCTCTTTAGATATAAATGTGTGTTAGGAATACATCTGATATAAGGATTGCCTTGGATAATGTGAATTTGGCTTTTAAAAACTACCAGGTAAATTTGGGAGTCTGTCCCAAATATCTTCTCTGTATAAGAAAAGTTGTGTGGTTTTTCTGTGTGATGCACAAGAGAAGTGTTAGCAAATCATCTTTCTAAAGCTACTAATTCACCTTTGAAACACAGTATGATTAGTGCCGGGGGCTTCTAAGTCAACAGTGGTGTTGGGACCAGTGTTACTCGGTGTGTGATGTAAGCTACAACACAAGCGAAGCCAACCTCTCTGCTCCAGGCTTCTTGATGTAAAATTTCATTTATTAAAGACCTCTACCTACTAGCAATATTTAATTTAATTTTTTTCTTTGTCTAAGCATATCAACATGGTTCCTTCTTCCTCTACTCACAGGGAAGCTCCCTGATACTGTTTGAAAATGAAAAGGCCATAAGAATCCACAGGTGTGAGGGAGAGCACCTTCCCCATGTGTGACTGTGAATTTAGGAGTCGCCTTTGCTCTTCTGTTCACTGTAGGAGGTTAGCTCTATCTCGATTAAAATATGGATATGATGGGTTAAGTATTTTCAAATGTTTAATATGAAGCGAATGGAATTTGTTTTAATATGGGACTGTGTATTGTGAACCCAAAATGGAAATAGTAAGATAGTCGTAATGTGCAGGTAGGGAGGGAGGTCACTGTGTGCCCAGTGGGTAGTAGTATCAGAATAGCATTAATGGTGAATAATCACTCATTTATAAACGTAGGTGGGGGGTTCACAGAAAATGAAGAGTGAAGAGGAGAGAGAAGCTATAATAAAAATAATATTGGACGCTTATATAAGATTTACGGCAGGCCAGGCTGCATTTTAAGAACTTTAGATATGTTAACCCATTTAATCTTCTTAACAATTGCATGAGGTGATGGAGATTATTATCCCCACTTTTTAGATGAGAATAGTGAAGCACAAAGAGGCTGAATAACTTGCCCGAGGCCACCGAGCTAATAAGTGGCAGAACCAAGACGTGAACCCAGGCAGTCAGATGTCAAGGTAGCCCTTTTCTGTGCTATGATTCCTGTCATGGTTAACTTAGAAATGGAAAGAGAAGGACAGAGAGAATGATTTCGGCAGGAGATATAAGTGCTGAGGTGGACCAGTTGAGGGATAAAGCCGATATCTCATGGCAGAAAGTGGCCAAGAGCAAAAAAGCATTTCTGGGTTTAGAAGCAGGAACACACCAGTCCTGTTGGTGAGTGAGGAATCTGCAGGCCAGTAGGTGAGTAGGCCCATGTGCAAAGCCCCAGAAGACCACATGCCCAGGAAATAAGACAGTAGAGAGTAGGAACTGATCAATCAAAGGGAGGAATTGGAGAAAGAATGAAGACTAAAATTGCTTGATCATTGAGCCTTAAATATTGCACACTAGAAAGGTCAAGTAAATAGCTACTACTTAATCCCTTGCATCCTAAACACAGCACCCAGGTGTGGTCTCAACTCTAACTTTGGATTACCTAACCCCAATGTCCTTATCAGAATTTTCTCCAACATTTCCTATAGTTGCTATATTTTAAAGATCTCATCACCATTTTTATTATACGTGAACAAGAATAGAAGGCAGAGACCTATGGCGTTAACATATTACACATGTAAATGTGACAACCTAAGGTCACAATGATCCAAAGAAACAAGACCTATGATTATTATCCCCATTTTACAGATGAGGAAACTGAGGCAGTGGGAGGACATTTTGAAAGTGGTTATTCAACTAATATGTAGTCAAGCAGAGTTTTGAAGCTTGGTCTCTCTAATGAGAATCTATAGTCTTAAGTAGATCAGGAGAACTTGTACATGGTCAAGCTGCAGAAGAAGAGATGCAATTGAAAGTTGAGTGATGCCATCAGTTAACAAGTAAAAGTGGCTGTTCAGTGGAGTAGGGCCTTGGCATTCGTAAGTCACGCATCCTGAGATGTTGGTGAGCGCCCAAATGCCACCATATGTATTCCTACAATTCAGTCAAGAATAATTTTAAATGTTAACTGCTTCTTCTGGGCCATAATGATTCCATCAAAACAAACTCCACACTATGATACTATGATATTCCTAAAGATAACCACACTTTCACATTCCTAAAGTCCTAAAACAATGGACTTTATTACTTCTTAAAACCCACAACGTCAAGCTTTGATGGGAACGTTGGGTGATTGCTAGGTTCCCTCACTATTATTAGCACTCTTTGGTTCATCAATATTTCAGGTCATGTGACTAAATCCACATTACAATACAAATTGCAATGTACAACATGGCATGGACTATCAAGGTCATGAACAAATAATGTCATAAAGGCAACATCCTCTACAACTGAGAACTTACTGTGCTATAAATCTATCCCAAGCTAAAGGCATAACATAAGCCTCGGATGTATCAATATTACACCCAGAATTTTTTGCACACCAAAGGAAAATTGTGCTGTGCACATACATTAACTGTGCGTGTGGTGATGAGTTAAGGGAAGAACGCACCTGTAAGGAAGTCCACGATCCCAAGGTCCAGGTGGCATCATGCACACAAGGGTAAGTGAGGGCTGCTGCTAGGGGCCCCCGGTGTGCTGACTCCTAGCAGAGATAGACTCCTTCCCCGCTAGACCGTGAGCTCCCTGCAAACCCAGATAGTATCTCATAGTTCCACTGTATCCTAACAAGGAGCAAGCATTCAATAAACATTTGTTGAAATAATAAAGAGTAAAATAGGAAAGCAACAAAAAGACCTCATGTAGGAGTATACCGCAGAGTGAGAGGGTGCGGGGGAGGATGCTAACATAATCAGTAGGATCAGCACAGAGGTGAGATCTGCAATCCTCACGCAGCTCCCAACCTGGTTTTTCTAAAAGCAGGCGTCTGGCAATAATGGAGTAGAAAGCACGTGGGCTGTGGAATCAGGCAGAGCTGGTGAGACTTGAATCCGGGCCTGCCTCTGTTAGCATCGAGAACGCAGACCTGTGACGTTGTCACTTCAACCTCTCAGAGCCTGGCTTCTGTCGATTGCAAAATGGGAACACAGATGCCAACTTGCAGGTTTTTAGCTCCTTGAGGGCGGAGATTGCGTTCTTTTTTAACTTATCTATTTGCAGCAGCCATATCAGTGCCTAGTATATAGAAAGTGCTCAAAAAAAAATCTGTGGAGTAAACTACGTTTTTAATATTAAGCTAATAACTTCTTAAGAAGTATGCCACGCAATGCCTAATACATAAACAACGAGTGTAACCACCGTGTTTGATGCTGGCTACGTGCCGGTCATCACACTGTGCAGTGTAAGTACAGCACTGTCTGTGTCCCCCTCACGCCACGCCAGACCCTCGTTACCCTCGTTGTAACGAGGAAGATACCAAAGCTCAAGGCGGTTCAGTTTTTTCCTTAAAGCAGAGTTTCCCAAAAGCGGCGCTGTTGACATTGTGAGTGAGAAAATTCTTTGTTATAGGGTGGCCCTGTGCATTGTAGAATGTTTATCAGCATTCCTGGCCTTTACCCACCAGATACCTGTAGCACATCCCAGTTGTTACAATCAAAAACATCTCCAGACATTGCCAAATGTGCCCCAGGAAGGCAAAATCCCCACCAGGTAAGAACCACTGGCTTAAAGCAACCCAGCTGGTCGGTGGTGACGCTGGGATTTGAACAGCACGTGTGACACCAAGGCTACGCTTTGCTTCCTGGCAACACCTGCATCTTCCTGAATGAGGAAGAAGCAAGAAAGGGGTTGAATACTTTGTAGATAAAATTGTATTAATATGATCGAAGGAGTCAGCGAGGACACACAAAAGATGTGTGGGTGCCTGGGGAGGCTAATCGCGGGCCACCCCTTCAAGCCAAGAGTCCTTTGATATTTGATCATTTAGTAGGGGTAGGATGGGGAGGAGCATTTTTAAATTTCCCTTTGAAAGTGACATATACTTCAGTGAGAGACAACCCATTTGCATTCCCCAGCTGTGTAAACATCCATCTGTGCAGACACACAGTATTGAACTTGCAACAGATAATGCATATACTCCAGCCAGGTTTTGACACCCCCTAGAGACTGATGCCCCCAAGTTGTTGCTTTGCTTGGTCAGCTGCTAATCGGAAACTGATCCCATAGAAGAAGGAAAAGAAGATGGCTCTAAATACACAATATGACTCCACACGGAGCTCTTTGATGAGCACTGCTTTGAAAATCATGCATAAAAAGGATGGAAGAAAGGCTACTTAATCAAGGACAAGGGTGATCTTTATAAAGGGAATAGAGGAAATATATTCTAGAAATAAAAATGTGATCACTGTTAACACCTTTCGTACTGCATAGAAATCTCTAAGACATAAGCCAGGGACCACACGTTTTTGGGCAAACTGCATGTTATTTAAATCATCATAACTACAGTGAAAAACGAGAAAACTTGTGAGCAGTCCTTAAGGTGTTAACCAACAGCAAAATTTTAGAATGAATTCTTACAGAAGTCTGAACCCTTCTAGAAGGAACTCAGGATCACTCACAATCAGCAAAGTTTCACGAAGTAGAAATTTCACCAGACCTAGTTATATCCACCTTTTATCACGTACCAGCTGAGTGAGGTCATAGATTTATGTATCTGGTTTTCAGCAACTGATTTAATAGTCTCTCAAGAAATCTTTAAATCAAGGAAGGGAAATATAATTTGAAGCCTAAAGCAGGGTCCTTTGTTCGCTCATGTCTTTTTCAACATTTCTATCAATGCCTCAAATAAAGACACAAATAGCAGGTTTATTAAGTTTGCAAATGACAGAAAGCCGAGAGAGGTGGTTTAATACACAGGGTGACAAACAACACTTCAAAAGCATCTTGACAGGCTAGAAAGATGGGATAAAAATGGTGAGATGAAATATAATAGAGTTAAGCTTAATTCCTGCACTTACACACACACACACACACACACTCACAAAGGCAAGCACTGAAATAGAAGATGGGAGACTCCTGTTATCATGAAAAACAAAGAGGGTTGGTTTGTTGAAGTTTTGTGTGTGCCAGCATTACACGATGATGGATTCTCAGATGAATATGATCCTGAGCTACACTAATAGGAGAATGTTGTCCAGAGCAAGGACGTTAATCTTCCGTGGAGAAGACTAGACAGACACAAGACCCATAAAGGAAAAATTAGAAAACTTGGGAATATTTATTCTGAAAGAGAGGTGATTTGAGAGAAGTAAGAGTATCAGTTTTCAATCTTTGACAAGTGCAACATGAAGGAAGGATTAGACGTAGTAGCGGCTTATTCAAAAAGACTGACGTAGACCAGTGAGCGGAAGTTGTAAGAAGGAAAATTTCAGCTCCATGTGAGAAAGAGCATCCTAATAATTGGGGCCCTGCAAAAATGAGCAGCCTCTACTTTGAGGTAATAAACTCCCCATCATTGAGAATATTCAGCAAAGACTAAATGGAAACTTGTCCTCTTCATTAAAAAGTTTTCTGAGTTGAGGAAAAACAGATTTGATACAGTCTAAATACCTTTGACACTTTAGTATTTATGGTGGAAGTAATTTTCTTTTATAAAAAATAAACATGCAATATTAAAGTAGAGAAAGTTCTCCCATTCTATTTGCTAACTAAAAAGGTAATTATATTCAGGGTTCCTGGATATCATACACAGTTATGGATATATTATAGATATGAATTTAGAGGAATGTTGATATATGCTGCTGATCATATCACTGTAAATTCTGTGTCATTAAATAGAGAGCCTCTGTTTTCAAGATGGCAGTATTTTAATTTTAATTTTAGAATGTTATTTCTGAGCCCTCTTTACTATATTTTTTTCCAATTGACTATTTGTGCCATTGCCATAAGTCATAGTAATATAAAATCATAATGAAGTAGGTCTATTCTGTAATAAAAAGACAATAACTCCTTTATGTAAACTTGATGAGCTATGCTTGGAAAGAAGTTGAACACTAATGCAGAATAATCATTGCTTTACTGACCATGACTGGCTGCCAGTGCCAGTGTCTGGGGTGGTAAAACTAAAGAAAAACTCTGTCTGCTTGGACTGAACATAGTTTGTAAGTCATATTGGTCCCAGATCCTATATTTGCCAAACTCCCAGTATCCAAAGCAACTGCAACAGAAGATGTACCTATTGGTAGGCACTATATGATTTCCTTTATAATCCAAATAGTGAATATTGTGACCCCATACTACTTTCTATTGATTAAAACAAAAAATTCCTTGCTCTAGGGATTTCCAAAACTTTCTGGAACTTTGACAAAGCCTCCTCCCAGAGCAGAAAATGACCAACATACTTAGATCTTCATTTGGTGGTGAAGCAGTACACTGTGGTGGGCATTTTGCTGCTTACTGAGTATTTCTGGCCAAAGAGTTTATGAGTGGAAAAGACATGTGTGATTTCTGGACTAGAACAGTTAATTGCTGATTCAAGACCCTCTAGCGTCCTTTTATCCCTTTGGTATGGTGACTGGCAAACTTCAGGCAGGGGTTGTTCTATCAACCTGGGTCCCTCTGTGACCACAATGAACAGAGAACCCTTTTGACTTGTGAGGAACACACAGCAGGAGAAAGAAAAAACTGTTTGCTTTGTTAAGCCACCAAGACTGTTGGCAGTGCTGTTTGTGGTGCTGTTTGTCACCGTGGCACAGCCTGACCTGTCCTAACTGATACATAAGGATTGCAGGTAAGAACAGGCTTGCTATCCTGCCCTTGGGTTTGCTCTCTTACTCTACCATCTGCCGACGGTGTGACTTCGGCGAGTTATTTAACATTCTGTGTATCCGTTTCCTCGTGTGTAAAATAGGAATCGTAATGGTCCCTATATCACAGGATTCAACAAAATAATACATGTTTAGCAGGTAGCATAGCATCTGCCACATAGTGTGTGTATAATAAATATGAGTTATTTTTATTCAATCATAATCAAACAAGTGTATACTTATCGTATGTCGGGTGCCAGGCTTTGTATAAGTCTCTAGAATATTCATAGTGTCCAAGACAGGCACAGTTTCTGATTTTGGAAACTTCATGTATTCAAAGCTAATTCTCAAGTGTTTCTCTTGGGAAAACCCAAAATAACATAGGTGATCGTACAATTTATTGATCCACACTGGGTCACAGTTTTAGGGCTTATGTTCTGCCTGGAAGAGAAGAGGAGACAATGAAAATGTAATTAGAAGTGAAAGGACAAGGGGCAGGATAAATGGAAAATGGAAGTATAGGATTCTTGGGAGCAAGTGAGAGGGGCACTTAACCCAGTCCAGCAATGAGGGAAGACATACAGAGGAAGTGACGTGGAAGCTGAGACCCTGATGACAAGTTAGAATTATCTGGGCAGAGGAATGGGGTGAAGTGGGCAGAAAGCAGGAGCAAGATTCAGTTCTCTACTGCTGCACAACAAACCACCCGATACTTTGTGTCTTGAAACAGTCACCTACTATTTTTTACAATTCTCTGGGTCAACAGGGTGGTGGTTCTCCTTTGTGTGATTTCAGCTGGGGTATAAGGATGACTGGACAGTCCACAATAGCCTCACTCTTGTGGCAGGGAACAAGCCAGCTGCCCAGGAATTCTGCTGGGCTGCCAGCCAGGGGCTCAGTTCTTCTCAGTTCTTCTCCCGAGAGCTACTTGGGCTACCTCCCAGCATGGCGGCTGGGCTCCGAGAAGGAACATGCCAAAGAACAAAGATAGAAGCTGGGGGTCTCGGAGAGCCAGCCTCAGAAGTTGCACACATCACTTTGCCCCGTGCTCTTGACCGAAATCTAAACTCCAGCCCATGTTCCAGGAGAGCGGAAGCAGGCTGTGCCTTTTGATGTCGTAGTGGCAAGGTCAGGTTGCAAAGGAGCATGCGTGAGGGGAGGTATGGTTGGGACCATCTTTGGAGACGCAATGCGCTATGAGGGAAATTTGAGGAGCCGCAAGTTTCATTCAGAATGGTTGGAACTAGGATGTGAAGAGGCAACTGAGAAGAATGCAACAGCAGTAGACAGGGCTCAGACGGAAGCAGGCTTCATAAATGGGGCCAAATACCCCGCTTTGCCCGGGACAGTCCCAATTTACTCCTGCCAGGACAAGAGTAAATCACTGGTAATGCCCACTTTCTCTCTAAAAATGTGACCCTGTGTGGATTGATACATTATATGACCACCTATCTTGTTTTGGGTTCTCCCAAAAGAAATCCTTGAGAAGTGGATTTGAATACAAGAAGTTTACCTGGGAGATAATCCCATAAGACACAAACAGGGGAGTAGAGAGATGAAACAGGGAAAGGAATGGAGCATCATCAAGCCACTCACCATTGTGGCCACTGCAGCGCGATCCCACTGGGGAACTCTGGGAGCCTGCACAGGACATGGCTTAGGGGGTCTCAACCGAGGCGTGAGGAAGCCAGGGCATTTCTCTTCCTCCTCCCCGTCCCACAGTGGTGAGGGCTGCTTGTAGCCATACTAATTCCCCAGCACTCCTGGCTTGCCCTCATTCGTACTGTACATTCCCCTGAGGCCAGAGGAAGTGCAGAGGACAGGGAATCACGGTCCGTGGTCTCTGGGGCCAGACAGAGGGCAATGCAGGGCACCCACAGCACCTGCCATATTACAGATTTACTTATAAGCCACGTTAAGGTTTTGATGTTATCCTGGATGCGAAAAGGAGTCAAAGAAGGATATTTCTTAGCAGGAGAATAACCTGATCAGATTGACACTTCCTCTGGATAACACCACCTGCAGAGTGGAAAATGCATAACAGGGAGGGAGGCCCCATAGGAGGTTGCTATGGTTACCGCAGAGGCGCATGTTGTAATGCACAAAACATCTCAGATACACAGAGAAGGTGCAGCATCTCTATTTGTCTGTGATGATCTCGCATTCCTTCTGAGATGCAAAGGCAAAGAAACCAAATGTCCAGTCTGCTTTGAAGCTGAGTCTGACTTGATCATTTACAGATTCCCTTCCGGCTGTGCTCTGTCCCTCTTGGAAAAAAATGTTCCATCTCTCAAATGGCCTTGCCCACCTTCTGCTTCTTTCTCTAAGCTGGTGACCAGGACTATAGAATACAGAAGGGCTGAGCTGTGACATGCCATGGCTTAAGTGATCTGATGGTCCCACAGGTGGGTGGGAGGGACCCGAATTCATGCCGGTCCTTGAGTTTGCACAACCAGCATCTGCTCGCCTCCAGCTCAGTGTCCTGTGTCCCCAGAGGTTCTTCTGGCCTTGGAGGTTAAGTCTGTGGTTGGTGACCTCAGAGTCCCTCTCTTTGACTCAGGCAGTGCTCCCAGGGAGACCTGCCATCCCTCCCCTTGCTTACTCGCTGTCCCCTCAGCTCCCACTGGAGAGAGACTCTGAGTCTCTGTCACGTGCTCCCTCCTCCCCCTGGCAGGTGTCAGCACCCCCAAGGCAGCCCCCCTGGCAGAGTCACCGGCTTTCATCTCAAGATTCATGCCACACGAGGATGAGAGGCTCGTGAGGGCCAGAGATCCTGTCTGATCACCACCTGCCCTCTCTCGGCGAGGCTGGGCTGCCTCACGTTGGTGCAAGGCCCCTAAGTGGCAAGAGCCCTCGGCCTAATCCTCTCTAAACACACTTCCTGCTCCCTGGCCAGAGCCGGGCTCTCCTGTCTGCTGCTGTGTCCCTTCTTTTTCTCATAGTCCTTTTGGACTTTAAGAAAAAAAAATCTTTGCTTTTACTTCCTATATCAGCTCTGGGCCAAAAAAAAAAAGTGCCATATAACAAAATTCCAAAACTCACTAGCTTAAAATAACAATCATATTTTTCTCACTAATCTGCAAATCAGCTAATCTTTGAATGGTTCTGTTGTACACCTTTCATCTTCCTCCTGGGACCAGAGAGTTAGCACGGGCATGTTCCTCTCTGGCAAAAACACAGGAGAACAAGCCCTTTTCAAGCCTCTGGTCTTGAATCCACCAATATCTGATTGTCTAAAGTAAGTCATGTGGCCAAATCCAGGGTCAAGGAGAAGGGAAAGTGTGTGGAGAAAAACAGCAAAGTCACATGGCAAAGGACATAGATACAGGAGGAGGTAAGGAACTGGGGGCCACTAATGCAATCTACCATGCTTAGAAGGGTGGATGGCATCTCTGTGTCACGGGAGAGCTTTGTGACCTGGGTCCTCCAAGCTGAGTCCTTGATGTATTAGCTTGAGTAAAGGACTTTGGGGAAATCATTTGTTCACTCAAAAGTACGTCAAATGCTTATATGTACCAGATGATAGGGATAGAGCAATGAACAAAAGAAAAATCCCTTGCCCTCATGAAGCATATATTCTAATGGGCATCGACAAAGAATGAGAAAAGAATTGTGTAATATCAATGTTAGCTAGCAATAAGTGCCATGAAGAAAAATAAAGGAGTATTAGGGGGCAGAGAGTGTCAAGATGGCCAGGGAAGTCCTCTTTGAGGAGGGGACATTTAAGCAGTGGCCTGAGTGAAGTGAGAAGGGGAGCTATGTGGGCATCTTTTGGAAAAGGCTTGCAGGAGTGAACGGCAGTAGAAAGGCTGTGAGGCAGAGACACTCTTGGCTTGTTCAAGGGCAGCAAGAAAACCAGTGTAGCTGGAGGAGTGGTCAAGGGACAGAGTGGCAAGAGACAGATGAAGTCAGAGGATTAGCTGGCAGCCAGACCGTACAGGTGTGGGCCATCGTGGAGAGACTGCATGTTGTCCCAAATGAGATGGGAAACAGCAGGAGGCTTCAAGCGTGTAAGTGACACGATCTGATTTATATATTAGGAAGGTCATCCCAGCTGCTGGATGCTGCATTAACTACAAAAAGGGTGGGCACATAGAGGGCCAGGATGGCCGCAGGAGACCAGTTAAAATACCGTTGTAGAGTCCAGGTGAGAGACAGTGTTGCTTGCACCAAAGCAACAGCAATGATGGTGATGGATAAATATTTGGAGTAGGAATACACTGAAGTCAGAGCCCATAGTATTTGGTGACTGACTGGATGTGGTCAATGAAAGAAAAAGATGAGGAAGAGGATTTCCCAAGGTGTTGGCCTGAATAGCTGGCTGAATGGTGAGGGTCACTGGGAGAAAAGTAGTTTAGGGACTGGGGGTGGGATCAAAATTAAGACTTCCATTTTGGACACATTCAAGACCATTCCATCGATGGCAGAAACTGGACACCACCTGTCCTCCCACCTCCCATCTTCCTGCCCCCTTCCCTCCTCAGGCAGATGGATGTCTCAGATTGATCAGGACATGGGTCATTACAAGGAAAGGCAAAAGAGAAAAATGTCAGAATACAGCTTCCTTATAAAGTCATACAAGTGGTACGTCCATAGATTGGAATACTGCTCAGTAAGAAAAAGGAACAAACTACTGATACACAAAACAACTTGGATGAATCTCTAGAGAATTGTGCTGAAGGAAAAAAAAAAACTGATCCCAAAAGTTTACATGCCTAATGATTCCATTTATATATTAATAACATTTTTGAAATGACAAAATTTTAGAAATGGAGGACAGACTATTGCGAGGGGGTTGGTGCCGGGGCGGGAGGGAGGGGAGGGGAGAGCGGTGTGGTTACAGAAAGACTACACGAGACTCTTGCACTGTGGGATTCGCTCGCCGTCCTGACTTCTGCGGACACACAGACGTACGCAGGTGGTAAAACTGCGCAGAATGAAACACACGCAAATGAGTGCAAAATATGAATAAGATCAGTAGATTGGATCAGTGTCAACATCCCGAGTGTGATACTGTCCTATAGATTTGCAAGATATTTCCACTGAGGGAAACTGGACAAAATATGCACAGGGTCCCTCTGCAGGATTTCTCACAATCGCGTGTGTAACTGCGTCAATGAAGATTTCAATTGGAAAAAGTAACAAAGGTAAAAGAAGATCTAGTCCACGCTATTGTACGGAGTCATTTATTCACGGGATGAAATTTAGTAAGTGTCTCCTAGGGGCCAGTGCCCCAGACCCCGGGGGTGTAACGGAGATAGCTGCAGGATTAAGCCACCGGCTCCGCCCCATTCACGCTTCATGTTCCTGCCCCAGCCAGTGGAGATTAGGAATGACACCAGAATTAAATATCTATTTAGAGCTTAGAATTTTGTAGTTCTTTTAGAGTCATCATCCAAGAGAATGATTAATATCATACATTTCTAAAAACGGAGAGGAAATGTGGTAGATGAAAGTGCCCGTTTCTACTTTGCAGGAGAGTCCCTGGTGGCAACGTATTGCCCTGTGATTTATCTCTACCTCTTGGGAGCAGAATGCAGCAAAACTGACAAATGAACAAATGGCAAACAGTTCATTGAAATTTCTAGTCAGTTGCCTTTGCGTTTTACTGTAAGGACAAGAGCAGTAGGAAAACACTGACGAGAAAGCTTACCAAAATGATAGGCAAGAAATAATATTAAAACCGAAGAGAAGAAATTATGTCTAATCTGTCATATCCTAAAGAAAATATAACATAGTCTTAATGTCCAAAATCTTCTCAAGGCTGAAGGAAATCTATTTTAAAGAAATTCGCCCAGTGAATTATAGTTCAAGGTTGGCTTCTCATTCTTTTTTAATTGCATTCACTTTCATTCTTAGAAATTTATTGGGTTTTATTATTATTATTATTGCCTTTATAGAATCGTAGGAGGTGCTAAGAAATAATTTATTGAAACTGTCTCACGTTGCAGCTGAGGAAAATGAGGCCAACGCAGGTTAAATGACTGGGCCCAGGTCACGTAGCTGGAAGTTCATCATTTCCAACGTAACAGACCGTCAATGTCATTATTAGTCTTCGCTTGTCACCCAAATGTGTCCTTAACAAGTACAAGTAATAATTACAGCATCGTGATCTAAAAACACACTCTCAACGTCTAGATAAAACAGCTACAAAAACAAATCTTTTCATAAAGTTTGGGCTGGAAGAGGAAATTACGTATGTTTAGGGTCAGGCTCAGTCCAGGCTGCCGTGTCAGAATGCCTGCAATTCCAGCTGTGCAACCTGCTAAAGGAGCTTGAACGGCTTTCTTATGTATCCGGGCTTCAGTTTTCTTAACCATAAACTGTGAATAATAGTAGTGCTAACATCATAAGGTTTGTTGTGAAGGTGGAAAAAATGGTATTATGAATATAAAGCACTTATCACAGTGCCTGGCACATAGTAAGTGTTCAGTATGTCTTAGTACAATTCCATCTAATCTTTGACTTTTTTAACTTATACAAATAAAAGAACTGCTGGCCCCAATACCAGGTCACTCATAAAAAGAAGACCCAAATAAACAACGAAAAACTTAAAAAACATTCGATTGAAAACAAATTGGTACCATCATCTCTCCACCTTCTTTTCAAAAATTAAATTATTGGTAATTAACAAAAGCAAACCAAGAAAACTACTTATTATTAAAATGCAGTGAGAGAACAGAAGTTCTGTTTTAATGACATTTTTAGTATCTGGTTAAACCAGATTGTCAAAAGCAGGGGACCTATTTCTGTCCCAAATCTTCAGCTCACCTGTCATTGACACACAGCATACATTTGCACATCCAATTGTTTAGAAATAAACAAAATATTGTTTAGAAATAAACAAAAACAAAATAAACAAAAGACAAAATTCCTCTTATTATGACATCCAGAAACATTTCAGAAGGCATGGAAAATTTTTAAATTTCTTGTGTACATACAATCATCATTATTATAGATTTCATGGTAGCAAGTTCACCTACTTGTTAAAATTTATCTACAACCCCAAAAGTATTATAGTACTCGTCATGCTTTTGTGGTCATTTGCAGACACGTTCAGTGCAGCAAAAAATTTGTCACCAGTGTATATGTTCTGAGGTCAAATAAGGTGACACTCTGCCTTCAGGTCTTACACTGTAAACAAGTATTATTTTTGCAGTCTATTTAGTGCCATGTGTTTTGCATTCTTGTGCTTTTTATTGGTGATTTCAATGTTCGAAATAGCCTCCAAGTGGATTGCTGAAATGCTGTCTGTTGCTATTAAGCACAAGGAGACTGTGATGTGCCTTATGGAGAAAATACATGTTATTAATAGATAAACTTTGTTCAGGATGAGTTATTGTGCTGTTAGCCAAGAGTTCAATGTTAATGAATCAATAATACTTACTAAGTAAGATGTCTTTATACTGAAACACACATAAAACAAGATACAGCATTAATTGGTTCATGAAATGTTATGGCCAGAGGCTTGTAGGAACCTAACCCTATATTTTCTTTAGAAGCAATGGTTCAGTATTCACTAACTGAGTGTTCTCAGCAACTACATGAAATGTACCTACTGTAAAGATGAGAATTGACTTATTATTTTTAACCACCATCACATAAATATGATAATACAGGTAGAATCTCATCTTCCACTTCTGGTTTGTGATGTGACATCTCATGGTGCCTCCCATAACCCAAAGACTGGCTGCCACTCAACATCATTGCATCTTAGAGTCCAAGGAAAGAGAACTTACAATGTTTGGGGAAAGGAATCTGAGCTATAAAGACCCTTTACATAATCTTGCCAATGGCCTAGAATTTAAACATTGGAGAGCTTGAAGGTTAACAAATTGGAGTGAAGAGAAATCAGGTCACCCTTCTTTTGAATACTCTGAAGGATAAAAGCACAATGAAAGGGTAGAAAGAAGAAGCAAATGTAGCCCAGTACGCTAGTATTTTAAACATCCCTCAGCGGCATTACAGCTGTGCTTGGGGAGACTGGCCTCCACGCACACTGTTCCATAGCGGTTTGAAGGAAGAATAGAGCAGCCATAGAAAAATAAATGTTTGCTTGCTTGGAAGAGTTATTCATATCTTAAAAATCTAGAGAATGTGAATAATCCTGCTATAAAAAAGCATTAAATGTTTACAACAGATATTTCATGTGACTGTTATGTTTTCTGGAAGAAAGCATGGCTAGATTTTGAATGCGACACCTCCATGCTCTGGAATGAAGATAGATCCCGTGGTCTAAGTAAGATTTTTTTTTTCTGCTTTAAATGTAGCTGTTAAAAACAATAATGTGTGTTTGCCTAAGGAAGCTAGTCTTCTAAAAGAAACTTTCAATCATTTTTAATTCATAATTCACACTACTCCCAGGTAAATTCATTCTCAAACTATTATTTCATATTTATGGTCTATGAGGAATTAGCATTCAAAATACAAACTGGAGAGATAAAGCACAGTCATAAACCAGAAGTGCGCCTTATTCTATTTCCTTCGTCACTAGTGTCCACTTTATTTAACAGACTGTCCTCCAGTCTTTTTTTTCTTTTATTTTCCTTTTATTTCATCATATAATGGGGGTACAAATATTGTTAGGGT
>VBSM01003176.1:1311913-1332958 GCA_008086735.1 Cheirogaleus medius | reverse complement strand
ATGTGCTCTGGACCTCTTCACGCTGACTTCAGGCACTTCCCAGCTTGCATGGGTATGGAGGTCAGTGAAGGAGAAGTCGTCCTGCTGTGGCACAAATCACACAGTCCCATTTGGCTAGCCGCTGAGCCCGGCCAGCTTGCACTCCAATCCCCGCTGTACCACTCAGGTTCTCGGAACTTCACAGCAAATCCACCGCATCACTTTCCTCCTTTTCCCAGCACTGCTGCCCCTCGAAGCTTCCCTGTAACTCCATGAAGCCGATCCTGTGGGAGAACTACCCCCTTGAGTGATTCAGGTCGCCTTCTTCACCTCCCAGTCTTGCCAGTACCTTGATCTTGGGCTTCTCAGCCTCTAGAACTTAGTAGGCTCCTTCCGAATATCCCTTCTGTGCCCCAGGCAATGTGAGACCTGGGTGTGCAGGATCTGGTCCGCAGGTCTGACCTCTGGGCCCCGGAGTTCAATCCCTGACCCCACCAGGGAGAGGAGTGTCAGTCCTAATTCCCCCACGTGGAGCCCCAGCTGAGTAGATGTCTCTCAGCCTCAGGGTCTTCCCCATTCTCCCGGAATCACCAGGCCAGCAGCACCTGGGAAGGCTGGCGGGTAGGGAGCTCCCTGTCTGAGTACCCCTCAGGCAGCTGTAGGGCCCCAAAAGGGAAGGTCCCTCCCGTTCCCTGGAGATGCCTCCGGCTGGTGGCTATATTGTCTCTCTCGGCAGCCGCGGCAGGGACGGGGGAGGGGAGAGTGCAGCAATATGGCGCCTGCCGCGCAGTCGGGTCTGTGGGCACGGAGGGGCCCCGAGGGAGTTGGGAGCCTGGTGCCACGTCTGCTACAGGCTCACTGCTCAGTGGCAGTGGCCATCTCTGGACTGGTGTCCACAGGTCTCTCCAACCGCTGGGAAGCCCGCCAGCAGTCTGGGATGCAAGGGAGGGGGAAGTTAACCATTCCACCTACCCTTGCCGCTGGTCTCCAAACTACTCGTTCCGGAGGTCTCTCCTTCCAGTTCTCCGCAACCTCCTCCCGTGGAGTCTCCCATAGTCTCCGGCACTCCTCCTTCCGACCCCCGTCTGATGTATGGTCGTTGGCTTGCTTCTTTCTTCTAATATCTTCTAGAAGCTGTCTTTTCTACAGAGACACTCTGTCTGCTGGTGTTTCTCGTCTGCCATCTTGCTCCGCCCCCTTGTCCTCCAGTCTTGCTGACAGTACCTAGACAGGTATAATGGAAGACGCTGTATGTCAAATGCCTTCAAAGTGTGAAGCACTTTCCTGACACTGCATTCTCACTAATCCTAACCTTGCAAGCAAGTACCTACTTGAATCTCCACTTGCTGTGTGAGGAAAGAGGCTCTAGGAATTGTAAGTGACATGTGCCAAGTCCTATTGCTTACAAGTGGTAGAACCAGGATTCAAGGGAGGGTCTTTCTGTGCTTGTTGGTTTGTTTATTGCCTGTGCTTGTTTTACAAAAGAGAAAAGACCCTGGGAAATAGACATTGTACAGCTGACCCTTGAACAACACAGAGGTTAGGGGCACTGACTCGCTGATCAGTTGAAAATCCATGTATAACTTTGACTCTTCAAAAATTTTACTACTAATAGCCTGCTGTTGACCAGAAGCCTTACCAATAACATAAACAGTGGATGAGCACACATTTTGTATGTTCCATATATTATATACTGTATTCTTACAATGCATGTAGCTAGAGAAGGAAAATGTTATTAAGAAAATCATAAGGAAGAGAAAATATATTTACTATTCATTAAGTGGAAGTGCATCAGCATAAAGACCTTCATCTTTGTCGTTGTCTTACATTAAGTAGGCTGAGGAGGAGGAGGGAGAGGAAGAGGGATCAGCCTTGCTGTTGTCTCAGGGTGGCAGAGGCAGAAGAAAATCCACATGCAAGTGGACCTTCACAGTTTAAAACTCTGGTGCTCAAGGGTCAACTGTATATTTATTTGATATTTCAAAAAGGGAACCATGTCAGTTTCTGCTAAGGTTCTTCTCTCTCCTTTTCTTCCACCGCCCCTTGTTGATTCTGGCATTCTTACCAGCTTTGAACCCACGGAGGTCTCCTGGCCTGGCCATCTGAAACCCTGCAGAGCAGCAGCCTGGGCTCCCTGAACACAGAGAGACCTAGATTTAAAATCCTAGTTAACACGGGAAGTGCAATAGAAAGTACAAAGAAAAGAAAAGTCAAACACTAAGGACACGATCAACACAAATCATATGCATCAATTAATTCCTGTGTGCCTAATTGCTATTTTTTAAAACACTGTAAGTTTTAATAGATTTTTCTTACTATTAGTCATATAAATCAAACCATAAAACATGTAAAATCTTTTCATTCTTTTTTACATATTAAGGTTATTTAATTAAAATTAACATCAAATTAATGGCAATACATCGTACAAATGGAGTCATGTTAGTAATTTAAAATAAAAGTGACCTAGCTTTGCAAATAACTTGCCATCGTGTGGCTTAATAGTTTGAAGATTTAACTTTACAGCCTTTTTAAATTAACTTCATATTTTAGAGCAGTTTTAGGTTTACAGAAAAATTGAGCAGAAAGTACAGGGAGTTCTCATAGATCCCCTTTCCCCTCCCCACATGCATACATAGATTCCCCTGTTATTAACATCTTGCCACATTGTGGTTATTTTGGTGTTACATACTTGCTGTACACAGTACATTTGGTATCATCTCTTGGTGTTGTTCGTTCTATGGGTTTAGACAAATGCATAAGGATATGTATTCACCATTATGGTATCATAGCGAATAGATTCGCTACCCTAAAAATCCTCTGTGCTCTGCCTGTTCATCTCCCGCCCCCAGCCCCCAGCCCCTGGCAACCACTCATCTTTTTACTGTCTCCATAGTTTTGCCTTTTCCAGAATGTCCTCTAGTTGGAATCATACAATATGTAACCTTTTCAGATTGGCTTTTTTCACTTAGTAACATGCATCTAAGTTTCCTCCATGTCTTTTCCATGGCTTGATAGCTCATTTCTTTTGATCACTAAACAATATCGCAGCTTTATTTTTCTGAGGAAAAACAAATGAAATCAATAAACTAAGTCTAAACACCCATTATAGAAAAAAGGTGAAAGTCAACAGAGAAAAACAATTGTTGAACTTCACTCATAATTGTACGTACCTCTCAGCTCTTTGACGAGGTAACATCAACGGCCAGGGAGATGCCACCAGTTAAGTGATGGTTTTCATTTCTCGCCATGTGCTCTGTTGGCTCTCCTCTTCCTGGCACATGTTGATAATTATCTTAATCCCAAAGCAACCGTTTTTAATAAATACGCATACATCTTCTGTTTTTATCCGTTTTCCGTTACTGTAACAGAACACCTGAGACTGGGAAATTTATAAAGAAAAGAAGTTTATTTAGTTCATGGTTCTGGAGGCTGGGAAGTCCAAGGTCGGGTGGGCTTTCTTGCTGTGTCATAACGTGGCAGGAGGCATCACATGGCGAGAAGGCAAGAGCATGCCAGTCAGCCCAGGTCTCCCGTCCTCTTTTTATAAAGCCACCAGTCCCAGCATAGGGGCCTCACCTTGATGACCGTATATAATTCTAATTACCTCCCTGATGCCCCATGTCCAAATACCATCCACATATGAATTTGGGGATTAAATTTCCAACACATGAAATTTGGGGGATATATTCAAACCATAACATCTACTTTAAGATAATGTAATACTATAAATTATATCACACTAATAATTAATTTGGTGTTGCATATTCTATGGGTCTATTCAGATTATGTATTACCTAATAAGTCTTATCTATTTTTTGAAAATTGTTGCACTCATTTCCCCTGCTTCCTTTCCAAAAGAGTCCTGCATAGCCAGTTCATTTGAGGTATCTGCAAAACCTTTCCACCAAGACTTTTATGGAACAGAGATGTGACTCATAAGCCACAATTCAATTAAATTTAGCAAATATTTCTTGTACAATCATGATATGCTTGAGGTTGGCATGGGGACCTGTTTTTAAACTTCCTGTGTATTTTATTTTGACTTTTTAATAAGGACAGATTAAAATATCTTCTGCCAAAAAAAAAAGAAAAAGAAAGAGAAACCCACTTTGTACATTGAATTTTAAATACACAAGAGAGAAGAACTGAACTCAGCATGGTGGGATCCCTCTCAGCTGCTCTGTCTCCCTTTGGATACCCTGATCATCCAAAGGTGCAGGTTTTCCACCTTCATAGGACCCTGTCAGCCCAGTACCTTCAAAAAATTTTAGTTGTCCCCCATTCCCTAGAAGGTCAGAGTGTCCCTGAGAGCTGCACTTAAAGAGCCACCATGGGAGGATTTAGAGAAGAGATGATGGTGTGAAAAGAAATTTGAGGGAACTGAAGAGTGGGAAGAAGGGAGACAGATGCGGACCCAAAATTGTGCTTTCAAGTGCAGCACGAGTTTGTCCTCCACATGAGAGGTGACCTGAATGACAAGCCTACATGTCACTGTGACATGTACACAGATGCAGTCCTGGTGAGAATTTTTTTAAAATAGATTCCTACCCCTGGGATGAATTAGGAGAAAGATTTGACGCAGTCCTCAACTAGAGTACAGCCAATAAGTACCAATTTATGGTTGTTTTCACTCCTACTTGGATTCACCCTAACTCATAAAACCTCCATGCATCTTAGATTCTCCTCGCTTCCACTAATTTCTGTTTTCCTGTGTCCAAGAAGCAAAATGATGAATTAAATGAAAACACACACACATACACACCCGATGGGAGAGTCAAGAGAACAGAATTGCTCTGAGCAAACACAAGTAGCATTGAAACAGCCAGTCATTCTGATGGCTGCACTCAGCTCATGGCACACCTTCTACAGGCAGGTGCTCTTGATGTTGGCTGACTGGACCGCCCAGCTTGGTCTCTCACCTCCATACAGGATGGGGAACGTCAGAGACTCATGTTACTGGGAGGCAGCTGTGGGGAGCAGACATTCCCTCTGCACACACCCACGATGTCAGTGAAAATGTCTGTGAATGATGAGCCCACTTTCATATAAACATTTTAAAGCATAAGTTATTTTTTTAAAGACATGTCTTACTTTGATGACAAACCACATTATTTTTAAATATAGCTTCCTTAATAATGAAATTCAGGTGACTAATGAAAATTGTAACACCTGTTAAAATCCAAATCCATTTTCAGTGTTATATGCAGAATAGAAATGGATTTCTTTTCTCAATCAATGTAAAAGGCATGTCACATTTAAGCATTCACTGCATGCTAGATTTTTTAAAATAGCAACAGAATTGAATAATATAGTATTTTGATATATCTAGTTTTAGTATATTTAAGGGGATAAAATATGAAACTTAAGTTTAAAATAAAAAGTAGAGGAAAAAGCAAAAAAATTTAACTGAGATAAAATGTTTGTGTTTTTTAAAAAAAAAAAAAAAACTATTGTCCATGACATTTTTCACCATCACTTTTAGAGATCAGAACCCAACCTTCTATCACATGGTAGAGAAGAAAGCCAGCCATACAGAAAACCAAGCTGATTAACTGCTCTATTCCGGTGCAAATCCTAATCCTAAAATATTTCTCTATAATGCTTTCCAGAAAGAAAATAAATCTGCAAAACATTTTTTATTATTTTAAAAGCTCCCTTTATTTTGATTCCCACTGTGAAGGTCAGGGATATAAAACTTAAATCCCATTTCCAAAGATGAGAATTTACCTTCACTTTCTTTATGCTGCTATCACTTAAGGATAAATAGTGATCAGATGTTAAATAATGCCTCCCACTGGTGTCGGCACAGTCCTGTCCCTTTCCACCTTGCATGCGGATGGTGCCCATGACACTAAATTTCTCCTGCACGTTCATTAAGGCAGTTGTTCATTTCCTATTGTAATTAGGTCTCCCATTTCAGTCTTTTATGTCAAACGCATCACTCAGCCTGGCATTCGGGCTCACTTCTTTGCAAAGCCCTTCCTGAGCGCTAGCCTGCTTCTAAATGCAGGTGATAAATGTGTCAGCGTGGGGTGCTTTCCTCTCCCTGGGGACCATCAATCGCTGAAGTTCAGAGAACCTTTTCCTGCAGCTTTCTCAAGTTTATTCCCATGAGGATATTATTTTTGTGGCTGCACAAAGGAGAATTATTACTTGAAATGGCTTTTGTGAAAGGGTGCCTTTGGTGTACCCTTAGTGCCTTTTTAAGCTGCTTTTCATAAAATTGGCCGGCACAAGTCAGATTGTATATTTATATGAATGTAGATCCTGGGACCTAAGTATTCAGGTGGTGCTGATACGAGACGAGGATTTGCGACTATCCAGTGTGTAGAGATCTCCACGATGTGCGAGAAGCTGTAGCTAGATATTTAGCAGCTGCACTTAATCCAAGCCACTGCTAAACTAGTATAGGGGAGTTCACAGTAATAATAAAAGAAGTATGTAAGTGATAAGTATGTGAGCTAATGAAGATGTTAACAGTAATAATAAAAGAAGTATGTAAATGATAAGTATGTGAGCTAATGAAGATGTTAACAGTAATAATAAAAGAAGTATGTAAATGATAAGTACGTGAGCTAATGAAGATGTTAACAGTAATAATAAAAGGAGTATGTCAATGATAAGTACGTGAGCTAATGAAGATGTTAAATCGTTCGATTTAGCCATTCCAAAATGTATACATATTCCAAAGCATCATGTCGTACACCATAAATATAGACAATTTTTACTTGTCAATTTTAGAAATATTTTTTAAAAGAAGTATGTAAATAACTTTTGACTTTAGGTAGAAAATCCTAACGGCCAGGAGAAGGGCACAAAAAAAAAAAACGGCCTTCAGAGAAAACAGTGGTTAATTTCATTTCATTCTACTGGTTTCCATGGAGTGGCACCTGCGTGTTGAAGCAAATACACAGTGGTAACACTAACGCCTCATATTTGAGCCCTAGAAGAAAAGAAAAATATGTCCCACATCAGCACTAGCTAGAACCAGAAAACCCCAGAAGCAAAGCCATTTTTGTTGCAAAAGATAGGTTTTCACAAAAGGAAGATTTCTAAATTCTATATATAAGAAAGTTGAAAAGGAAGATTTTTCTCTCTTCTTGCCCAGGGACAAGGGGAAGAGTACTGAGTTAGGCCATTAGGGTAAAATAAGGTTTGCTGAATGCTGTGGATCAGGATAAAACTGCCAGAGTGTTTTGTTTTTAAACCAGTTTAGATTTTCAGATGAATTACGGACACAATGTAGAAAATAACCAATTTCTACATGCTCTACCTTTCATTGGAAGTCCAGGGTGAGGTAAAACTGATGGGTTTTAACTGATGAAAACACATGCCTCTGATTAAAAATGTTTGCAGCAGTGAGTTTGGATGCTAGAGTGACAGTGTGTAGCATGTTGAAGCCACTAACACAGTTTAGGTGACCAAAAACAAAAAACAAACTGGTTCCAAAGAGAAAAAGAAAGCGTAGTGCCTTAAGCCTGGAGAAGGGCGAAGATGGTAGTTACCAAGCTCTAGTTAGTAGTTGGTATTACTCAGCCTTTTGGGGGCTTTGCACTGGGGAGATTGGAAAGACTTAACCCCCCGAGGGTGAGCCCCGCTAGTGAGGCAGAGGATGCTGCAGGCACCTGGCCACCACCTGCAGGCCAAACGCTCAGATGAGGGACCAGGAACACAATCTACTGCTTCCCATCCCTCCCCCTTCTCCCCAGCATCTAGTCTAAGCAATTTCGTCTACACTACACTAGAGCTCCTTGCTTAGCTGATCGAACCATACAACAGATGAAACGTGTTGGGCTAACAAGCAGCAGATGGCTACTACTGCCCGAGCAATCTACCCTGGCAAATTTTTCTTTTTAAATCTGTATATGAGTAAAATTTTTCCCAGTGTTAAATCTTGGCATAAGTAGAGACATTTTGAGGGAGCACAGTTGTATAGCCACTATGACTAACAAAAATTATTTTTTAAAAAATGACCCAAATCTGCTACCTTAACTTGAATTAATTGTTCTAATACTTTCTTTTTCTTTATAACTCCTCACCACTATCTCAATACACGCATACATGTGCATACACGTACACTCAGAAAAGCAAGCCTGTCTTTAACATGGTATTTTGCTCTGTGATATCGAAGGCAGCATAAAATAGCAACAAAAAAAAAATTACAGCATTAAAGTTAGATAGAACTTGGTTTGAACTTTCGCTAATAATTGCCTAACTAGTAAGATAACTTCTGGTATATGGCTGTATCTCTGAGTTTCAGGGGCCTGTTTTCAAATTACTGGTAATAAATGTGAGAAATTGGGCACAGTAAGTGCTCAAAGCTGCTCAACAAATCGAGGATAAACAAGGAAATCCATTGGGAACTGGCCTGTAGCCAATCTCAGAAATGTTCTGGTCACCTTTAGGATACAATTCCTGCAAAATAAAGTACAGCGGTTCATCCAAAAGTACAAAGTATTACTGGTGAGATGGCTGAAGATGTCCATCTAACATCTTCATCCTCTAATTCCTGAAACATTCTACAGAGGCCTACAGGAAGCCTGGATATTGGTAACAGAGGAGAAGCCATGGCTCAAAGAGGATGGAAGGTTATGTGGCCAGTCCTGGTGCTTTCCAGTTTCAGGTGTAGGATCTAAGCCCTTTGGGTTCACAGATGGGAGGAGAAAGCAGAAAGTGACTCCTAGTGTCCTACATCTGTGCCGAGCCTCACTCAGCACAGAGCACCCAGGACAGCTGCTCGTCTGTGGCCAACAGTCCAATCTCTCCGTTCTCACAAGGAACACTGCTACCCATCTCTGCAAAAAGGCATAAAATAGTTTTTAAGCCAAAAATGTTATTGTCTTCTTCATTCATTTAGAATATTCTCTCTAAGCATCTATGTAATTAAACATCACTAAGCCTGCATATAATTAACCTCAAAATAATAATTAAGCATTATTACTTTATGTACAATTAACCTAGGAAATGAACTCGCTTTCTGGTTACCAGTTTTGGAAAACAAAAAAGCTCTTGTAACAATGTTGAATTAATTAAAAATTGGAGAGTTCTGTACAAACCTATTATCTTTCCCTTTTTAGAGTGAAGGAGCAAATCTTTGTGTAACTTAAAGACAATTTAGGCATAAAAGCATAAAAGATGTCTTAACAGCTTTATTATTCTAAATTTGGGAGCTGAATTTCAGAAAGGCAAAATCAAGAATAGTTATTAGAGGAGACAAGATAGAAGTCATAGTTATCTGAAGATAAGAAATGTGTACAGGCAATAGAACACAAAACTGCAAAAATACTATAAAAAGCAATGGTTATAAGCCATTAAAAAGATATTAATTTATTTCAAAATTCAAGACCCTCTTCAAAAATAATTTAAGAGTATATCAAAAAAAGATTTAGTAGACTATAATGGTAACAAATAGGAACTTCTGCTTTTTGGAGACACAGAATAATTTAATCATTTTACAGATAAAAGACCCAAATTTTAATTTTATTCCTTTTATACATTATTCATGCAACAATTTTCCATATATGAATTTTTAATATTTATATGTATGTAGTTAGACACATGGACATAAATATACATGTTGATAATAAATTTAAAGCTTTTAACTATACCTTAAAATATAATTTATCAGTATATTAAGTAAAACTGTATATTTTATATGAACTTTATCATCTTGATTAACTATTGCAACTTTTAAACAAACCAAAAATCAAATCCATTTTATTTTGTGTGTGTGTGTATATATACACATATTCACAGTTCCTTATAATTATTGTAGCTAGTATAATCAACTTTGTACATTATCATAGTTAATCAAAGTAACTAACGTCTTTTCCCCAGATATAAGAGAACACTAGAAGACAGAAAACAAAGAACTGTTAAGCAATTTCTTCTCTTTATGAATACTAATTTCATGTCATTTTAACATATTTGAGGTGGCAGAAGTAATATATATTATTCAAAGGCATTTACATATTTTGTTAATCTATTGCATTCTAAGGATAAGTTAAAATTATCTTTAGTAACCAGCATTTATTTTGTATCTGTTTCATTCTTATAAATTGTCTAGTATCAGAATAATTAACTTCACCATTTGTCTATGGTCTTAAAGTTAGTTAAAGATTGAGAAATTACAATTTTTGCTAACATAAGGAATCCTGACATACAACATGTAAAAATTGCACAAAACTAAATCCTTTTAAAAATCCATTACCCTTTTATTTAGTTGAATATACTTATATGTATGTGTGTGAGTACATGTATACATTTTAAACAAGCTATAAAAACAGTGATGATCTATTTAACTTATAAAAACAATGTAGGAAATTCAGGAACTTTGAATCATAAGAAATTTAACTGGGGTCTTATACCAACCAAAGCATTTTTCTGACATTATTTTTATATGGTAAACTAAATTTTAAAGACCCTAAGTCATGCTCAATGATGTTCTTTTACCTTGAACTAAGGTTTTCTTCTTATCTTGTAACCGCAGCAACATAGGCTATTTTGCAAACACAATTTTCAGTGTCTACAAAAGAAACACAGTTTCATATATTTTCTTTTAGATAATCTTGACTGCTGATATAGAATACATATTCCTAAAGTGCACTCATAGTGATAGTATGATTATTGTAATCAATTAATTTTGAAAGCTTTTTAAGAGAGGAGAAAAGAAGGGGGGAAGAATAGAAAAAAGAAGCTAGAAGGAGCCAGCTCCAGACACTTGACAAAATTATCACTGTAAAAAGCAGGTATTTTCCCTCTGGGAGAAGAGCTGCTAAAAGTTTAGATTCAGGGAAACTCATTGTGATATATACACACAAAAGATAGTTATTACAGCTGGTGTAAACAATTATTTGGACCTTGTAAATTTTGTATCAAGCAACATGTTTAAAAGCCAGCATTTATTAATTTTCAAAGTACAGAAATGTAGGGATGGGTGTCTGCAATAGACTAAATGGTCTCCCTCTTTTAGATCTCAAGATGAGGATGTTGTCCCTTTTTGTTCTAAGATACCTCTCAAATGAGCAGTCTTGTTCATGTCAAACAGTTCCCCAAAATAGCCACTGCCCATCAAAATTATCCCTGGTAAAATGTGCTAGTTAGAGAAACAAGCATGTAATTCAAGGTGATGTGAGAAAGCAAGTGTTTGTCCCACAGGAAACGAGTCATCTTAGATCAATCAGACATCACAAGCACTGCGATCAGTACTTCCAAAGGACGGTGCTCGTGCAGCCTACAGTCTTCAGAACTTGGCCAAAGCCCAATCTGAGGTCAGACAATACCTTCTGATTCCAAGAGCTAATCTAAACAGAGCAGCTCTCAGGAAAGAAAGACAAGACTGATGAGAAAGTTCTTATAAGGGTTTGAACTGGTGACCAAGTCAAAGTTTATTCAAAGAATGTTGGTTATAGGAGACCTTCTGAACTCCTGGGCCCCTGACCTGGCTCAAGAACGGATTTACCTGGCATATACCCATGACATCCTTTTTCTTTTAGAGATAAATGACACTCAGGACATTAGACAACATACGGTCCATAGGAACAGATATTAGTGGGCTAGAAAACAGCTTCACCAAAGAGCCATAGAAATATGATCAGATAAACAAAAAGTCACTGGTAATCTCCTTCCTGGGGGAGAAAAAGAACAATGACAAAGAAAGAGAGGAAGGAAGAAGGAAGGAGAAAGAAAGGGAGGGAGGAAGAGAGGGGAAAACATCCTGAGAGGAAGAGCCTCCACAAAATATTGGAGCTCGGTTCAGCATGGGCAGTGTGGTACTTCAGACACCTGTAGACACAAAGGGGCTCAAATAAGGACACGAAATTAGTGAGCTGAGGGTTCCTGTGCAAGGCGGTAGGGCTCTCAGATGAATACTGATGCAACCTCCGCTTCATAGACACATTCATAGCCACCAGGAACCCATCTGCAGTAGAACAAATTTGGGTTTACTCACCCATCACAGCAAGGAAGATTGCACACCGTGGAGGGCCACCAGGGCATCTCAGTAAGCAGGCGCTAGAAAGAACTTGCTAAAAAACAGGGTGCTAGGAAGTCCTGTTGGGTTTGTGTTAGGTGATTTGGGGGAGAGTTCAAAGCAGCAGAGGTTTGGTCCGGACTGGATGCTGTCAGGAAGCAGGGGCAAATCTGTGATCGACTATCTCGACATTTTTTATCTAGAAGGCAGTAGGAAGAAAGCAGGACCCAAGCTGTGGTGGGTAAAGAAGTAGAAGCCACACGTATTAGGCTGGGAAGGAGAACGTTTGGTCATTTTTGTGTACTGAACCATTTTCCTTTGTCCGTGCTGAGACGTGACGATGGAGTGACCTCACCTTTGACTTACCCCATGAAGGTCAAAGGATGACCTTGCCCGGTATGTGTGTGAAGCAGCGATAGACCAAAAACTGAAGGAAGACGCATAAATAAACACGCTCACCAAAGGAAAATAAAACAAATTTAAAATAAATAAATAAAACTCTAGGAAAAACAGAAACTACAGGAAAGGAAAAGTCATCATAGGAAACACTGTATGACTCAGCTATAAATGGCGTTTACATGGCCTTAGTCATATAAAAACTGAATAGTGATCTAACCAAAATTATTACCTACTTATTTTAGGGTAGAAGGAAGCTGCTTGTCTGTGGTGGGGAGGGAGTAGAAGAGGCTAAAGCCTCATTGTCCGTATTGGTGAGTCGATAGATAATGCTCAAAAATGACACATCATGAAATTGCAACATCATTTGAAGATACAGAGGTAAATCTTTAAATCAGCCTGACGGGTGGAAAATGCTGCGAGGGAGGGGAGATAGGAGTGCAGAGCACAGAAGATGGTAACTGTTCCTGACCGTCCTTGAAGAACTGTTTGTTCTAATTTGACACGTTTCACTTTGGTTAAAACATTTAAAATTTAAAATACTTTCTAAAAATAATTTCTTAAAGAATGAGAAGCAGCAGCCAGGTGAAAAGAGAAAGGAAAGGGGACAGAACTGGGGAAGGAATGTTGCGCTGAGAGGGGAAGGAAGGCGTTTCATTTCGCCCGGGCCAGAGGAGGGTCGAGTGATCCAGGGCACGTGGGCAGAGCCAGCTCGGACCCACAGAGATTCCTACAGGACAGGAAGCGCCTCTGGGGACCGCGTGTTTCTGTGCTGTTCACAGTGGCGCACAGACACCATCAACGATATTTTTTGACACTTTGCTTCCCTCAGGCCCCAGTTTCCGCTTCATTCCACCAGCCTTATTTCCCCAACATAATCATTCCACGGATCAAGAGAAATATTGGATGTAAGGCACAATGTGAAAGGTTTAATGAGCACTAGGAATGCACAAAATGATTATTAGTCTTTGCCCAGTCGTTTTTTGCTTAACAACCTCCTGATAAACACAGTAATCACTGTGAGCAACTTGGCAGAAGAACATGTTTCCATTTAACTAAGAAAAAGGATTTAAATGCATTTTACAGAGCTAACACTAAATAACAATAGCCACAAAAGGAATTGGCTTGATGCTCTGTGTAAGCTGGTGTGAAGAATTTCCCCTGAGCTTAATGCTCTTAGTGAAAGGCCTCTGTCCTTGAATTCACCTTGAGAGGGTCATACAGGGATAAAAGACTTTTCAAAGACACATCTATAGAGAAAAGGTGTAAAGAAATGGAAATGGAAAAGGCTGCTCCTGGTGGTTTTGCTGAACTGTTCTCTTTCTGTAATCCAGCAGGAAAAGTGCTAAGTGAGATTTGCTAAAGGAAATCCTTGACATTAGAGTTTTTAAAACCTTGTGGTTTCATAATGTGGCTACGTTCTAAAGATTCCAGGACAACAATCTTCCTTTAAGGACAAATGAAGTTCTGAATCAGATTTCCTACTCTCTGGAATATACATAGAGATACAGAAGGGAAGATAAATACACATGTAAAAGGAAAATCCATACTTTTCATGCTGGTTGTTTACTTTGATTAAATATTGATTGCATTTGGAGAGCATCAATGTTTAAACTAAATTACGGAACGCATAGTCTCGTTTCATGGGCTTACATTTTTTCTTCTCAATGAGATTATAATTATCATCAAGTATCTTTTTACTGAATTTCTACTCTGTGGAGGACACTATGCTAGGCAGGAAAAGTAAATCATTAAAAGACCATGGGCCATTTGTACGCCAACGTCCATAGCAGCGTTACGCACAATAGCCAAAAGGTAGAAGGAACCCACGTGTCCACTGATAGATAAATAAACAAGATGCCTTATCAACATGGATGTATCCATGGATACAACATGGATGAACCCTGACATTGTGTCAAGTGCAATAGGCCAGTCGTAAAAGGACAAATACTGTATGGTTTCATTTAGATGAGGTACTTAGAGTAGCCGGAATCACACAGACAGAAAGTAGGAGGTGGCTGCTAGGGCGGGGAAGAAGGGAAATGGGGAGTCAGTGTTCAATGGGGACAAAGTTTCCATGAAGCAGTTCTGGAGATGGATAGTAGTGACGGTGCCCAACACTGTGAATGTCCTTACTGGCACTGAACTCTGCATTTTTAAATGGTTAAAATGTAAATGTTGTGTTATGTACATTTTAGTACAATTTAAAAAAAAAAAAAAAACCATGGGCAAGTCATTTCCATCCTCTGGGCTTCAGCAATGGCAGCTGTGAAATAAATGCGTAGGCACAGATGGAATCCAAGGATATGCGGAGCCCTGCGAATCTGTGTGTCTAGAACATCCCCTCCAATCTCACGGGATTTAGCATCGAGCTGGAAAGATGAAATGCATGTATGAAAATTTATAATACGACTAGTTAATTTTCTAAGTCCCCGATCAGTGATAAGGAAAAGAACATGTATCCGCTAGAGGAGGGATGGAGCAGAAATGTGGAGGACAGCTTGGTGGAGACAGAACTGGACGACACAGCGGGGAAGGTCACGGCAAAGGTGAGCAGGTCTTACCGCACATGGGGCCGTGGACCAGCAAGCTGATGAGACTGGCGGTCGGGGAAGGTCTGTGTGTCTGAGGACCTCGGGGAAACATCGAGGAGGACCCAGGGGAGACGTGAGGGGCTCCCCATGGAAGCGAGCGGATGGACAATAGACTGGGCCCGTCCACACACTAGCTGTGTGGCCGTGGACAGTCACTTGGACCTCAGTGTCTGCTGCATGCATGCAGGGCTACTTCCTTTGCAAAAAAGAAGCTCAGAGTAGCTGGTCTTGCCCTCCCTGCTTGGAAGCTCCAGGGTTCTATTTATCTTCCAGGCAGCAAGCGCGGGAGACCCTGCTGCCAGGCCCTGTGCTCGTGTCATGGCTCCAGCAGTGCCAGCCGGGACTTGCCCTCAGAATTTCACTTACCGTAGCTCATCCAGCAGGCCAGGAATGTGCAAAGGCTGTTGTAAGAAAATCAGGGACTAGAAGTGTATATAATGAATCAAACTGAGAGAGCTTCTAACAGCAATGAGACCAGCCAGGGGAATGTTGCAAAACATTAAGTACAGATTAAGACCTGTGAAATCCTCAACTTGGTTAGGGGAGGAGCAAATGAAATGCAAAGTATAAAGCATGAACTTGAGAACCAAAAGAACATTAAAGCTCATGTGATAGTACTCTGGGGTTCCCCTCTCCCTTGCCCTGCCCCATTTCAGCTTCCCGAAGCTGCCTTTCTTCCCGCCTGCTCCTCCTGTGCCCTTGGTGTCCCCTCTCCCTTGGTGACTGGGCCCCATGCACTCTTGAAATACTCACAGAACAAACACTTCCCCCACTGAAATGTAACTTGGTCCTGAAGAAAAGGATTCCCTGGAACTCGTAAATGGAAGAGGTTCATCTTCCAGGGAGAGGGTGGAAGGTAGGTTGGTATTTTAACAGGGGTTCACACAGAGCTAAGCCCATAGTCAGTACTCAGTAAAGTACTCGCTGAATACACCGACATGGCGTAGCCAGGCAGAGAAGGGTGGTGGGTGGACGCCAACACGCTGAGAGAGCTGGAAGAGGCAGCTTCCTCCTCCAGGAGCTTGGGGAGCTGGCCAGCCGACTCAGCGTCCGCCCTCCGAGCACAGGAGTCCCTCTGGGCCTATAAGCTTCAGTAATTGGCAATGTTGCAACTTAAATTTCTGCTGAGCAAGGTCATACATATTAACCTGAGAATATAATAGTGAGAATGGCTCCTTCTTTTTCATATCCCAGGCTCAAGAATAGAAATATTTGCCATCACATCTAGAGTATAATATCAATATATCATCAGACATTGCGCTTACAAGAAAAGCATATTTTCCGGAAAGTGTTCTTATTGTTTATCTTGAAGTAGTGTATAGAAAATGATCTTTCAGGTTGCTGGGACAAAGCCCAAGTGCTACTAAATTGGAAACCTATTTAATGGCTAAGACAGCGTACTTCCAGATTAATTATGGATGCTCTGCCATTTCAAGATTACATTAGGAAGGAAGGATGTCACCAGCGGTGATCAATGAATGGAATGTGAGTCTCAGCAGAATCCTTTTAAAATAAACAGGTTGGACTTTGAAGAAAATTTGAGATCACCTTTGGTTGAGTAAAAAATAAAATCTGTTTAGCTAATTCTTTGGAGTCATAGATTGCCTGGGATTCTCTAAATGTTCAATCTCCCTTCCCCAGATACATTCAGAGTATAGAAGAGAAGTCATTTAAAACCTTATGCTTGACTTCTTGCTTTGGTTTTTGACCAAAAACAAAAATAAAAAAGGCAAAAGAGAGGAAAGTTGATTGACTCAAAGAAGGAAATTGGATTGCAAGCAAATAAGTTGTCCAAAAATCAAAAGAGAGGACACATCGAAGAATGGAGGTAATTTTTTTATATTTTGCCATCATCCTGGAAAAAATTGGTCCCTCTGATAATTCACATAAACACTCCTTTTCTATTTAGATTTTATTTTTATCAAAGTAATACAGTTATCTTGTTTCGTGTCAAATAGTTGTATACGGCTTATCAGAAAAAAACATAGTCACCCAATTTTCAGATTTTTTTTTTTTTTTTTTTTTTGGTGTTTGTCTCCAGTCCTCTAAAGATACTCACTTGCTACTCAAGGGGTCAGGAAACTTTTTCTGTAAAGGCAAAATGGTGAATATTTTAGGCTTTGAGAGCCATACGGTCTCTGCTGCAGTTACTCACCTCTGCTATTGTAGCATGAGAGCAGCTATAGACAATATGCAAAAGAATGGGTGTGGCTATGTGCCAATAAAACTTTATTTACAAACATAGATGCCTGGCCAGTGGGCCATAGTTTACCAGCCCCTGTGCTGCTCCTTGAATTTTCAGTTTTAGTCAGTCACTGTCAGCTGACTCTTTAAAGTGGAAGATGAGGATTCAGCTCATTCCTAGCTAACAACTCTCCACAGCTCTCCATACGCTCCTTGAACTGCCTCCCTTCCCACGGGACGGTTCGATAGCTCTGGGCAGATCAGTATGCAGCATGCATGTTATCAGGACTTCACGCATGCTTTTCATAGCTGAACCATGTAATAGAATTATGTTTCCTTTCTTGCACTCTATTTTATTTTCCTTAGAGGTAATCATTATCTTGCTTTTCCATTGGCTTAATTTTCTGTGAACTGATTATGAAGTCAAACTCAATTTGACTTCTTTTGCAAAAAAGAAGCTCAGAGTAGCTGGTCGTGCCCTTCCTGCTTGGAAGCTCCAGGGTTCTATTTATCTTCCAGGCGGCAAGCACAGGGGACCCTGCTGCCAGGCCCTGTGCTCGTGTCATGGCTCCAGCAGTGCCAGCCGGGACCTGCCCTCAGAATTTCATTTACCGTAGCTCATCCAGCAGGCCAGGAATGTGCAAAGGCTGTTGTAAGAAAATCAGGGACTAGAAGTCTATATAATGAATCAAACTGAGAGAGCTTCTAACAGCAATGAGACCAGCCAGGGGAATGTTGCAAAACGTTAAGTACAGATTAAGACCTGTGAAATCCTCAACTTGGTTAGGGGAGGAGCAAATGAAATGCAAAGTATAAAGCATGAACTTGAGAACCAAAAGAACATTAAAGCTCACGTGATAGTACTCTGGGGTTCCCCTCTCCCTTGCCCTGCCCCATTTCAGCTTCCCAAAGCTGCCTTACTTCCCGCCTGCTCCTCCTGTGCCCTTGGTGTCCCCTCTCCCTTGGTGACTGGGCCCCATGCACTCTTGAAATACTCACAGAACAAACACTCCCCCCATTGAAATTTTTAAAATCTTCCCTCAACATGTTTTCCCGCATATAAGATGGTCTCTCCATTTCGCTTCCTTGGAGACATCTACCTGGATCATTATGACCGCACAGGCCACGGTCACCCTCGCATCTCCCTTCTCCATCATCAGGGATTCCTTTGGCCTCTGGACTGGGTGGCAGCCCCTCCTGCCTGGTTTTCATGACCTCCTCTTTGTTGGTCTAGTCTCTTCTCTTAAAATGGAGCCATTTTGCTGTAGCTTCCTGAGACAGGGTGCAGAGGAGCTACACTTTCCAAAACATTACAAGTCTGAAAATGTCTTTATTCTCCCTCACACTTAATTGAGGTCAGACGGAGCATAGAATTCTTGTTTGGAGATTATTTCCCTTCACAATTTTGAAGGAATTTTTTCATTGTCAGTAGTGTTACTCTCGAGAAGTTCGATGCCATTCTAATTCTTGACCCTCTCATTGTGGATTTGAACACAGTGATTTTCTCTCTGGAAGCTTTTAGGTACTTATGTCTCTCCTCCGTTTTCTGAAATCTCATGAACGTTATTTGATGTGGGTCTATTTTGAGCCTTTGTACTGGAGCACACAATGGGGTCTTTCCATCTGGAAAGCCATGCTCTTCAACTCTGGGACATTTCCTTGAATTGATTTTTGGGGGTAATTTCTTCCCTTTCATTTCCTGTTCTCTCCTTCTAGAACTTATTTAGATATCAGACCCCATGGACTGATCCTCTAATGTTCTTATCTTCTGTCACATTTGTTCAGTTTCTTTATCTGTTTCCCCCAATTTCTGAGCAATGTCCTCAAATTTATATTCTGTAAATTCTCCTTGAGTTTTTCATTTCTTTTATTATGTCCTGAATTTCCAAGAGCTCTGTTTTTTGTCCTTTGAATGTTCCTTTTTTGTAACACTTTCTTGTTTCATGGAGGCAATATGCTGTTAAAAAAAAAACAAAAAAAAACACTTGTTATTCTTTCCAAGTGTTTTTTTTTTTTCTCTCTCTCTACTTGGCTTCTCTTTCTTTTGAGTAGCTTTCTTTTGCTTGCTTGTAGGTTTATGTGTATGTGTGTGTGTTTGTCATCGCCTTTCTCCTATGTTTGAGACACAGGCAAGTGAACGGTGTCACCTGTGGGCTTCACTGGCTGAGCCGTTTCACTGCGGAGCCCCTGACGTCAGCATCACTGAGATTTTTCTCTTGGGTTGATCAAAACCTACAGGGAACAATTTTCTACTCTTGCCAGTATATGAATTATATCTCATAGGATTATATATAATTATATATAAATATAATTTTATAAAATTAATACATTTTCATTGCAGAAAACTTGGAAAAAACAAAAAGTATAAGAGAAGCTTAAAAATCAGCAGTATTCTCAACAATCACAGAAAAAAGCTTAACAGTTTGATGAGTTTCCATTTTATACGTACATGGTTAAGAACTAATGTACCTACACATCTTTATCATTTTCAAATTAACATTTTTTTAAAGTGGATCCAATTTTAAAAGTTTGAAATCAGCCAGACGCAGTGGCTCACGCCTATAATCCCAGCACTCTGGGAGACCGAGGCAGGAGGATCGCTTGAGCTCAGGAGTTCCAGACCAGTCTGAGCAAGAATGAGACCCTGTCTCTACCAAAAATAGAAAAATTAGTGGTGTGCTTATAGTCCCAGCTACTCAGGCGGCTGACGCAGGAGGATGCCTTGAGCCCAGGAGTTCAAGGTTGCAGTGAGCTATGATGATGCCACTGCACTCTAGTGTGGGTGACAGAGTGAGACTCTGTCTCAAAAAAAAAAAAAAAAAATGTCTGAAATCTAGTTTAAAGCCATAGATTTTCTGGAAGACTTCTGCTCTATAAAGGGAACATTGCAATAATGGGTTTAAGTGCATTTATTCTTTAACCACTTCGGTACGGCGCTCACTGGCCGCGAAGCCTTGCCCACAGCCGGCACTCACAGTCCGCACAATTTTTTGTGCTGTGCATGGATGACGAATCCGTTTTGCTCTTGTGTGATGAGGAAAGCTTTAAAGCACTGAAAGCTTGTTTTACTTTACAGGCTGCTTTAGGAAAATAACTATAATAACTCCTACTAAGGACTTGTTAAAAGGTCACAGATTCGTAGTAACTTATTAGCTGAATGTACACACGGCAACTGCAGAGATAAAAGCTGTAAAAGTAAAAGCTTTTGGCTGTTGACTAAAGTCGACGCTCGGCTGTGTGCCTTCATATCACGGCTGTCGGCTAAAGTCGATGCTTGCGTTCATCTGTGGCTGTCGGCTATAGTCCACGCTCATACCGAAGTGGTTAAGCATATTTGTTTGTTGCAGTTCAAATTCAGCCCCCACACACAACTGTCGGACACAATGCACTTTGCAGTTAGTGCCTACACAGCATGGCTTCTCTCGCCTTTAGACTTTAAATTGGGATATCATTTTATTTGAACTAAAAGCTTTCAGTCAAGATGAAAATGTTGTTAATTGCTCTGATTATAGACAGACTAGTAGCCAGAATAAACAATCAGAAAATTTTATAGATTATATCCTTTTTGATATTTTAAACCTATCAGGTATCTTTCTAGCCTAGTGAGAATGCCTTGATAAAGCACCATGGTTGGAAATTTTCGTTTTCATACATGTGCTTGGGTTTTATAAGTCCTGCTTTGCCTACCACCGAACCAAATTCAGCACAGACTTTTACTTACAAAAATCTATGGCTGAGACAAAAATATTCCTTCAACAACGTACAGCTTCTGAAAGTAACCCCGAGGCCAAAGTAGATGCATATTTATTATTTGTGCTGTCATTTAACAAACATACTGGATCCTGCTTTTTACATAACTTAGTACTGAGTGTTCTCTCTTAAGCATCCTTTTTATTCTTTTATTTTTATTTTTATTTTTTT
>VBSM01003176.1:1251923-1311813 GCA_008086735.1 Cheirogaleus medius | reverse complement strand
CTGACCTTGAGCGATCCGCCTGCCTCGGCCTCCCGGAGTGCTAGGATTACAGGCATGAGCCACCACGCCTGGCCTTAAGCATCCTTTTTAAAGCAAGGAGAAAATTGTCGAGGGAAGAAGAAAGCATGGAGAGAAAAAATAGGTTGCAAGGAACCCATTCCCAAGAACCAAGGATTTTAGGAATAAAAAAGAGGTTCACAGTCCACACAGAGCCACTGGGATCAGAAGCGGGAAGCTGACTGTTAGATTACGGGAAGACAGGGTTGGATTCAGAGCATGACCAGCAGGGAGGAAAGTCCCGCTGCCCAAGGTCATAATAGATAGAATTAAACACTACATGGTGTGAAATGGGGATGTAATAATCTCAGAGGTGGAAAACTAGGTAGATACAGACAGCACTCACAGAGGGTTTATTTACACTTCTTTTATGCAAAATTCTAATAGAAATCATTATCTGGTGTCTTAGCCCTTGCAAACAAGATCCCACACAAATTACAAGAATGTTCTGGGAGAAATAATAGAAGCAGTAACACTGACAACTGCAAGAACAGGCAGCTAGATACATATTAGCAAGAGGGCAGATAAACAGATGTGAGAAGTCAAAAATCCTATTGTAATCTCATTTTGCAAGGGAGCAAATATTCCAAATAGCTCTGGAGGCACCAGTGTATATATCATTAAAGAGTCATCAAGAAAGACAATTCACTTTAAGACAACAAATAAACAAAAATTTGGGGACAGCCATTCCCAACTCATTTATCTGGAATGATTCTGCCTAATTTGGTAGCCCTGTATTTTTTCTGCAGCCATGATAAGGTCATTAAAGGGCTCCATGGGGCCCACATGAATTTGCATAATGATCGATGCCTTCTCCCTGCATGAGAGTAGAGGAGCAGCAATTTAAAAACCATAGTATCGTCTTTCTGATGAAGGGCACATAGAAACCAAGAATCAGGCTTACTAAGGTAAACTGCAGTCCTGTCACTGATCTTGGTGTCTGAGCAATGGTAGAGCCCACTTGGGATTCACACCCCTGGCATTTCCAGCACAGGTTTGCTGTAGCAAACTTGTAAATAAGGTCTTGGTTGCCCTGAGCTCATTTCTAAATCCACCTTCATCCAAGGCAATGGCAAAAATGCTTCATTGTCCAGGAGGAATGGTCTTTTCATCAAAGTCCCATTCAGACCCTTCTGCCTTTGGAATGCTTTTCTTGGGAGAGTGGCTGAGACGGCCCCTCCTCTGAGGATCTGTCTCCTGCAACCCAGCTCTTAGAATCAGGAGAGTTTCTTGCAGACCAATCAGTTAAAGATACCTGAGCTAGTTGGCTCACATTCCACACCCATGACACTGTCTCCAAGGCCTGTCCCCCAACACAGGGAAGTCACCCTGCTGTTGTCGCCTGTGACTGCCCAGGGCTTACCCAGCCTCTCCCCATTCTCATTTCATTAGCGATGTGAGTGTTCACACCCTTCAGTGTGAATATGATGGGTGTTAATGAACACTGTCGAGCGCCTGTGATTTTTTTTTTTTTTTTTTTTGCCTAATAAAGCTGGTGATCGACAGCAAACGAGGGGAAAAGAGAGAGCTACCATCTGGAGGCGTCTGAGAAAACTAAAAGCAAGCAGGGTACGAGTCAGATTGTTCAGTGGATCCAACAGGGCCAGAAGCTTCCTAAACTGGTTTGGGTGTTTGTAACTAGGTGTTTTAACAGTTATGACCCTGGATAGACCCACCTACCTGAAAGCATTGAAATTAGGTGTGTTTTTGGCAAAGCAGCAGATGGCCTGGGGTGTAAATTGCAGCAATACTGTTAACCTTTACAAATGAGCTTCGTGGTCCGAATGGGTAATTACGTATCTCTCTCCATTAGGATTTACAAACTCATCAAGATTCTACATCCCACTCTTTAAGTCCGAATCTCCATATGACAAGAGGGGTTTATTATGAAAGGGTAGAGAGAAAAGCGGAAGGCGGCTGTCTTGCTCTGCAACAGAATGACAGTCTTTCCCGAGCAGGTCAAATGAATAAAACCACTCTCTTGTAAACTCAGCTTACCCATTCTGGCCTGGGTTTTTCCAAGTTACCAGCAATCAAAACACTGGGAAAGGAACTATATATAACCTCTTCTCCTGAAGGGTTTTACAACTTCCCAATAAGGCATTGCTTTTGATTGAGTTATAAGCTATTCCCAAAGAATTTATGAGCTAAGATACTATTTGTCAATGTAGGCCATTTGTCAATGATGGGAGAGACTGATAAATTGGCTATTAACATGGATAAGGAAGCATATTGATTAAGTTGACTTTATATTTAGTGACATGCTAGACAGCAACAATGCATAGAAAATGCACTCCATAAGTAAGAACTGCTTTTTCCTGTATATTTCATTAAGACTCTTGAATATTTTATTCTGGCAAAATAGATTATGGCTAGACTCCCATAGAAAAGATTATCGTGTGGTAATCATATGTCTGTATCATGAAAGTGATTTAGAGGGAAATTTTTATAACTTTTCAATACAAAAATAATCATGATATCATAACCCTTTGTCTTTGTAGTATCTCCAAAGTTCATTTCATCATCTTAAAAACCTTACAAGAAGAATCTGTATGCTAGGTAGCGCTGCATTTTTGTGATTGTTTGTTTGAATGGATCACATTCCCCTTTCATCCTGAGAGGGCAACCGCATCGCCTGAATTCCCCAGCTTCCCCCACAAAGCTTTCTGGCTCAGTCCTGCTGCATTCAAGGTGCTGGTGACTGGGCCACCCTGCCCGGGCTGTGTCACCAATGGCTGGGGGTTAGGATCCGCAGTCAGACTTTGCAGAATGGATAAGCCTCATCGGCTCTAGAGGTTTTTGTTTGCCTATTTTCTTCTTTCCTTCAGCACTGGCCTATGGGCAGCGGCAGGCAGTGGAGAGCGGAGACACGATCGCATGATTGTGAGGGGCTGCTCTCCACCCCCACACCAGCCACTACGGTGGCAGCAAAGGAGAATCAGACGTGCTGCCTGTCCCGAAAGCATTTACGTCCAGACTGGGACATATGCAAAAATGAATTGAATACCCCGTAGAAAGGAAGAAGGCTTTGTTTTAACAATGTCCTCAAAAGATGCTGCTTTTGATTGCATTGTAAACTGTTCCTGAAGGATTGATGATCTAAGGTATTAATTATCAAGGTAGGCTATTTGTCAATCAGTGGAGAAACGGATGAATTGGCAGTTCACGTGATGTATATGTTTTCAGAGTAAAGAGAGGTCTCTCCTAACAACGGGAGGAGCATCTCCCCGGTCAGAGAGACCCGGGAAACTGATGCAGCGCCAAGTAGCAAGTGTGGCTGTGGATGAGCACGAGAGGGAGAATAGTAAGATCACGAAGACAGGAAATCTCAGGGTAAGGAATTTGCACTTGTGTCTGGTAGGCAGTGGAGAGCTGCTGAAAATTTTTTTAAGCAGTGGATTGCAACAAGGTAGGCAGGAGACTTAGCAGAAGGAAATCAGGAATTCCAACCAAAATGATTTGGGTTTAGGATTCAGAATCCAGGAAGGAAAAAAAGACTATCAAGGCAGCAAACATGGGATTTGCCTCTCATTCGGCCTTCTGTGGTTACAGTGCCAGCCTGCAGGAAGCTGGGCTTGGGGGCGGACAGAGGCTGGTGGCAGAGGGACAGGTGTGGGAGCAGAGCTGAGTTTTCCCAAAGTAAAAGAAGAAGGGTTTTTTTAAGCTAGTATATAATCATGGTCTGATTTATCAAACAAGATTATTTGTTAACAGACCGTAGTTATTTCCCATTTAAAGGAAGCAATATATATACTGTATTCAAGATAGCTCCCCAAAGCAAAGTTGGGCTGATGTGTAAGTTGGACCCATTCTCCCAGAAAAAGAGCAAAAAGTCTCTTGACATCCTAGGTGGAGGGGATTTGTGCATTTTACAAAATGTGTCTAATGTAATCATCAGACAAGTAATCTCTTAATGTTTTCTTGACATGCTGAGAATAGTCTTCCCCAGATGCGGTATCTCAATCTAGGCATGTTACTCTGGAGTAAAAGGAGAGAGGAGAGAGACAGAGGGAAGAAAAAAATATCCAGTCATGCATGAACTGCAATAGAATTCTAGCTGAGGTTCATCTGGAGAACCATAAATTCTTAAAATTGGGGGAAACCATCAGAAAAGAAACCCTAAGTAGTCTCAGCTATTGGGGAGGCTAAAGCAAGAGGATGGCTTGAGCCCAGGAGTTTGAGGCTACAGTGAGCTATGATCACACCGCTGCACTCCAGCCTGGGCAACAGAGCGAGACCCTGTCTCTGAGTCTTACGGGCACATGCCAACCTACATCTCTACTTCCTGTGCCATGCTGAGCATGTCACACTCTCGTGCACTTTGAGGGAAATTCAAGAAACAAGTTTAATAGGAAATATTCCTGCTGGTGCATGGCAGCCATAACCCACCAAATTTGGGGTATAAAATAGAAACATATTTCTAGATGTAAACATGTCTATGTTCTTTCCTAACCTCTCTAGGATAACTGTTTGTAAATGGATTTTATTATAGCTCTTAAACTGGATGGATACCAAAGAAAGGGATTTCTCTCGAAGTTGTACTTGGCCATGTCCCTTATAGTTTTGTCTGGGATCAAGGAGCTAAATTTTTGCTGCAATAGATTCACAGTTGCTGACATTCTTTTGAGGCTTCCACAATCTGGCTATATGTTGGTTTGTCCAACCTTATCTCTCCTTTCCTACTCCATAGACCTCCATCCAAGCTGTTCTCCCAGCTGTTGCCTACATAAGTTTAGTTATTTTTTAAAATTTTTTGTCCTGACCTCTAGCTTTTGTTTAGACGCTACCACTGCCCCTCCCATCGTCTTTCTCTTTTTCTAAAGTCCATCCATCCTTCAAAGCCCAGGTTGGAACTTGCCTCTTTCCTGAAATCACCCACAAAATGTGCCAAATCATTCAAATCCCTCCCATCTCTGAGTCTTATGAATCAAATTGTTAGTGGCTTTCATTTGACTAATAATAATAAAACATCCCTATTATTATAATCGCCACAAAGCCTGGCACTGTTGTTAGATGCTTTAGCTATGTTACCTATTAACCACACAAACCTAGTCTATCATCCCCATTTCACAGGGGAAGACACAGAGGTTTAGAAAGGTTAAATGACTTGTCCATGATCAATAGCTAGCAAGTGATGGCTGTAATCGTGGCTCAGACCCACTGTTTGTCGACTCGAAACTCACGATCCTTCTTCTGTGTCACATGGCTTCCCAATCACGGATTTCTTACATGATTGTTCAACAAACCCATGCTGTGCAGGATTCGAAGAGGTGGTAATTGTTTTTGAAAGTGGTTGGCTCGTTGCTCCACACCGCCTACTTTTCACTTGGCTGAACCCAGATAAAGAGTCTGGTTAATATGGGAGAAATTAAATTAAGTTGAACTGAACTCTTGTCCTTTGGGCCCTCATCTCAAGCTCCTCGTCCTTGCCTATGGATGGATCAACAGCATCGCATCCAAGTTTGCTTCTTCCTAGATGGTAGTGAATTGTTTTCACCCCACTTTGCTAAAATCTAGATAGTCATCATCTGTGCCTGCTATATAAATGTGAATATTCTTGAAACCACTAACATTTTGGGGTCAGAAATTAGAAGTCAGGAAAATAAATCATTGGAACTGTGACAAGGAAGAAGGTGTGGACAGCCATGTCCTTCTCTTCTGTCTGTGGGTCAACCTTTTTGGCTTGCCTGTTTCTAAAGGCCAGAGGAAGACTTAGATGTCTCTGAAGCTCCAATTAATCTTCCAAAGGAAGGTGCCGCATCACAGGCATCATACGTAAGAAACAACCCAGGAAGTGGCAGGTGACAGGAGCAAAGGAGCCTGGTGTACCGTGGGAAGCCATCTGCACCTCCTCACTCAAAGGTCATTTTCTCCCAGCCTGACCACTGTTTTTAAAATTGCAAATCCCACTGCATGCACGCCCTGGCCCTCTTCCCTGGTTTATTTTTCTCATGTTCTCAAAGCCTTCTATGCATTTCACCAAATCTTGGCCCTTCTCCTCCCGCTAGAATGCAAATTTCATGAGAGCAGGGATTTGGGTCTGTTTGTTTTGCTCTACACCATATGCCCAGCACTCATAACAGTGTCAGACACAGAGGACGTGCTTGGTAATATCTGTTGAATGAATAAAAGGAACTGTAAGCAGAATCTTTAAGTGTATTGAGAAGCCATGAGCATTCATGTGATATAAACATAGAACTTTTTAAACTAGCAAGTTGGGGAAACCTCATGATTAGTAAATCTGCTAGCACCTAGCAAAGCTGGTAGTACCTTCCCAACAGCAAGCTCCTCTTTCTCTTCCCTCATAACACCCCAGTTTTTTTCAGGCATCCTTCCTCCTCCACACAGCCAGGAGGCTGTCCCCTTCCCCAAGCCCCAAGGAGCACAGAATGGAAGGTAAAGGAGACAGTTTGATGCATAGATCCTACCAAGGAGCCATCCACCCACTAGTGAACTTCTGTTCACTTCCTGAGAATGCCCCAAGGGGAAGTGGCCCCCAGTGACCCACCTCCAGACTTCCTTCTTGCATTGCTCCACCCCAAAGACTCTCAACCCTCACTGCAAATGACTGCCCCTTGGGGAGCTTTGAAAACCTACAGACACACAAGTGTACCCCCAGAGAGACTGTTTCAATGGACCAGTGCATCCAGGTTTCTTTTAAAGTTCTCAGGGGCAGGGATTGCAATGGGCACCCAGAAATCAGAAATGTCATGCTAACCCCAGTAGTCTGACCTTGCCCTCGAGAGGCTTTGAGAGAGCTTGGAGTTCAGGAACAACCTCTGGGACCTTTTCTATCAGACTAGGGCCTGGATCCTAATGTTTTCCCTATGCCAGCCTTCATGATCTGTACTGTCCAATAGAACCAACTGGTTGTTCCCATATACAGTTCTCCTCATCCCTCTGGGGCGTCTCTTCACAGCCGTCTGCCCTGCCCTCTCACTCCCTCCTTCCCAAGATTCTGAACCAAATCGACTGACATTCCTAGTCTAGTCTGCTCTTGGAAGGATTTAAACACAGGGGAAGCAGCTTTCCAGGAAAGAAAATAAACGGAGCAAATGCAATGAAGAACCCCTGCAGGGCTGTGTTGATTTTTGGCGCACGTGGGCCGCAATTTTGGTATTCATACCCGGGTAAACAGGGCGCTTCCTTCCACCCACACGCGTGCTCCCCTCCAGAAAGAGCCAGGCTTGCGACGTGCGTGGCAGCTTCTCCGTCATCACGGCATCCAGTGCTGGCGGCGGGGACTGTGCTTCCCATGGACGTTGCGGTGACCCAACCACCAGGCAGGTCATGTGAATGAACGAAACCCTGACGCTGAAAAGAGACCACGGAGGCGGGGCTGCCGCAGCGGGCCTGTGGGCAGCCAGGTGGATGCCTGCGTGAACGCGCCATCTACCTTCTTGTAAGCCGACGGCCAGCCCAGCGTAGCACTTGCCTGTTGATCTGCAAGGAGAATTGTTTCAGCATTTCAAAATTCAGCTGGAGTGCTTGAAGATTGCTCCCTGAGCTTTGCTGCTTCCCTGAAGCTTCCTCTCGGCTCGTTCCAATTCAACACCCTCACTGAGGTTCTTCCTGTTATCGCCACGTAACTGGAGAACACAACTGTAAAGTGATGTTTAACACGCCTTGTTCAGTAAAGCCCCGTTATGAATCGCCTCATTATTCCTCCGTCCCGTGGCCAGTTAAACCACACCCCCGTATGAATAGTGACCAAGGATGCATCGTCGCTCAACCGCAAATGCCAGACACCTGCGTCAAAGGTGTTGCCACTGTCCCAAACCCTAAAGTGGGGTCGCGTGTCTCCTGGAACTGGTAATAGATACTCCATGCTTGTACTTTATTTTTACAAATTGCACCTAACCTGGACAGAATATTTTGCATTTATTACTTCTCAAAGTCTTTGGGCTTCCTTCCATTGTCTGGAAACTCAAGCACTGTGGCAGAATTAGAGAATCTGGTCTCTGGATCACAGAGCCTCCCCTCCCTCCTCCCCCCTCCTGCCTCCCCTCCTTATGGAGACCAAGTCATCGCAACTTTGAGTCCACCCGCCTGGATCTTCTGACACTGGGCCAGAGTTTAAGGGTAAAATATCTGGGGACATTTGCTTCTGTTTTGACAGAGGCATTTAGGGCTTTGGAAAGCTGGGAGGGAATGGAGTATCTCCCTCAACCCTGACTTCCACCAACATCTTATTCCAGAGACTGTGAGAAAACTCTCAGAGCACAAGTGTGGAAATGAACGGAGACCATCCAAATGAGAACAAGCAAGCTATTTATTCAGAGCTGGCTAGAGCAAGATCATTGGCCACCGCCACTTGTGTCTAGCAGAGGCTCAGAGGCAGGCTGGGGGGTGGGGCAGCTTTATAGTGGGGACGGGGGAGGCTCGTGCGTGCCCTGTCAGGGGGCTGTTAGCCCGGGGAGCTGCGGGAGGGCCAACCAGAAGCCACGCGTCCCATGTGGTTGGTTAGGGGGGCTTATTTGGCTTCCTCTGGTTGGTCCAAAGTTGGGAGCAGGGACAAAAATTGGGGAATCCGGCACTTATTGATTAAGTCCTGACCATTTGGGGCCGATTGCTACAGAGGTTGTGCTTTGGCTTCCCGGACTGGCTGCTGCAGGCTGTGGGTCAGTGTGCTGTTGTCACACATGGTCTGGCTGTTGTTTATAAGTTCAGCCTCTCGGTGCTCGGTGGGCCTTGGGGCCACGCACTGGGGAGCGCTTGCTCAGGACCTGGGTGGTGGAGGCAGCACTGAGGTTCGCAGGGTCATGTCCACCCTCAGACAGGGCTGGGGCAGTGGAGTCCCTTCAAGGACCCCAGGCACCTGGCCCAGGAGCGCTTTCCCAGAAAAGACACAAACCATCCAGGGGAGTTGAATCTACCCCTTTGTCGGCCACTGTGCTCTCCATGCTGTTGCTGGGGCCGCTGGTCTCCTCCTTGTCTGCGGATAGACTCTGACCCTCGGCCTGGACCAGGACACCCAGCAGGTCCCAGGACCACGGATTCTGACTGACCTTGGGGACTCTCTGGTGTCTCTGGAAACTGTTGAAAGCTTCCAATGGCCATTGCTGTTATTTGCTAGTCAGCTAAAAAATCAAACTCCACTTTCATATGGCCTAGACTGGAAGAGAGGATGGGGGACTCTAGAGGCACCAGAGGCTCAAGATAATGCCCAGGAGGAAGTGAGGACCGTCAGGAAGGCCCTGGTGCACACCTCCTGCACACCCATTCGTTACTGACACCACTGACAGTTACCCAGAGCCCCCTGGGGACCAGGCCCTGCAGCAAGAGGGGGACGGTCTTCTGCCATGGGACAGAGAAGATGGGGAAACGGTGCCAGGCACGAGTATGCCGCCAGTGGCCACAGTGGCCCCAGGATTCAGGAGCTGAGAGGCCGGGGTTGTGTTATTAACAACCACGGGGCCTGGCAGACGTCTGAAGGGGAAGGTCCTGGGGCTCCTGGCACTTCGTTTGTGATCAGTAGTGCACTGAGCGGTGCCCACCGGACGAGGGGGCTGGAAATCCCCACAGTGACAGTCAGCGCTGGCTTCATCCTCTCTCTCAGGTCTGAGCCCTGGAGTGTGCGGTTTTCAGTTACTGGAACACTCTTCATCCGATTTTAAGCCTGACTAACTCTTACTCATCTTCCAAGTGACTAGACATCACTTCAGCTAGGAAGCTTTGCCCGGGGCCCCCCAGCTGGGCCAGGGCCCTTCCCAGAGCCCCTGTCACCACCACTGTCGCCAGCGGAGGCCCTTAGTCCCTGCCCGGAGGGGGCATGTTGACCCGGGCAGCCAGTGCGCGCCCCACAGGGCACTCAGCAATCAACTGGGATCTGCGCCCCCCCATCTTAAACCCCAGCAGATGCCACAGCCACCCTGCCGGGCACAGGACTGCTCTCCACACATGGCACCTGAGGGCGGGGGGAGGAGACGGAACTGCCTGCCGGCCCCTCATGCAACCTCTGACCGCTCGACCACAATTCCAGATGCACCGTGACCCTTGCCCTCTCCCCTCGCCTCCCAGGCCAGGGAAAGTTCTGGCAGTGGCTCTTGGGGGTTTGAAGTGTCAAGGAAATTGCTGTCACGGTTCTGTCAAATCCAGGACTTTTATCTTTTAATATATATATATATATATATATATATAGAGAGAGAGAGAGAGAGAGAGAGAGAGAGAGAAAGCATGTTACCTGGTAAAATCATGACGAACTAAGAAAAAAAAAACCTATAAACATTTGGTTCAATTATGAGTAAAACTCATAATTACTATAATTATTTTTTTAAACAGCACAACTATTGCATAACATTAAATACATGTATTAACATATTTAAACCAAGTCAGTTTTATTCGCTCATGACACAAAATTCCGGGTTTTGTGTGTTCCACCTTGACATTTCATGCTGCAGTTGGTAGGGTGGGAAGCAGGCTCTGCTCACAGCCAGAGGGAGGGGCATGGCAGTTCAGAGAGAAGGGATCGGTCTGCCAGGGCAGGGCCCTCTGGCTGTTTGAGGAAAAGAGATTGAATCTCCATTTGTTTTGTAAAAATCTGGATCCAGAGCAAGGCCCTTCTGAATTCCCACCATGTTCATCTATGTTAATATATTAACATTAACAACTGGACTTAGCTAGTAGCAAAATACAGTGCTGTGTTCTGGATTCTAAAACAAACTAATTCTCTCTGCTACAAAATTTTGCACATTATCATCAATCAGACATCGAGCTAGGTCCTCTAGGGGAAGCGAGGGAAGCAACATTATTCATGTCGTTTACAATTAAACCAGGCCATCGATGTGTCTGCCTCTCAGGCTGTTTGTCCTTTTTTGAATGATGCTTCAGGCTCAATACTGGGAACAGGGGGAGGGTAGATGTAGAACAGCTTGTCGGCATAATTGTTTTACCATAAATCTGCAGAAAAAGAAACGGGGCCTGACTCCAGTACGAAACAGGATCATAGAACCTCCTGCGAGCGCCTTTGTAAAACTGTGTGTTTGCAATTAAGTTTGATGATAAGCTCCATGTGAAAAATTTTGGTAAAATTATAAAAATAGTTGAGGAAGCAGTGCACATTTATAGGAGTCAGGGAGACTTTGGTTGAAATCCCTGCTCTGCCACTTACTGGCTTTGTGTGCCTGGGTGTCCTCATCCATAAAACAAGGAATAATAATAGACCTGCCCCATGGGACTGTTGAGAAAATTAAACATAATAAAGTATATGATGCTTTTAGCACATGGAACAGTATATAGTAACATTCAGCATGCTCCAAAGGCGCGGACTAGGTCAGCTGTGCTCACACTCGTACTCCAAGACTAAACACGCCACATGTCATCCAATAAATATTTGTTAAATGGATTAATTAGTGAATGGGGGCCAAACTGATATTATTCTTTTATATTCTTTGATAGTTTAATGGCCTTACAATATTCTATCACATGGATATAATTTCTTTGACCTTTTATCCGTGCATTTCTGGGTGTCCAGTATTGTGTATAAACGGGCTGTGACGGACCTCTCTCTCTGCACAGCTGTGTTTGGAGGAGAGGGCTGCTTGGAGCCATCCACTGGAGTCTGAAAAATCAATCTTTGGGAAACATAAAGATGAAGGAAGTGAGATCATCCTCTAAAACCAGGGAAAGTCAGAATAGTAGAAATGGAGCAGACCTTGGTTCCAAATTCTTCACCAGAGCCGTAAAGAGGCTGAGGCTTGCAGGGCTAAAGTGATAATTAATGCCAGGTCTTTGGCCAGAATCAAGGTCCAAAGTATCTTTGCTCTAGACCAGTATTTGTTTATCACCTGTGTGTGTGAGTGTGTGTGTGTCTGTGTGTGTAGACATATTCATCATGTATGTTGTGCCCTAGCTACAAAGTTGACGTCACTGATGCAGTTTCACCTGTATTTGACTCAGAACGTAGATGGTTGAGAGTTCAAACCACTCATTTTTCAGGTGTGAATAAGTGACTGGGAGGACTTTATGGAACATCTTGGTGTCTTTTCCTACTACTGAAATTGGAGTGGAAGGGCATGAGGTGAGCGCCCACTGTCCCCATGAAAGGCTGCGGGAAACGCCCAAACCTTACACAGCACCAGCCACCTGGGCAGATTCCACCTGCGTTCCAGACATTCGGTTCCACAATGTCACTGAGTTCACCAGACTAAGGGAACGGAGCTCATATTGGGACAGTTATAAAAACACTGGCCCTAACAGAAAAAGATTCCCGTGCAACCAGAAGAGATGCAACCAAGTCAGGCCTGGAGCTCCCAGAGGGACTTTCTCTCTGCTGTGCAAAAGAATGTGTGCTTGTCTGACCTCCCAGCCCGCGAGGTACAGGGAGGAACGTGGGTGGTGACAACGGTGAGACCCACAGTGTTGCTCCCTGTGTGTGCCGGGAAGCGTCCTTACCACGCCCTACGTAGGGAGCACAGGCAGAGACCTGGAGATTGCTAAATTTAAGCCCCTTGTTCTGTAAGTGAGGAAACTGGGGCCCCAAGAAGGAATCTGACTGAGGCCATCCTGACTTTAGCTCCATGACTGTCCCCGCTGTATCAGTCTTCCTGTCCTGGAAAGAGAGTTGTGTAGTTACCCTTCTCAGCATGACAAGCGTTTGCTAGAGTTCGTGTAATTTTCAACAGAGCAGCCTCATGCCCCACGGCAGCAGTGCTAGCGACGTCCGGAAGATGTTGTACATCCCCGTCCTAAGGAGCGACAGCAATATGAGTATGATCATCGCTCTTGCTTAGCAGAGTCTAGTTTGATCTGAGTTGTGCCTGATGTAGGATTCAGGCGTGTCTGGGGAAAGGAAGGTTCTGGGTTCCAGGAGGCTGTTTCCATGAGGGATCCCAGGAAGTCTTGGAAGGAAACTCATTCAAGGGAGGACACAGATAAGGCCAGAAGTACAGCCCATTCTCGGGGCGAAGGAAGCATGGATTTAGGTGCCGCATGGTGACAGTCAGGTGGCCTAACAGACAGTGATTAAGTCCACAGCAGAGCAGGCTACACGCAAAACCCTGGATTTGCTACACAGTAACTCCGCAAAGCCAGTGAGCCATGGGGTAGCACTGTGGACCTTGGCGAGAAACACCAGAGAAGTCACGTAAAGACTGCCCAGGTTATGGAGAGCCAGTGCATGCTGGCGGGCCCATGGTGCAGTAGTTACCAGAGGTAACTCCATCAGCTTCTGCAGGGACCACAGTCTGCACCAGCAGCTTTGGCTGTGACAGCGAAAGTGCCCTGGTTCAGATATGCAGCGCCAGCACCACCCACCTTTGCCAGGCCCCGGAAGTGCTACCACTGCCTGGATACCCAAGGAAGGAGAGATGAGTGGGTGCTTTGTGCCAAACGGGAGGGCTGCCCTTGCAAGGGCCTGCCTGGGGACCCCAGCAATCACTGAGGGAGACTTTGGGCAAGTAGGGAGAAGGGGCCTCCTGAAAAGACCCAGCCAGGGAAAACCTGCTTTATGGACATCAAGACTCTCATCCCCAGGCCAGTGTTTGCAGATCTTACCAGCGTCACCCTGTCCCCGCGTCTGTGTTTGAGGTGGACCCCTCAAAGATGGGGAGGATGAGGCATCAGGAACCAGGCGCCTCATCTTCGTGTCTGCTCAGCCAAATTCCCTCTCGGCTGCGTTGTCTGGAGGAAATAGAAGCGTGACTAAGCTGATTTGTATTCTGCCAACCAAGGGAAAATATAATTAAGGCAGCAGCTAGACTCAGCAAAGCCCATGGGAAAGTCCAAGAAGGAAAGGACTCCCATGGCTCAAGATGATGTCAGAGAAAAGGAGAGGCTGCCCTTCTCTAATCCCACAGCGGGTCCCCTCTCTAATGCCTCCAATTGAAAAAGGGAAAAGACAATGAAACCCGGGTCCTTTATGTCATTGAAAAGAACCTACTGCCCTGGGAGTGACCGTGGGGACCTAGCAGACTGGGATGAGGCTTTTCCTGTCCCCTGCTGCGGAATTCTGCCCATCGCTGCTCACGCCTCCAGCAGGGAAGGCCGCTGCTACTCAGCCGAGTGGTGCAGCTCCAATCAGACACCTGCCAGCAGAGACAAGAGACCTCCCAGACACCTGGCAGGACTGAGACCACTGCCGTATCATACAGACACCTAGCTTGTAAGTTTGTGCCAAGAGACAGCAGACTGGGCAGGAATTGGTAACCCCAAGAACTGCAGTGTGAAGGCTGATATCAGTCTTTGGCTTGCCCCCCGCCCCCCAGCTAATCACCTCCTAAAACAATGCAAGAGAAAAGTGCCTTCTGATGCATTTAACTGGCCCCTTGTCCTCTGGTGACTCACATTTGTATTTAGAGACTATTTGCTAAGCTTGATAGATTTTTATTTACTTAACATTACCTTAGCCTTGTTGATACATTCAACTGTAGTATTCTCTAAAGGCTTAAATTATTTTACCCTTTTTTCATGACATTAGCAGATTAGTGCTCAGCTTCTCCCAGCTGGAAACTCTTACATCTTCCCTGCAGCCACTGATGCTAAGGGGCTTAGGAAGATGGTCACCCACCTCCCTACCTCTTGCCCACAAGTATTTATGCCTGTCTTCCTACCCTGATACCTACATATCCAGGCATTACTGCATTGTTAGGTTTAAATATCTGCCTTCATTATGGGATTAGATTCATTTATTCATTCATTCTACAAAAACTTGAAGAACATTAATATGGGATCCAGCATCAAAATTACCTCTAATGGGTTGTATCTTATTTCACAGATTTAGGGTTTGGATTTAATGAACCATGCATATAAATATAATTTGATGCAAGATAATACCTTAATTCCAGTCCTTGTTTAATAAAGTAGTGATATTAGTGAAATGGTATGATATAGGCTTATCTAGTTTCATCTAGAGATATATGGAAGGAGGAACAAAAAGAGTTTTAAAAACCACACTGAGAGAAAGCTGCAAATGTGCAGAGGTTGACGTGCTTCTCAGAGTCATCTTTTATTAATAAATAATAGTGGTGAGGGTTTTTTTAAGTTTCAATTGCTTTTAAGAGATAATCCAATGGAAAATCTGTGAGTACTAACCAGCTCCTTTATAACCTATACTTGCTGTTTGGTTGATGAAAAAAAAGTCAAAAATCATAGGTATCTTCCAAAACAACTGGTAAGTCGTTTAAGCAACTCCTAGAGGCAAGAAAATGCAGACAGGTTTCCTGTTGTCTCCCAATCTAGAGCCATCATAGAGGAACTTAATGTCATAGAAACTGTATCTCAAACAGATACACTCACATTCCTTAGCGAACATTTGAAAGTTACTGGTTTTGACCTTAAAATGTAGTCATTCATTAAGAAATCAATCTGAGTGGAAATCATTTATTCAGTCCTTCAAGAAATATTTATAGCTTGGCCGTGGTGGGTGCCCAGGCACTGTGGTAGGTGCAGGGGAGGTGCCGGCAAACGCCACAGGAGGACACCTGCGCCTCCCTCATCCTTCCTGGCAGGGTCCCCTGCTGGACACACCCTGTGCTGGCTCTCCATCTCCTCTGCACCCTGAGTCTCTGGGTGGCATCGCTCCAGCCCCCAGGGAAAGCCGTCCCTCTTTCCCTGCCGCCCTGCCTGCCCACTATGAGGAGCCTCCTCCCCAGCCTGCAGGACTTTCCTTCCCTCCCAGGAAACCGTGTGGCGCTCTAGGTTTGGCCGTCCCCAAACTCACGTTCCCAGTGATGGCCCTAAGCAGGTGCAAAGAATGACCAGGTGGATTCTCTGACCCAGCCCCAGGCCTATCGGGAATCAGACGATTCCCACGACATTCCTTTGGTTTGGTCTTCTCAGGGTGCGCAGGCCCCCTCTGCCTCTTTGTCCAAGATCTGACCCTTCTCCTCTGCTCCTTGCCCGCCCCCTCCTCTCCCAAGCTGTAGCACCGTCTAGTCTCCTGCACAGCAACCTTAATCACCACTGTGGAGAATGAAAAAGGAATGGAGTTTTACGTATTTCTAGCCAGCCCTTGGCTCTGCACCACACAGAGTGCCTGCTGCACGCTGGACTTCAGGGACACGTCTCTGCTAAATTCCAAGTTCACATCTGTGGTTTCTCCACAGCGAATAGCTCGTAATCATACTCCCTGCTGCACCTTCTGAGATGAAGGAGAAAGAGGAACACCTGATCACAGGGGTTTAAAACTATCCTCAAACCTGATTAATCTTTGTTATGGCTACGGCATGTTTTTAAAATTTGCATACCGTAAAATTCACCCTTCTTAATGTACAGTCACATGAGTTTTGACAAACGTATATATTCAGGTATCAACAGGCTGAACAATTCCATCACCCCCAGATTTCCTTTATGCTCTTTGTAGTCAACCCCTCCCTCCGTTCCCAACCCCTGAGAGTCCCTGGTCCGTTTCCTGTCCCTATGGGTTTGCCTTTTCCAGAATGTCAGATGTCATATAAATGTGGACATATTCTAAGTTGGTTTGAGCATTTAGGAAGATTATGTATTTGAACAATTACTAGAGTAAGGCCCAACTATTGCCTCTTAATTTTTTGGTGTCTGGCACTTACAATCTGATCTGAGCCTTATTTTGTGGGTCATAATCCTTTTTGTGGTACATATGGCCTATTAGAAAATGCAGATGAAGCAGGCATTTCACCTTGTCCTTCATTTGGAAAAGACAGAATAGCAGAGCCTTTTTGCAGGTCAAGTTGCAGCTTCCTAATTTTCTCTCCCATGGCCAAAATGTTCCTTCCCCCCACTACCCTCCCACCTTACCCTCTACCCTTTGCAAATTTCTATCTCTGATACTGCCCAATATTTGGGGGAGGGGATGATTGATTCACCGCTGCTGGACCAGCAAGGTTTATCCCGCTGAAGGGTCCAGCTGCTGCCTCCTTGCTCTCAGTAAACATCTCCTCACCTCTGTCCTGCCACTCCTTCCCTTTCTTGCAGAAGCAACGTAAGATTATTTAAAAATACTTGATTGTATAGGGTTTTCCAAAATATTAAGATGCCCCTGAAAAGTGTGGGTTAATTTAACCCTTTCCAAAGGAGATCAGAGGAGAAAGTGGGAGAAGAGGAGAAGGAAGAGGAGGAGACACTATCAGAAATTGAGTATTAGACAGGAGGTAACCTGTGCTCTGGGGGTGAAAGAGACCACCCAGGAGATCAGGGTGTAGGAGATCAGGCCCACAAGAAAATCAGCAAACTTTATATTTTTTCCCAGGTCCCAAAGTACCAAATGTTCCATTCAGAAATAATCCCCATTGAACCAAGGCCTGTGTCTTTTTCCCTGCCTAGAGCGTCAAACACAGAGACTCTTTCGATGTTAATCCCATTATTAATGCCATCCACAAGAATAGACATCGTGTTCATGGAAGTAAAAAATGAACCATCAAAAAGAGTTTCTTCCCAAAAGGCCAAACTCTCAAAGACTTCGTTGAAGATCAGAAATATCAGAGGTAATTTAACCCAGATACACTAGGAGGTTCAAAGCCCAAACTCCAAAAAAGCAGACTCATTTATGTGCTGTGTGTATTGCCAATGTGTGGGAAGCTGCAAGTAAGATTATATTTAAAAAAAAAAAAAAAAAAAAAACTCCAGTCCAGATATTGGCTTTTCCTTGGGTAAGTTGGTGCTGCCGTCTCAGTATGGTGAAATCTGCTGCCACCACCGGCTCCACTCCGGGTTTTCCATCCTCCCCTCACCTGCCTCTCAGTAGTGGGGGTTTGATCCTGGGAGCCAAGGACTAAAAGCTGCCAGCAGGAATTCCAGCTGCCGCTGGCCACAAAGGACGGTCCTAGAGGGCTCTGAAGTCTGACTCGCCAGGGGGGAAAGCCACCTGCTTCACCAGGCGAGCGGCACACCTGAGCCAGCTGACAGGCAGAGGCAAGTACCCAGGCTGGCTGGCGCCTACCTGGAGATGCTGCCCGGTGGCTGCAGAAGGGGCGCGTGGGAGAGGCGGAGAGTGCCGGAGCATCCCCTGCGATGAGCACGGGCGCTGTAACTGGGGTTTGGTACTTCTGCAAGCAGTGCTTGTGGTAGAGGGATCTCTGATTCCTGATCTGGGGTATGCAAGGTCGGGTGTTGTTTTGGGAGCAGGGTTGCCATGGGACTGTATCACTTAAGAGCGTTTGGGTTTGCATTAGGAGCGTGACCAAGTGTACCCCACTTAGTCACTGAACAGGGAATGAGTAAAGAAAAATGAGGAAAATCTGGCAGAGAGAGAGAGAGAGAGAGTGTGTGTGTGTGTGTGTGTGTAGGCAAAGCTGAGATTTCCGTGGTGTGAACTGCTAAGTGTGTTAGGATTTTTTGAGACTTGTTTAAAGAGGAGGGCTTCCTTTTTAATTTAGAACAAGTTAATTTGTTATAATAAGGATGCTGATAATAACAATGATAATATATAATGCCTTCTATAAACAGACACACACATACACCCGCAGAGTATCTGGAAAGTATCACCAAGAAAGAAGCATGCTTTCATGCTCCTGCAAAATAAACAAAAGAGGATAATTAATATCTTGAGGGAAGACAAAGCATGTAAGTTCCTCACATCATTATGTTAAATTTACAGTAATTGGTTCTATTTATTTTGCCTTTTTTTTAAAGGAGCAAAAATAGCATCAACTTGCCTGTTCGGTATTCCCCTTTTGAAACTTGGCATAGTGTTTCATGAACCCTGAAGAAGGCTTTAATTTTTCACCCCCATATTTGGCAGACGGCTCTCAGTACTTTCTTACCTTCCCGTGGGGACTGAATCCCACAGGCAGTCAGGAGAGAATTGAACTGATCCCTGCTTTCCTTTGCATGACAGCTGATCACCACCATTAGCACCTCAGACGTTCACAGCTTTCTGAATAGGCGTCCTTCCTTCCCACTTAATCTATTGATTTGCATCATTGCCAATTGCAAGGAAGCTCTTCTTTTGATTAAGAAGCCAGAGAATTAGGAAATCTTGGATTCTTTCAGGTTATTTATTTAGGGGACTCTCTACCCGATCTGGGGAATAAGAACAGAAACAGCTACTGCTTCTCCAGGCCCGTCTACTTTTCCAAAACCAGAGAATTAATGAAGTCCTTCTAAAGTTATAGGGAAATTTGGAGCTACTCTAGTGGAAGTCAAGTTGTTTCACAGACAACTCTAGACAGGAGCTCTACACAGCCTCTGGATGACCCTTTTCTTCTGCATCAGTCTGCAGAGCCACGGTCTGGATCCTGACCCACGGTCACAGCTGATCCAGGAACTCAGTGCCCACATGACAGGTCGCTCTGATCCTGAAGAAATCCCATCTCTGCCAACCAAGATCTCAGCCAACACAGATCTCATGTGGGAAGGGCTCATCCCTCATGTTCTTTCCAGTTCTACTATAATAGTACTGCACCTCTTGCCAGGCTACACCTACTCATTTGGAATGTTCAAACGGGAAGTTCACTACATTTAATCTATTCAGGCGGGATTTCTTTCTTTTTAAATCAGTATCTGAGCTATACTACCTAGTCCCAGACCATAAGAGTACGTTTGGAAGACTTTCTTTTATGTGTAGCTGCTGGCGATCATTTAAGTCCCAAGGCTGCTGAAAATTGGTAATAGAACTAATCATAGCAACCGTTTCTCAAACGGCTATTGTTTACCATATACTATACTAAGGGCTCTATCCATATTGTCCCCATTAATTCTCACTGCATTCTTCAGAATTACCTCACGTTATCCCCATTTTACAGATCAGAAAACAGACTTCAGAAAGATGAAGTTACTAGCCCAATATCACTCACTTTCTAAGTGGGCAGCAGAAGCCAGGTTGGTGTGACTCCCAAGCTCATGTTCCTTCTCCCATCCAAGTACTAACCAGGCCTGGCCCTGCTTAGCTTCTGAGATCAGACCAGATCGGGCACATTCAGGGTGGTATGGCCATAGACTCATGTTCCTTCTGTACTACTTTATCATTCTAACCTTGACATTCCTTCCCACCTTCTGAGTTCAAGATAAATGTTAAATTAATTAGTGTGGCCTTGTTGTTCTCTCACTACTGAAGGGTTACACAACAGTTTAAACAAAATGCATTGGAATTACAGGAAACCCTCTCTACATTGCCAGTGAGCACTGGCTCCCCCAAAACCACACTCCACACGCCCACATTCAGCCAATCTCTGCTTTAGTGAGACAGAGTGAGAGGGTGGGATGGGTGGAAAGAAGGCAGAGGAGGGTGCGCCATGGACCCCAGAAGTGGGAACCCCTTCTCCTGCAGAGGCCTTTGTGTTCTGCCCCATGGAACTGAAAGGAGAGCAGGGGGTTGGTGGAGCAGAGCTCTCACCTGTGCATCTGAAAGGGAAGAGTGTTTAATTTCTTCTTGTCTGAATCAACCAAGCCCCAGAGCTATTTATGTGGGGAGAAGTTGGGTCCCCCATGGAGAGGCCTTTCCAGGGGATCCTAAGCTCTCTGCTGCAGTGGTTTCTCTGTCCTCAAAACTGACTCTCCACCAGACTCCCAACAGGACAATACAAATGTGAAATTTGCATCCTCAATACAAGGTCAGAAATGACAACCATTTAGCCATTTTCATCATTTTAAAAGTTCATATTCCTGAAAACTGGCCTGTAATCTCTTTCTGTCTAATCCAAGGGATCGATTTGGGAGTGAGAGACTCACATGAAGACCAACATGTCTCAACTTTTTAAAAATTCCTTAATATTTGCTATGTTCTTATTCAATATACCGTGTCAGTGCTCTTTCTGGTTATTTCAAGTCATAGCTGTGTAACTTCAGAGGGTTTAGGGAACAGCTTTCATCATCATCTACTTTTCATGCTAAAATCTTTGGGTATCTGCACCTACATGCACAAGAAGTTCCATGATTGCACTGCTTTTACAAATAATCATAGCCAAAATACTTTTTTTATACTGCTGGCTCAATTTTCACCTTTTACTCATTTGGAATTGGTGAGCATTTAAGGGACTAAATTAAAGCTCACCACTGACCTTACCTGCAGCCATAGGAAGACAAGGTCTGCCAGATAAACAAATACTGTGATCGATTATGCAATGGGTAGAGAAAGAGTTTTTAACCACTTTTAGAAGCAAAAATTATTTCAATAAAAATGCTAATCCTAAACCTCTCTAAGGTAAATCTGCTTAGAGGACATCAGCTTAAGTTTACAATGGAAAATGACCTTCACACAAGAAAGGATTGTCAGAGGCGAAGAGGAAAGCTCTCTGGAAAGGGTGAGGGTGAGAGGCCTCCAGGCTCCAGCCCCACCCACTCTCATCTCCAGTGAGATGAATCGGAGATTTCCAATTAATTCTCCACAAAGTGAATGTTCGCTGCTCAAACACTCCCTACATAAGAACCCGCAGGAATTTGGGACTGGGCTATCCAGGGACATTTCTGAAGTCTCCACTCCTTAGCTTGGTGGTCCACTGTTCTACCTCCTTGCCCAGCCCTCTACTGGTGACCCTGTGTTACATTCACGGGGGCCTCGTGACAGGTCCCATAACACACCACCAACTCTATTTGTTCTCCAGGGCTCAGTGAACCTACTCTCCCAGGCAAAAGTGGCCCCCTCCCCTGCACCCACTGAGCACTTGGTACCTGTTCATATCACTGGACTTCTCAGGCTCTAGTTCATTTCAGCAGCTGTCAAAGTGTTTTATGTTTGTTTCAATGTCCAGCCTGACCATCTTCAGTACAGGAATAAGGTCATGTTCATCTTTCTAACTTTTCCATCATTCACCTTCCCTTCTGCTATTTGAATATTTCCTAGTGCATAGTAGTTGCTCCACAAATCAGCAATTAATTAGGTTAATGGTGGGAATTTATTTCCCCAGGTGCAGACAAATCACACCTCGGAATGCTAACGGCACCTGTAGAGGTGATCAGTCCATAACCATGGGACATGGTAACTATGGAGAGGTGCTGAAAATGGAGATAAGGAAATGCCAACTTTCAAAAATATTTATTTTAAAAAATAGTTTCCAAAGAAAGCATAGACTGGCAAAATGATGACTGATAAAATTCTGGAATAGATTACTAAATACATGATATGTGAGCATTTAGAGAAGAACCACGTGAATTTCATAATCCAACACGAGCTCCCCAGAACCAAGCCATCCCAGGTGAACCACATTTCATTTTAATATGTAGGCTCCGAGACTAGTGAAATCGGGAATGCTCGAGACTAGAGATTCATGGCTCAGTGATGTGTTCTGATCAGTCTGGAGTCATAGTTTATAGGCCAGGAGCTGCACATAGCCCGAGGGCTGCTTAACTGGGCGACAGCCAATTGATCACAATCTAATGATACCCCTAGGAGAGCGCTGCGTGAGAATGTGGTCCCAGGGTAAACATTGTGAAACCTTGTCAGATGGTCTGGACATAGCAGTTCTTGATTTTTAGCAGCGCATTTGACCCAATCTGTCATGGTATATTTTTTCATTTATGCAACAAATATTTCTTTATGTGTGCATTATGTGCCAAGCATTGTATTAGGTGCTTAAGCAGTGTTTGTGGCTCAGAAGCAAATTCTGAGTTTGTTGATGATAAGGAGAACAAAACCAAGTCGAAAATTGATTGCCTGAAATTCTCTTTGGAACCACAGGAAGTCAATTGATCGATTAATTCATGTGTGTTGGGGTCTCAGGGGTACAGTGTGCGCTCTCCCCTCACACTGGTCTCCGCACACAGAATCCCTCTCTGAACACCCTCTCTATAAAAGCACCTTGCCCAGTCTCTTTATACTCCTTCATGTTGTTTTATTTTTCTTCACTGCACCTTTCATTCTTTGCAATATCTTATTCACGTGGTATCCTACAGTTGCCTCCTGCCTGTCTCCTTCCTCAGAATGTGGTATGAGCACGGGAAGGCATTTCTCAGGGCTGGGCCTTTGTCCCTTGCTGTTCAATATGTCTATCAGTGACAATTGTTGACAGTTGTTGCAATCAGATTTCCAGATGATGGAAGGTTGGGAGGGGCGGCTGGTATGGTAAATAAGGGATTCAAAAATGCGTAATAAGAGCATATGGGAAAGCACTTTGATAATTGGAAAATTATGATCAAATTTAAGTTATCATCATTATTTTAAGTGACTATAAATCTGAGCCAAAACCAATAAAAGTATCAAGATTAAATATAAGCTCATGCATTCAGGTTCAAAAAAAATCAATTACACAAGTCCAAGATAAAGGAGACCTGAGAGGACAGCACAGTGCACTCAGCGACTTAGCCACGAGGAGGTGACATTAGGGCTGCCACGGTGAGCGCACAGTCCCCAGACGGCCGAGCCAATGCTGGAAATTCTTAGACTGCCATCAGTTAGGTGGGGCCACCACGTGGTGCAGTGGACATTGCCAAGCCAGAAAGTGGCCCGTGGAGGGTAACTGGGAACAGCAGCAGGCAGGAGAGGGAAGTGCGGGAGGCAGGGACCTGCCTTTGCCTCACTGTGGAGGACAAGAGCTTGTGTGTGTGCTGAGGGCTCAGTTAGAACTGCTCGATCCTGGGGGGCCGGTTCCATTCAGAGTAAGGAGGATGATGGGAGCTCAGGGCCAGAACCCTGTAACCCACAGCGTCTGCATGAGTACTGAGCTTGCTGGCACTAGAACTATCTAAAGAAGACGATGGGGGCCGGGCGCAGTGGCTCACATCTGTAATCGTAGCACTCTGAGAGGCTGAGGCAGGCTGATCGCCCAAGGTCAGGAGTTCAAAACCAGCCTGAGCAAGAGTGGGACCCTGTCTCTACTAAAAATAGAAAGAAATTAATTGGCCAACTAAAAGAAATATAGAACAAATTAGCTGGGCATGGTGGTGCATGCCTGTAGTCCCAGCTACTTGGGAGGCTGAGGCAGGAGGATCGCTTGAGCCCAGGAGTTTGAGGCTGCCGTGAGCTAGGCTGACGCCACGGCACTCTAGTGAGACTCTGTGTCAAAAAAAAAAAAAAAAAGAAGACGACGACAACCAACGAGGATGGGGCAGAGAGGTCACCTGGAAGAGGGATCCTGGCTTTGGATTGGAGGCTGAGCCGACGGGTCTTTGTTGTTCCAACTCTAACATTACCTCTCTGTTCCAAACTTCAGTATTCTCATTCTGTTCTGACTGATTCTGTTTCTACTTGGTCTGACATTTGATTGAAATGACCACTTAGCACGCTCAGCAGCCCCTACATGAAAGTGCTTTGAAATCTGCCGGGCTTTGGGGTCTCTGCTGTTACCGTTCATTCGTCAGTCCCTGCCATCCCTCTGAAGCCGTCCCCTTCCCCTCCAGCCTGCCCCTGCCGTGTAAGTGGGACTTCGGCAGCTTTGGCACGTTGTGAGCCCTCTGAACCCTTCTACCACCTTCCATGTTGTGAATATGCACAGGGGGGCTCCTTTGTCCTTTTGCAATGATGCCCTGAGCCTGCGGTCCCCAGATGACCTGAGTGGAACCTGGACTCCACTCAGTATCAAGTGAGTGTATTTTACCTCAAAAAATTGAAAGAACAACTAAAAAATGCAACTTTGATATGTTTTTATAAGGTATTCCCTCTTTCTCTTCTCTGTACTTCTTTAGCATTTTAACATTTTCATAATACACGAAAATTCTATTTAGTTTCTTTTGTAATGTGAAATATAAGAAAATTATGATTACCTATAGCCTATACCATTTGTGCTTAAAAATACATTTTTTGAAATGAAGAAAGTCTAGTTCCCAGAGAGCACTTTTCTACTTGCAAAGACCTAACAATACCAGATGGTTACCTTTAATTTACAGGTTCCAGGTCTCATAGAAACGAGGGCAAACCCAACAGGGCTTCACCCATTCTCTCCCAAAGATGACAATGAGATAAAATCAACCACCCAGGCCAGGCGCGGTGATTACATGCCTGTAATCCTAGCACTCTGGGAGGCCGAGGTGCGGGCGGATCGCTCAAGGTCAGGAGTTCAAAACCAGCCTGAACAAGAGTGAGACCCTGTCTCTACTAAAAATAGAAAAGAAATTAATTGGCCAACTAAAAATATATAGAAAAAATTAGCGGGGCATGGTGGTGCATGCCTGTAGTCCCAGCTACTCAGGAGGCTGAGGCAGAAGGATCGCTTGAGCCCAAGAGTTTGAGGTTGCTGTGAGCTAGGCTGACGCCACGGCACTCTAGCCCGGGCAACAGAGTGAGACTCTGTCTCAAAAAAAAAGAAAAAATCAACCACCCAAGACAGAATGGTAGGAAACTGCTTTAGCAGGGCTTTCGGGAGAAAATGAATAAATGATGAGAGCAAAACTACCAGTGGGCTAACCCAGGTTGCTTGAAATGTGGGCAGAAGCACTTCATACAGCAAGAATGAAAACACAAAAAGTCATCTTTCTACCATTTGTGTCCCACCTCTGTGCCACCTAAACAAACATCTATTTGAAAAACATGAAATTGTCACGCTTTTTCTACTCAAGTGGCCGGCTGTTTAGTGGTCTGGCTATCAAAATTACACCAAGGAAATAAATTAGGCCTTTCAGGGCCAAAATTATATCATCTAGGGTGTTGCAGTGAATATAGATTTAAGTAACTCTGGTGTCCTTAAAAACATTACAGAGCACATACCAGGAGGTAGAGCTCACAGTGTGTGGGGACTCAGGGGAGAAACGAGAGATGCAGGAGAAGGTAGAAATCAGAAGGGGAAGCGGGCGAGTCTGCGGTTGACGGTGGGTGATGGATGCAAAGACATCCCGAGGTCCCTCTGCAGCAGGCCAGGCGTGCTGGGGTTGCATTACATCTCTACAGCTCTGAGCTGCTTGCCGCAAACATTCTGGAGTTCTCATCAATTCAAACTTCAACACCCACTTTTTTCTTTCTATCTCAGTGCATCTGTGTCTGAGTAAACTTCAGAAAATCTCTCTCTCGTGTTTTCTTGCAAAACTCTTTGGCTGCTTGTATCTGAAAATATTTTTTTTCAGCAAGTAGTTCTTTTTTTTCCCCCTAAACACTTGAAGTCTAAGACTGTTTCTCGCCCGGCAGGGGGATGAGACAAAGGGAAAGCTCTGCTCCCAGCAGCCATCTCATTGATGAAGCCCCTGGATCTGGGGGAGCCCCAGCAGAGACTCACAGTGGGTCCCAGGCAACCTGGCCCCGCCTTTAGAAAACGGTTGAGAGTAAGTCCTTTAAGCCTTGTCTGTATGTTTGAAAGGAGTACATTATTAGCAAAGCATGCATTTCTCCCCAGTACAAAGTGGGATACTTTTTCTGCATTGTTAGTAGATATTTTTGCAAGAACACATTTAGAAAACTACACTGGGCAGTGACCCATCACTCAGTTTAATTCCACATCCCTACTGGGTGCCTTCTAGTCTACCATGGGCAATTTAAAATAAGTATGGAGAACGTGGTTTGTGCTTACGGAGCTCGTGGCCCTGTGAGAGAGGCCAGGCCCTAGCAGAGGAGATGGGGACGGTGGGGGGCAGAGTGAGCCCTTGAATAATAATAATAAAAATAATAAATAAACAGGAGAGCCGAAGGACGCAGCAGCCCAGGCACAATCACTCACTTGTCTCTAAGCACCTTCCAGGCAAAGACGTGGAATGTATGTCTTTCGTATCCTAGCCAGACCTCCTAAAGCAGAGAAAATAATAAATGCTTATGGTTGGCCAATGATTTCATTTCAATAAATATGAACAGCTTCAATCACACAGATTTGAGGCAGATTTACTAATTAATGGGATGTGGAATTTTTTCATCTTATTCAGATCTAAATTTGTGGATATCAGTATAATCTTTTATAATTATAGACACACAAAATGATAAAATCCAACAATTGTATAATCCTTCACAAAGCATTTTAAGCCCCTTGGAAATAGATATTCTTTTTAATCCTCATTCCTTCATCCCTCTTTCAGCCGTGCCTTCTAAGTAAGCAGTAGGTATTGTTCTCGGTGCTGGAGAGATATCAGCGAAGAAGGATTCAAAGTCCCTGCTCTTATGGTGCTTTCTTTGGAGAGAGAAAAAACAGCAAACAAGAATGAATAAATATATAAATGATTCAACTCTCTGCTAAATGCTATGAACAAAATTAAACTAGTATATGACAGAGAGCGATCAGTGAGGAGGTGAGGTCTCTAGAGAGGATCTGAAGGAGCCAGGTCTAGGGACAAGGTATTCCAGTTCACAGGAACAGCAAGACCAAAGACCCCGAGGTCAGACCAGGTGGGTGCTGTCCTGAACAGAGGGGAATCAGGTGTGGCTGTATATGGTGAGTATGGAGGAGGAAAGTAGAAGCTGAGGTCAGAGAGGAGCCAGTTTAGAGAGGGCCTCACGGGCCACGGCAAATGGTTTACATTTTAGTATGAGTTGAATGAGAAGTCAGTGGAGGATTTTAAAGTATCGTTTTGGCCTCTGTGTGGATGGTGGGTGGTGGGGAGAGCATGCTTGGAGGCAGGGAGGCCAGATGGGAGGCCACCACAAGAGTCCAGTGGAGAGAGACGGCAGCTTCAACCAGAAGATAATTCATGGAGACGGACAAAAGTGGGCAGATTCAGGATGCGTTTTGGAGGTACAGCTAATAGTATCTGTGGGTGGATTAGATGTGAGGAGTATGGAAAAGGAAGGCATAAATTCCCAATTTGTGTGTTGAAACCGAGGCTCACAGGGATTAAGGAGCTTTTGTTTAAGGTCACGAAGCTACACATGGCAGGGTGAGGGACTCCAGTCTGGCTCTAATTCCCAAATGGGGAATTCTCATTCTTGCATAACAATATGAGATTTGCAGAAAGAAGGGATAAATGAGTAGTAAGTCCTATTAACTCCTCCCAATATATATCTAATTTTTTTTAGGTATGTAGTAGACAATGTGTAACTTCCATTCAGGTAGTTAGTTTGTGGTTACTTGAACAAGTCATTGTTTTCAATGGGATCGATACGCTGTCTCTGACACTAGGTGTTTGTAACCACAAAGTGCACTTCAGCTGAATTCCTTTCAGAGGTTGTCTTATTTTCAGAACCAACATTTCCTAGTTATATCATGGATTATTAGAGGGAGACCAGGCAACAGATCAAGTTTATCTCTTGTAAGAGCTCTCATTGCAGTAACATGTTTCACAGCTATTATTAAATTGGCCTTGGTAGACAAGCTGTCTTTAAAATCTGTGAGCTGCAAATGCTATGAATTTAGATCTGTATTCTCCAGCCGGTTTGCTGAGTAACTCAGAAGAGTCCTTTCACCTCTGAACTGTGGGTGAGATGTCCCCAGTCCTTTTATACCGGATCCAAGAACTGAAAAAAAAACTAGAAGTATGGATCTCACTGCTAGTGGCCACATGTGTTCATTCATTCCGGATAAATTCTTACTGGGTTCCCAGTGCATGCCAGGCACTGTTCTAGGTGTTGGAGAGAGACAAGTGGGCAAGAGACATAAGGTCGTTACCTTCAAGGAGCTTCTCTTTGTGGGCAAAATAAGCATGACAAATGGACAAACAAGATCATCACCGGTTTTAATAAATGTTCTTATAAACATCAGTGGGTTGGTAGAGAAACTGGGCTTCCCAGGCTTGGTTTAGTTGGTCAGATAAGCCCTCTGTGAGGACCTGACTCTTAAGCAGGAGGTTGAAAAATGAAAAACAGCCGTGGGAAGAGCTAGGGACATGCATCCCAGACAGTGAGAACAGGAGGACAAAGCCCTGAGGAAGGCGCTGGTGTATTGGTTAGGATTCTATTGGCTGCTCTAAGACAGAAACCCAACCTCATGAGAGTTTAAGCAAGATATAGATATTTATTTTGGTCTCACTTAACAGTCTAGGTGGACAGTTCAGGACTGATAGGATAACCCAATAATCCTTTGGAACCCCGGTTCTGCTGTCTTGCGTGCTGGCATTCTCAATACGTGACTGCTACCTCGTGGTCCAAGAAGGCTTCTCTACTCCTGCTATCACATCTACCTCCCAGCCATTGAGAAGGGGAAAGGATAAGAGACAGTGTGCCTCTTCCTTTTCATAGAGGCACAATACCCAGAATTTGTGCACACTTTCTCCACCCACACCCCACCAGTCAGGACTTAGTTTACAGGAGGCTGGGAGAGGTCGTCTTGAGCTGGGTGGTCATGTGCCCAGCTAAAAGTTCTGTTTGCAAGGTCAGAAGGGAAGAGCAGATATTAAGGGACAAATGGCATCTCTGCCCTTGTTGGTGTGTACAAGGGACAGAAGGAGATCAGTGTGGCTGCGGCTGCGTGAGAAGGCAAAGAGTGAAAGGCGATCCAGTCGGACAAGTGTGTGGCAGGCAGGTCATTTGGGGCCAGGTAGACCTCGGCAAAATGTTGAATTTTGGTCCAGGAGCAGTCAGACAACGCTGAAGAGTTTTAAACCAGTGAAGTAGCACGCTCCGATTTAGGTTTTTACAAGAGCACTCTGGCTGCTGGGTGAGAATGGGTGAGAGAGGGGCAGAAGTGGAAATGGGAGACGTTTGGGAGACTGTGGTTCCCGGCAGTCCTAACAAGCAGGGCTGACTCAGACACGGGGACACAGTTACATAGTCATAGCTTCATGGTGTCAATTATTTAAAGAGACAAGGAGCAAAGACTCAGTGTTGGTTGCCTCTTTCTAAAATATGAAGAAATCCTTTGCACGGACACCTTCCTGGATGAGCAGGTTTAAGGAATTATATCCCATAGGAGACAGACTTAAAACCCTGTGATGTGAATGTCCAGCCAAATTAGACCCGGTGCCCTGGTGGGGACCCTCTGCTGCTTAGGAATATAGGGAGCACGTGAAAGCATCTGTCAAGTTAGGGCCCAGCAGGCTCGGCCTCCCAGGATGTTAGAGCCTGAGGACCTCTGAGCTCATCGAACTCAATCCCGTTGTGCTGCAGGTGAAGAAACTGGTGTTGGGGTTGGGGGGTGAGGGGGAGTAGCTTGCCCCAGGTCACCTTTAGGTAGTTGGAGAGAGGAAGCCACATCTCTCAGCACACACCTGACTAGCCTTGATCTTGTGCATTCTGAATCACACATGTGCAGTCAAGGTTTTGGCCTCCTGGCCAGCATCCCCCTTAGAACAGGTTCCCTTCTTTGCATTTATCCAAAGTCACCTGCCCTGTATTTCAAGTCATTACATCGATGACCTTGTTTTTTGAGCAGGAATGACCAGATTCCAAGGGTAAAGTGATTTTGAGGGATTACAACGCAAGTGGCTGAATTGTTTTGAAGTTTGAAGAGAGTGGTACAAAGACAATGATATGAATTGTGAATGCAAATGCTAATAAAAACCCTAGAAAGAGCCCTGGGTGCTAGAGCCCTGGCAGCTTGCTCTGAGGCCATGCGGTCAGCAGGGTGGGCCCCCAGTGATTCTTTGGGGACCATTAGGCAACTCATGGTTCCTCTGAGAATGCCCACTGAACTGCCCCTCCACCCCCTGCCCCGCAGAGAATTCTGTGGTGGGAGATGGGAGGAAACACAACGGAAGACAGGGAACTAACCAAAGTCATGGATTCTGATTTGATTATGCAAACGTATGGATTCTGGAATGATTCATTCCCCCAGACCCTGGAAATTGCATGCGGCGCTCATTGTCTGCAAGACAGTCCCTTTTGTCTCTAAAGAAACAAAAACAAGGCTTACTGTGGCAAAACCTCTTCTACAAATTAACATTATTGACAGAGTTCTAAGCACAAAGCTGTTTTGGTCTACAAATTTTCTTTTACAACTAACAATACTACTAAATATCTGAAATATAATTATTATCAAGAATCTTTTACTAGGGTAAAAGTTTAAATATCTTAATTTTCAGGGATGCATTTTCACACACACACACACACCAGGAAACAAAAAGGAAATTTGTATAATACAAACTTCCAATTTAAATGTTCTACATCTTGATCGGGATGATTATATAGGGATACATATTTGGCAAAACTCATCAAACTGGACATTCCTATATCGGGGCCAAAGTTTGGCCAGGAAATTCACTTTTAACCCTAATTTCGTCTTGTTTTTAGATAAATGCACACCTCAGAATAACAAGATTGTACAGCACATAACAAACAGCCTTGTACAATTTGAAAACTCAGATAAACCCAGGAAGTCAAAGCTTTTGAGGTTGAGCCTTAGCAGGTGCTAAAAAATATTCAAGAAAACTATTGAAATTTTGTTATAAACTGGAAAATAATCTGTTTTTAAGCCTGCCATACAAATACTAGCATTCAATATTTTGAAGGAAATCTTAGTTTCAAGTATTTCTTTTCTGCCACATTTTTCTGGTTTCTCTTGATAACAAAAGGCAATCTTCTTTGAACTATTTCCATGGAAAAGTGTTGGCAGGACCAAATTGTCTAGCTCTGCTGGGATTTAGACACGTTTCAGAAGTGGCCGAGGAAATCACGTGGGGTACCCTCAGACTGCTGGCTCAATCCAGGACACGGGTGAGGAAACTGAGACCCAGGAAACTGAGACCCGCTCTGGATTTGGACACTGAAGCCTGCCTGATCTCCCCAGCATTTGTTCTCAGTCGTTCAAAAGAGGGGCCTTGGCCGGGCATGGTGGCTCAAGCCTGTAATCCCAGCACTCTGGGAGGCCGAGGAGGGAGGATCGCTCAAGGTCAGGAGTTCAAGACCAGCCTGAGCAAGAGCAAGACCCCCGTCTCTACTAAAAATAGAAATAAATTAATTGGCCAACTAAAAATATATAGAAAAAATTAGCCGGGCATGGTGGCGCATGCCTGTAGTCCCAGCTACTCGGGAGACTGAGGCAGGAGGATTGATTGAGCCCAGGAGTTTGAGGCTGCTGTGAGCTAGGCTGACACCAGGAACAGAGCCCTGGCAAGACTCTGTCTCAAAAAAAAGAAGAAGAGTCTTGACCTGAAGGGGGAGGGGAAGACAGGGAAGGAAGCGCTCCCTCCCCTTTTCCTAAGACATCCCCCTTTCCTGGAACAACTTCCCCAAGCAGCTCCTTTTTGCCACTTCTCCAGGGTCAGAAACCCACAAATTCTGGAAATAGTCCCACTTTTTTATTATGTTCCTTTCTTTCCGGTTCTACCTTGGACCTGCAGAATCACCAGGCCACCTGGCTGGTGAGAGATTCACATTTCTGGGACAGGCCTCTGGACAAACATTAGCAAACGCCCAGCCTGGACTCACTTCAGTGCTCCTGGCTCCAGGCCAATGTGGAGATTTCAGACCTACGTGAATTTGGAGGCAGGGGTGTCATTACTGACAAAACCAAACCAAACCAAACAACCTCAAAATTGATCAGACAAAAGGAAGGCTTGGCCTTGCATGAGATGTATGCAAAGCATTCAGCATCTATGTACTCAGTGAAAGGCAGAAGTTTAGCAGATGTTGTTATTAGTATCCTTAGAGCTAATCGTGGTGATTCCTGACTTAGGGAATGCAAGTAAGGTAAACCCACCTCCCTATGGTATTTCGGTATTAATATTATAGCATTAAGAGATTTAATTATAAAATTATTTCAAACGGCTGCTTTTTCTGTCTTCCATTCTAAGTGTTAATAGTTTGCTAAGTTAATTTGATTCACTTAATGTCTGTGATTCAATATAATCTCACCCAGGACCCTTTCTTTACTGAGAAATAAGCTTGTTGTTAACCTCCGTTTACCAGTCTGCTCCCAGTTATCCAAGGACTCTCTAAACCAGGGGTCCTCAAAACTTTTTAAACAGGGGGCCAGTTCACTGTCCCTCAGACCGTTGGAGAGTGCGCACTGTGGGGCCGGGACGAGTCGGCTGCTAAGCAGGACAGGCACCAGTGGGCCGGATAAATGTCCTAGGCAGCAGTGGGCCGGATAAATGTCCTAGGCAGCAGTGGGCTGGATAAATGTCCTAGGCAGGCGGCATATGGCCCGCGGGCCGTAGTTTGAGGACGCCTGCTCTAAACCCAAGAGGTATAATATGAACGAACCCAGACAGAGTTATCATAGGGGAACAGCAAACTCCCAGCAGGTAACACTCTGGCTCAGGCATGGTGAATCTCTTTGGCATTCCCTTGAGCTGGGAATCAGCATCAATTTATCTGGTATCATGTCATTTTTCCTCCAGAAAAATGTTATGTACTTTGAAAACAAAGTAATATATTGTACAACTGAAGGACAGCAGAACCCAGCAAAGGACTGTCTATATCACAAAGGAGAGTCACGCAAGCTACGTGTTTCACCCCGGTCGTTGGAGTGAAGATCTGTTTTTTGTAGCTATGGGAACTTAGGTCTCTGAGAACCAGCACTGGGTACTGGTAACATGGGCCCTGCCATCTATAAGCCCTGTGACGAGTTACTTAACAGAACTAAGCCTTAGTTCCTCATCTATACATTGGAAATGTTGTTATCTTCCACTGTTTTATTATATTGTGAAAAGACGTGCATAGGCAGTCACATGCACACACAGGCTATGATGATACTTGCGTTTCATTAGAATTCACAACTTTAGCTTTTGAAAAATTTTCCTATTTAAAACACAGCATTGACCTTTTCACTCACTCTTATAAAATCAACCAAAAAGGACTGGAAGTTAAGAGAAGTGTATCATATAAAAAATTCCACGCGCACTCCAAGTTCCCGGGCTTTCTTCAGCCCATGCACCCGCAGATAGTAACAGCCACTGAAAGTGTCCTCATCAAAATGAATAATAGATATGGAAAGCTGCGGCTCCCTGCTCCTGAGGACTGGACGCCTCTTGGCCAACGTCCTGCTTAAGCAAGATCCAAGAGGTGAATGTTGAAGCAATAGAGCCCCCTTGAGAAGGCTCCAGTGTTTATTGCCTATTAAACAAGCAGTGTCCTTTATATTAATTTTCCTGATGTACTTTCCTGACATTTGTCAGCATTTCCTACTTGCCAAATGACAGACAAGCAGAAAACCAGGTTTTAGAAGTATGTTCATTTATAATAAAGTCTCTCCTGAGTCCTCATCTTTCTTTCCATCCCTCTGCTATCACCTTCAGTCAGACCCTCACCGCCCCCAACCCCAAGACAGCTGGAACAGACTCCTAGCTTGACTCCCACTTCAATCTGTCTCACCTCTGATTCAATTTCGCCCATGCTAGAAAATTCTGTTAAGGGCTTTTTACCACCATTAAAAAAAAAAAAATCTTCAGAGATGCTCCAGTGCTTACCAAATCCAGTATACAGTGATTTGAAACAGTGTAGACTGTGGGACACCTTTCCAGCTTTATCCCACACCGGTCCCTGGTACTTAACACTTCCCACGACATGCCCATGGTTTCCTGCTGTGGGATATGCCTGTTTCTCTCTCCCTTCCTCCTCCTCTTCTCAAATTGTAGTCTAGTTCCATAATCATTTCCATTGTCATGTGCCCCCTGCCAGCTTCCCTTGATGCTCTGCCACAGTCTAGATCAGCAGCTCACTCTTCCGGACGTCTATCACGTAAAGGTGCATCCTGGCCTTTATCTTGTTTTGCCTCAGTTAATGTTTTGTTGTTGTTGTTTGTCTCAGTTAATGTTTATTCTTGACTATGAGATCCCTGCAGGAGATCATAAGTTTACCTGTTTCTCTGTGCCTCAGAGTGCCAAGCACAGGGCCTTTTTATCTAGAAAGTATTAATAAATATTCCTAATTTCAATTAAATGTATGCACACATAGGAAGTGTGATTTAATATAAGCATATGAGATCAAAATGATTACTTCATGGTCAGCATGTGTGCATATGCAGAAAATTCAAAACAAGTATTCAGACAAGCAGGAAGCTATATAAGTTGTATACAAGTGGAAAAAACTTGTATTCCCTCCTGACCTGAGGAGCCCGATTCCAGGCACCGTACCATGCGATGGAGATACAAGACAAGAAGACATGGTGCCTTCTTTGAGAAGTTTCCAGTCTAGTGGGGGAGGAAAACTGTGATCACGTCAATGTAGCAAGCCCCGTTACACCTGACTGCTTTGGGAGGCCAAAAGGGGGCACTCCTGGCGGTAGTCCAAGGTGGCTGGACCGCTGGGTGAGCCGAGGCTAAGAGGAGACACACAAGGCTGGAAGAGGCAGGAATCAGAGCACAGAGAGGACTGCTGATCATTTTGAGGTACATGTGCTTTCTAGCAGAGGCAGCGTTGAAGGGGATCCAGAGGATCTCATCACAGTTTTAGAAACACTCCTCTGACTGCGACATGGATGAGGAAATGGGGGAAAGAAGGAAAGATGGCGGGCAGCCCAAGGCTATTGCGAGAACTCAGACAGGAAGTGAGGCCAGCTTCCGGGAGAAGGGAGAGAGGAGAGTAAGAACTCCAGAGCCGCCCTTGGGAGAGGGAGGCGACTGAGGAGGTCTCATTTACTCACTAGGTTGTCCAGGCTGGAGAGACGCAGCACCTGTAGAAAACACAATTAGGGACTCTGTGCTTTTGTCTAACTTTCTGGGGATGGAACAGGCCTCCCTTATAATATGGCTATTATTCAGCTCGCGGATATTCTGCATTCTGATCGGAATGCATTAGAGCACAGCAGTCAGGAGCAGAGTAACTGAAGGGTTAAGGTATTTAACGTCTCCAGGCCTGTTTCCTCTGTAAAATGAGAAGGAAGATAATAACAGCACCCATCTCACAGAGGAGCTCCAAGAATTAAAGAATTAATGCATGTAAATTGCTCAGCATAGGGCCCTGCATAAAATATGTGCTCAAGACTTAAGTTATTATTGTTTTCCTGTATTATTGGTGGGTAAGGATGAGCAAATGTGAGGGCTCCTCAGTTCTTCTGAAATACAGCCATGCGCTGCATAGCGCGATATTTTGGTCAACAATAGTCTCCACATAAGATGATGGTTCAATAAGATTATAATATGGTTATTTTTACTGTACTTTTTCTATGTTTAGATGCAGAAATACCATTGTATTACAGCTGCCTACAGGATTCAGCACAGTAGCTTGCTGTACAGGTTTGTAGCCTGGGAGCAATAGGCTATTCCATGTAGCCTATGTGTAGCAGGCTGGACCATCTAGCTTTGTATAAGTGCACCCCGTGTTTGCACAATGATGAAATTGCCTAATGATGCATTCTCAGAACGTATCCCTGTTGTTAAGTGATGCATGACTGTACTTGCTACAGTTGCAACATGAGAGAAATCGCCCTTCTTAAATACAAATAAGGACACTTTTCCATTTAGATGCACATTCTATACTAAATTTGAAGAAATTGTTTTGCCTTTTTATAGGGAGATCTGGAAATTCTGCTCTTATATCAAGAGTGGCTTGCATGTGACGTTCATCTTGTGTGTGTGCCGTTGACGACGTCTGGATCACTGTCAGAATTCAGAAATTAAAGGTGCAGCCAGTTCCATTGCTAGAGAGATAGAACATTTAAGTGAGTCCCTGCAAGTTTCTTTTGAGGGAAGTGTCTTCTTTTGGAAGGTCATTCAGAAAATTCACTCTCTAGGATAGTTTCAACTTATTACGCTTTCAGGGATTTTTTTCTAAGGGAAATGTTCTAAGCACATTTAAGGTAGGCTGGGCAAAGGTATGTTTGGTAAGTTAGGTGTGTTACATGCATTTTTAACTTGTGATATTTTCAATTAGCAATGGGTTTATCAGGACATAACCCCATTGCAATTCAAAAAGCATCTGTACTCTGTACACATGTTTCCTTAGGACCTTTGCAATTACTGCCCCTTCTGTCTGGAATGCTTTTTCCCTGAATAAAGACATGGCTTCCCTTCACTTAATTCAGAACTCAAATGTAATCTCAGCTGAGTGGCCTTCCCTGCTTGTCCTATCTAGAATAGCCTCTCATTCTCATTCTATCCCTTTCCCTGCTTTAATTTTCTTAGTGAAATATCATTTCAAAACACTAGGCTTTCTCTAAGGAAAGGACAGATATTTTGCTTATTTCTAAACTGGTTTTTGAGCTGAAGAAGCAGTCCTTTTGTCTTTTGTTTATCCATGCAGTCATTAATTCATTCAACAAATCATATTACTGTCTACCCTTTTATAAGAATATACATTAAATTATGTAGACCTTGAAGGTAGGAATTGTCTCTTTTTCTGTACTGAATCCTCACCACCTGGAATGTAGTAGCTACTCAATAAACCCTCATATGCCTGAGTGAATGAGATCCCAGAAGAAAGTTGATCTGTGTAAGACTTTGATTTCAATCTTGTTATATGCATAATTTTCCATGGAATCTTGCCCAAGGCCAAATGTTGAGAAGAACTTGTACAAATGGTAGACAACATCATGGCCAAAGAAATATACTCTTTTGAGGACCATAACTATTGCTCGCCAGTTGAACAATGCTGGTAGAGATAACAAAGATGATTTTCAGGAGTGAGAGAACATCAGCAGTTTGTGATTTCTAATTACTCTTGCAGAAAGGCAACCATGTCGGAGAGAACAGTAGCACGGTTTTTTACTCCCCCTGTGTAAGACAGAGGCAAGTGACCCAAAAGAAAGGTGACCTCAGGCCCTTTTTTAAAAATGCAAAATCCAGGGCTACTTTGTAGCTGTCTGCATAGCATGATAAAACAAAGTGCCCAGGCAAGCCTCGAGCCATCAAGAAAAGCCACCAAATATGTTTCCAAAGGCCGACATATCCCTTAGGCTTCATGGGCCTACAGTACTTTTAAGGACCCACAAAAAGAGTTTAATTTCTGCCGGGCGTGGTGGCTCACGCCTGTAATCCTAGCACTCTGGCAGGCTGAGGCAGGAGGATCATTCAAGGTCAGCAGTTCGAGACCAGCCTGAGCCAGAGCAAGACCCTGTCTCTACTAAAAATAGAAAGAAATTAATTGGCCAACTAAAATATATAGAAAAAATTAGCCGGGCATGGGGGCGCATGTCTGTAGTCCCAGCTACTTGGGAGGCTGAGGCAGGAGGATTGCTTGAGCCCAGGAGTTTGAGGTTGCTGTGAGCTAGGCTGACGCCACGGCACTCTAGCCCCGACAGACAGACTCTGTCTCAAAAAAAAAAAAAAAAAAAAAAAAAGAGTTTCATTTAAAATTAGAGCAAATAAATGAACATTTAGGTTAAAGGAAAAAAATGTTTTAATATATCATTATTATCATTATATTCATCTTTATACCAACACAGTCCTAAAATAATATTTTTTGTTTGGAGGAAGGGGCCCTTGAATGTAAAAATGCTTAGGGCCTGTGAAAGTGGTAACATGACCCTGATGTTGGGTCTCCTTTGCTTAATAAAGCATTCTGGACAGATACTCAGCTACAGATACTGAAATGGGCTCATGCCAAAATAATTAAATCCTCCGTTATTCAGAAAAACACCTTTTCCAGGCAGATTCATTTCCCCAAGATGTCTAGGATTCACAACACTGCACTTTAGAGGGGAGACTAATGCAATTGCCCCTTGAAATATTTTAAGCTCTGATCTGTTCTGAAACAAAGCATACAGCATGACACCAAGAGAAAATTAGTGCTAAGAGAATGTATTTTCTTCAAGGCGCCCCAGCCACCGTAATTTGCACCTTCTGAAGTGGTGATAGAAGCGCCCTCAACATGTACAGACAGAAGAGTGGCGATAATGACAGGGCTAGAGACTGTGCCCAGCTGGGAAAATAAGCATGCAGCCGAAATGAAGGCCCCCCCAGCAAACATTTCAGAAAGAGCCCTTCGTCTTTTGTTAAAAGTAAAATGAAAATCAACAGCCCTCCGCGTTCCACCTGAGCCACAGAAGTCACTCCACGTAGGAGAATCAGAGACAGCTGCAGGCTCAGTGCCTGGCTGGGATTTGCTTTGTTCTTCCTTTTCTTTGTATTCTGGATAGTTCTGACTCGCTCCACAAGGAGCAATTACCAGTTCACAAGGGGATAAATCGTCAGTTAAAGTGGATTTTCTGAAAGTTGAGAGGGGGGGAACGGTTATAACTAAGTTAGGTATAAAATATTATCTCAAATACAGGGAGGGTTCAGCAGAGCCCTAGAAAGCTCCTAACTTTCTAGAGGAAACTCCCAGGTAAATCTCCTGAAGTCCTCCCAGGCAGCTGGATAACATCTTAACTGGTGGGGTTTTGGAGGCAAACTTCGTGGGCTTTCACACTGGCACTTCCTAGCTGATGTGATCTGGATACAGTAGTTAACTTCAGTGAGCATCAGTCAGAATGGGTCCACAGTTGTACCAGCCTTAGCGAGTTACTGTGAACATTATTGATAAGACACAATATTTAGAATGCTAAGCATGCATCTAACACATGGAAATAACTCAGTGAAGCTTTAGCTGTTGTCATTATTAAGATATAAGGGGAGCCAAGACCTGATAGCAAATCTGCTACATCTCAGGTTTGTGAGAAATGTTGCTGCTGTTCTTTTTTTTTTTTAATACTTCTGCCACATTCGCTATGAGATGACATTCATGTTTCAGAAATAAAAGGGGTGAGAATGGCCAAGAAGAAGCAGAGGGCACAGACTGGCCTGCCAGGCTCTGGGCCCTGTGCATGTGGATGTGTCTTCCAACTTTTGAGAAGTCTTTATAAAGGTTTTAGCTGATTTGAGCACTTTTCAGCTAAATTATCAGAACATCCAGAATCTAATTTCAAATAAAGGTTATTATAATGTCCCTCAGTTTCATAGCTTCCTATTTGGAGGATTTAAAATTCTATGGGAGAAAAAGTTTAAGTCCCAAGAGATATAAAGATTTGCTAGGCTGTCTTTAAATCCCATCTGGGGGAATGCACAGTTTAAATAAAAATTGATGAAAAAGAATATGTCTTTGGAAATGACGAACTCTAAAGGGAGAAATGTATTCGGAATGGCCCATCCTAGTCCTGTCCCTGACCCATGGCACCCTCTTCCTACCCCTGTTTTGGTTGTCTCAGAAATCTCAGCTCTAGATGGAAGAAGGAGGATATAAAGATGCCCATTTCCAAAGCTCTGTGGCTCCCCGGGATGTTTCTGGTTCCAACAGTCTTTGTGACCTGGTGTCCTGGTGGCTGCGTCCCAGAAAGGGAGCTCTGGTCTCCAGGTGCCTGAAGCCTGAGGCTGAGCACCTGGAATCCTTCCACACAGAGGGGAGTCGGGGCCAGTACACAGGGTGTGACCCCCCTGCCCCACCTCCCAGTTCAGTGACCTTAGCCCAGTGGCTTAACTCCTCAAGCTCAGTTTCTCTTCTGGGTAACAAAAGGTCACTGAGCCCACTTCATGGATCTTTTGTGGAGATTTAGATAAAGCACTGGGTCTGGCACCTGGGGCAAAGTCAGGAAACCTTCCCTCTTCCTCACAGTGCCACCCAGAATCAGGGTCTGAGGACTTGCCTTATCCTTTGGTGGCTTGTCCCCCACCCCCACAAGTTCCCTGCCATCATCCCCCAGCTGGAATGATGTCCAGGATGCTCAACCACCCTTAGCTTATAAGGCCACCCCCGCAACCCGCCCTGGCTGACCCAATCACGTATTTGCTTTCTGGACGCACGCTCCGGTTGACTGTCCAAGAATAAAGCCTCCCAGGACACATCTAACCTCGGTCCCCTATGACAGCCTTTCCAGTGTTTGCAGCTGACACTGTGAGCCTCCTTGACTCACAGTCTTGTCTCCCCATACAAATATCCGCAGCGCCTTCAAGTTGGCTCCATATGACACCGTTTCAAGCGTGGTGGCCACGCCCTGAACACACGCTAGTTCATTACTGCTGTCTTGTTCCAGATGCTGTGTGCTGAACTAAACCCCTCTCTGGGCTTATTCTGACCACCACGGGGGACAGTCTCAGAAACCCCTTCCTGAATTGGAATCTAGACTCCATCCTTCTCATGACTCAACCGCATCTCACTCTTAACTCCTAAATCATGTGTAATGAACTAAAATCCCCTGATCCTGGGGGCGGGGAAGGGGTAGGTCTGTGCAGTTATCAGGTGCGTCAAATACAATTCGATATCGAAGGTGATTTTGGGGTGGGGAGGTGTGCTGGTGTTCCAACTGTAGAAATTAGGTAGTAGTTTCTGCTAGACTTTATCTCGTTAGATCTAAGCCATCATTTTAGCCTCTCACAGTCCTTTTGGTTCATGATCCTGTCATCATGTATAGCCACGCCTTTTCACTAAATGACACATGACACATTGGTCACATGCCACTGATGTCCTTATCCAAATTAATAAAATAAAATGCAGGTTTGGAATCCTACCATGAAAATTCCCCAAATTGAAGCCAATTTCTACCCGTTTATCAAATTCCACCCACTGTTCATCTCATGATAAATCTATTTTTAAAATACTGTCATGCATCACTTAATGACAGGGATACATTCTGAGAAATGTGTCATTCAGTGATTTCATAGTTATGTAAACATCATAGAATGCACTTACACAAACCCAGGTGGTATAGCCTACTACACACCTAGACTGCATGGTACAGCCCATTGCTCCTAGGCTGCAAAGTTGCACAGCACGTTACTGTACTGAATACTGCAGGCAATTGTAACAGAGTGGTATTTGTGCATCTAAACATATCTAAACATAGAAAAGGTACAACAAAAATATGGTATAAAAGATTTTTTTTTAATGGTGCACCTGTATAGGACTCTTACCATGAATGGAGCTTGCAGGGTTGGAAGTTGCTCTGGGTGACTCAGTGAGTGAGTGGGGAGTGAGTGTGAAGGCCCAGGCCATTACCGTACTCTACTATAGACTTTATAAACACTGTACACTTAGTCTACACTAAATTTATAGAAAAATATTTTCTTCCTTCCATATTAAATTAACCTTAGCTTACTGTAACTATTTATAAATTTTTTATTTTATAAATTTTTCATTTTCTTAAAAACTTTGAATCTTTCATAATAACACTTAGCTTAAAACACATTTACAGTTGGACAAAAATATTTTCTGTCTTTTATATACTTTATATGCATTTTCTATTTTTACAATTTATTTTTTATTTTACTTTTTAAACTTTTTTGTTAAAAATTAAGACATAAACACACACACTAGCCTAGGCCTACACAGGGTAAGGATCATGAGTATAACTGTCTTCTACTTCCACGTCTTGTCCCACTGGAAGGTCTTCAGGGGCAATAACACCCATGGAGCTGTCACCTATGATAACAATGCCATCTTCTGGAATACCTCCTAAAGGACCTGCCTGAGGCTGTTTTGCAATTAACTTTTTTTAATAAGTAGAAGGAATACACTGTAAAATAATGATAAAAAGTATAGTATAGGAAATACTAAGCAATAGAAATTTTTCAACTCCTTTATAATCTCATGGGACCACCCTTGCACACGTATTCCATCACTGACCAAAGCATCGTTATGTGACGTGTGACTGTACTACTCATACATATTGTCATTAGCCTAGATATATCTGCTTTGATCATAAACATGTCATGAGAGACTTAAATGCTTTGCTGAAATTTAGATGGCCTCTGTCAGTGTTCCCCAACCTAGTAGGTGACTACCCCAATCTGAAAATACATGAGTTGGTGTTAGAGGTATCAAAGAAAAGGCATTCAGGGGAAGAACCACACTTAAGCACCCAAAGGCCTCCCAGTCTGTCTCTGGACTCCATTCCTTGGTAGCATCCAGGGTGGTTGCAGTGCTGATGTTTAAATTTACCCCACGATCCACTGGAGCTTCAAGTTCACCCTCAAAGCTAGGCTTTTGTCTTCTGAGCATCATTTCATATGGGCGAGGGCCCATGGTTTGAATTCTTTCTTATGTTAATTATGTAACATGGAGTGCAAATGAATGGATCCACCCAGTACACTTTCTGGAAATATTTCACCCCTTCTCTTTCTGTGTGTTTGACAGACCTCATGCCCTGGGAAAGCCATTGCTTTCCATCCCTATCTCAAGTCATTTCCTAGGCCGATGTTTGAGCTTTCATGCAATGTTAGTCCTCAAAGGGTTTTTTTCCTCTTGGCTAAGATTAGCTTTAGAGGCCTCCTGGGATAGGAATTACCAGATATGTGAGAACAAAGGAAAGAAACCACTTTTTGTTCTACTGGATCATTCAATTTGACATTATCTGGAAATAGAAAAATTTGCTAATACTCTTTTCCTAGCCTGTATTTCTTTATGCCGCTAGTGAAATGCATGAGGTCAACATCTTTCTCTCCTTCCCGGCTGTCCCCAATTCCCCTGCTCCCCGGGTGTTAGCTTCAGATGACCCTCTGCTAGTCTTGGCTGGTGTACCCGCCAGTGGCTTGGAGAAAAATTAAGGAAAAAAACTTGAAAACTGAAACTGACTCTTTCTATGGTGTTGGCTACAGTTTAGCATGGCTTTCCAAAGCCCAAAAAACATTTTACCAGAAGCGGGTCACACACAGAGAGAAATTATTTTTCTGTACTACATTTCAGTTTGGTAATTTTGTACATAGGATTCTATTTCTGCTGCTGCCACGTTAAAATGCAAAAGCAAAAAGTATGTTAACAGGGAAAAAAGCCAAACTTTGTAAAATAATTTAAAGAGGTTTATTCTGAGCAGAATGTGTGTGACTGGCCCAGAGCGCATGGCCTCAAGAGTTCCTGAGGAAATGTGCCCAGTGGCTGGGTTACAGTTTGGCTTCATACAGTCTTGGAGACAGGAATTACACTTAGGACCTAAGTCAACAAGTGGAGGGTATACGTTTGCTTGGCCCGAAAAGGCGGGACATCTCAAAGAGGAGGATTACAGGTTAGAGGTAGGTTTAAAGATTCTTTAATTTGTAATTGGTTAAAGAAATGAAGCTTTGTCTAAAGGCTTGCAAAGTTTTAACTTAAGATAAGGAAGTCTGTTCATCAGAGACCAGCCACCGGACTTTTGCTGGAACTCCAGTGTTATGTTAAGTAAATTGATGGCCTGCAGGTGTGGTTTAAGCTTGTCCTGTAGAGCCTGGGCCTGTTCATGATTTAGCACCTATTGTTACAAAGGATGTCTCCAAGAAGGGAGGGGGCATGGTGAGTCATGTCTGACCCCCTTCTCTTGGCCAGCAGCCCAACTTTAGGGTTCTTCTGGGGTCCCCTTGGCCAAGAGGGGGTCTGTTCAGTCAGTGGGGGGCTTACGATTTTATTTTAGTTTACAAGTAGAATAAATCCCAGCGAGTAAGAAGCAGATCTGTTCATCTCCAGCTCACAGGAAACTCAGGCCACACATCAGTGTTCTGTTTCCACCAGCAAATAGCGAGGACACATAATTTTACATTTAGCAAAATTCAAAGAAGTCAGATCAGATCTACATTTCTTATGAAGTAAATCAGCAGCTCTGTGGTTTGACTGACAGGTGGGTCCATTATTCTGAAAGGCCTTATTACTTTCAGCAGAGCCTGTTATTCTTAGCCCTGAAAAATCACACCATGTAACGTGCACCTGAGGCTGCAGGACAGGGACACCTTCCAGGCTTTCTATCTTACGTCTGAAAACTTGAAACATCCAGGGAAACGTGGGAAACCCATCGTTCAGATGTGTGTTCTGCACGATGCCAAATGTCTGGTGTTTTGGAAACATCTAAGGGATGATACCTTCTCTTTTGTATCAATGTCTTTGATACTGTTTAATGACAACTAAATCATAAGATTAACCAGAAATCAAAATAAATTTTCTATTTTCAGACTGGATTTTAGGCATGGGAATAACAATTTCAACCTATTTAGTATTCCCATAAAGCTCAGGAACTGCGATAAATTGATGCAAATAAAAGGTAATATACTTTACCTTTCTGCAAAGTAGCATACATAGCAGGCTGTATGAAGACGTTGCTTTTTTATTGTTGTCTTTGGGAGGAAAACATCTAATTTTGTTTTATGAGTCCTTAGAAAAAGATTTGCAAGTTAAAATGTAGCAGAGACAGTGGAAAGAGAAAAGATTCTGCTGCTCCCAGCATCTGCCTGTGTAACTGAGTTAGCACGCGCCACGGGGCAGGAGCTATTTAAATTCCACCTGCATATTTTAGTCCCTCCTTCCTTCGTAAGAGAGAAAAGCATCTAATAAATACAATGAAATTTCATTAGTGTCTTTTTTAAGGGATTAATAAGATGTCACAAGATATAATTACATACATCAATTATGTATATGGATTTGATTCTGGTTGTGCCTCTTTTGAAAGGCAGCTGACTGGTCAGCAGCTGCAGCCGATGAGTACAGAAGCTGACACTGAGCCTAGTTGCCAACACTGCCCTGCCTTCTCCTGCCCTGCCCTGCCCTGCCTGGTGTTGCGCATTTGATCACATCAGGACTGAGGAGTGAGGCTCATTTGGTTTTATTTTGCTGCTGGTTTTTGTTTTGTTGTCGTTATTTCCCATTTATTCATTCCACTGGCCCATTCAGACTCCTGTCCATATAACAGTGGCCAAATGGGAACAGAAGGTAAACTGCACCCATGCTAATTAGCACACGCCCGGCTGCTCTCAGCGAGGCCAGTGCTCAGCCCTGATGCCGGGGGCCACACCTGTGACGGTCACCAGGCTGGCAGCACCTGGCCGTGTTTTCAAGCTTCCATCAAGTGACTACTCACCTATCTCAGTCTGATTTTCCAAGAACTATTTAAAACGTCACCCAGGCAGGGATTTCAAACCTACTTCCTACTTATGGCCTTAGCTGCCTAGAACCGCTGCTCTACGGGGCTTATCGGGGGTTATGTAGCAATGGATATTCAGCATTCATAGCTGGCATCAATTTCAAAGCAATACAGCAATGTTATGAAAGATGAGCCCATTTTCAGAGAGAGACAGATTTCCAGGTAACAGTAGTTCTGGAAATAACATACAATGACCTACTGGATCTAACTATGCTATTTCCTGCTCTTTCAAGGCCATATTCTACACCAGTTTGCCCCATGAAGCTGACAAAGTCTGACCACAGAAAACTGTGATCGTGCCTAAATTCCCACAATACTCGGTCCCGTCCCACACAAGCAAACTCCCAGTGGCAGACTGTTTAACAAATGATTTCAGTTTTAGACAGTCCCTGGATTATAATGGTTTGACTTGTAATCTTTCAACTTTACCATGGTTCAAAATCGATACACATTCAGTAGAAACTACTTCGAGTACCCATACCACCATTCTGTTTTTCACTTTCAAAGCTTTATTGTAAAATGGGTGTGTGTTAGAAGATTTTGCCTAACTGTAGACTGATGTAAGTGTTCTAAACACGTTTAAGGTAGACTAGGCTAAGCTATAATGTTCAGTAGGTTAGGTATATTAAATGCATTTTCAACTTCTGATATTTCCACCTTATGATGATGGTGTTATGAGGACGTAATCCAATCGTAAGTGGAGGAGTATCTGTATATTCATTCCTGCAGTCACTGGGTGATTACTTTGTGTAATGCATTATTTTAGACACTTGGGGGAACACAAAGAGAGTGACACTCAGTCCCAGCTGTCAAGGAAACTAAATGTAATAGAAGCACAAATGTAGGCCACTGGCCCATCCGAAGGAAGAAGGAACACACCTGGTCCAGCTCGTTAGAGCCGGGAGCAGAATCCAGGAGGAAGCCACACTGAGCTCTCTGGCTGAAGGACTGGGGGCCGCTGGTGCTTTGAAGTGAAGGATAGTGACTGGCACCAAGTGTGATGAAGAGAGGGGAGGAGGATGGATTCCATGTGGGCGGAACAGAAGCTCTTAAGGCAGAGCATCGAGGGATTTGGAGGAGCAGCAAGTTCCTCCACAGCAATGGTCCCCAAAGAAGAATCACTTGAAGACCAACATCACAACCTTCGCCATTTCTGGTGACCTCCTTTACTGTTATTTACTTGATGTTTTCCTTTAAATGGACTCACCATTTTTACTTAAACAAACATGTTATAAGGAAAAAGTTTATGTTAAAGAGAGGTTTTACCACATCACCATGAAATGAAATAGCAACCTTGCGTGCGGTCACGAGGAAGTAGTGCCACAGATGCATGCTGTAGAAATAGAATGGAATCCAGTTCTGTTGCCTGCTGAAGCCTGCAGGTCTGTGGTCTGCTTTCTCCTTGTTAAAAAGGGAAAATAGCCAGTGCTGACATGGTGACAGCCACAGCCCAGCCCCAAACTGAGCCAACCCAAGACTCTTGGAAGGATTGCAAGGGGATGGAGGAAGGATAACTTCCTCACCCTCTGATTGGATGTGTAATTTACCTCCCGGTCTGTGAATTACCTAAAACCACCCCAAGTGCCACCAGTGGGACATACTCCGCCCCAGAACAGGTGGGGCGGAACTAAAGGAACTAAAGGGCACACAGCACTGTGGCGCCAGTCGTACCTACAGTCCCTGCAGAGAGACGGTGAGCTCTGTGAGGGCTGGGACCAGGCGTGGCCATCTGTGTTGACCCCACAGATGCTAAGAGGGGGGTCTTCCACAGCCCCTAGCACAGAGAGGAGCACACAATAAGACCTACTTATCAAAAGTCTTAAGTTAGGTCTCACTGACATTCTAAGATCTTTTCACTCTGTTTCTTAGAAAGTAAAAAATTATTATTATAAGTTCCCAGTGATAATTGTATTTCATAATATCACATTCCCTCCCCACCTTAAAAAAAATATTGATAGGAAACTAAAAACTGTAAAACCCAACAGAAATCTGCTGATGAGTAGATCCCATGGGATGCACGATAAGAATAGACAGGTGAATTTGAATACTCTCAAAGGAAAATGAGAAATCTCTTTTGCGAAATCACATCCAAACGCGTGCCCACTGGCGGAAGAGGCCTGGCGCATGTGCACGGGCCCGGCACAGTTCCATCCTCAGTGGAGCTGGCTTTGTTCTCCCCGTGTTTCTTGCTCAGGTGCCTTTTCTCTTTCCATTTCTCACAACACCCCTGCCTGTCACTTGGCATTCAGCGGCGGAGCCTGCTAACGCGTTGCAAATGTGATTGCCGCGTCTCCTTAAAAGTGCTGTCACATCTCAGCATTTCATTTTCAGGTTTTACCCGGAATTGTGTCAGTATTTTAAGTGGGCTATTTTCTGTAACCCGTATCATTATGAATAGGAGACATTAAAGTACTGATTGCAGCTTGAGAATTTAATTTCAGAAGTGATTATACCGCATGTCTAAAATTTGCATTTTTAAAGCAGGTTTCCCCCAAATAATGCCTTAGCCAATACACCTCCGTGTAGAAAGTAGTTTCTTATGGTGAATGGCTTTTTTAATATTTGATTTCAGTATGAGGCCAGTCCAATCAATTTTATAAATTAACATAATTTGATTATAATAAACTCAAATGTGCTAAAGTGATAACTATGCTATTATTTGTAGATGTTCTGGAAGAAATACGGTCTCTTACTTCAGACAAGCATTTACAGAACTTGCTGGTGCTTACAGCAGCGGTCCCCAGCCTTTTTGGCACCAGGGACCGTTTTCATGGAAGACAATTTTTGCTCTGGATGGGGGTGGGGTGGTGCTGGGATGGGGATAATTTCATGATGATTCAAGCACACTATCTATATTGTGCACTTTATTTCTATTATTATTACATTGTAATATATAATGAAATAATTATACAACTCACCGTAGGTTGGGGCCCCTGCTTTAAAGGATGCTGGCAAAGATTTGACATCAGTTCACCACATTTGTAATAAAAACCAAATGATTGGCTCAGGCGCTAATGACACATGATCTTAAAGGAGTTCTAATAACCATTTAAATTTTTTCTAAAAACCTCACTATGCCATTTCTATAGAGTCCCTCACTAGAAATGCCAAAAATCCACCTGAATATGAAAAACAACACAATATAGCCTATTTTTCAGAGAGAGATTGAGACTAATACAAAACATGTGACTTCTCTGTTTTTTAAATGAAACTTAAATGTTTGTTCATTGAGGCAAAGCCTTAACTTCTCTAAGCCTCAGTTTCCTCCTCTGTGAAGTGAGGGTAATCCTCTCTAGCTCAGAGTGTTGTTAGGAGACTTAATGAGATTCTGCATAAAAAGTACTAAGCACAGTGCCCCAGGCATGTACTGACCTTGGCTTATAGTAGAGGTTCCAATATTATTATCATGACATGGCCCTGAGTTGGAACCATCAGGTCCTGAAAAATCAAGAGCATCTATTGCAGTCTTGGCCTCCCAGGGGACTTGGTCTCAGCCAAAAGTCTTTAGGAAAGAGGCACATCGACTAGATTTAGTGTGCTCTCCAGGTTTGGAAATATTGGTTCTGTCCTCCTGAACATCAGAATCCTTGTTTTTGTGAGCCAGTCACCTTTCAGGAAAGGAATAACAGTTAAAACACTGGGGATTTTCCCCAATTGGGAGAAAACACAGGAGAAAAGCTGAAAGAGCACACGCACCCCAAAGAGAATGGGAGTGTGCAAGTAGGTCACCCACCAGGGCTTGTTCCTGCCATCCAGCCCAACCCTCTGCCCGCTCAGCTGACATTTCTACCAGTGCCCGAAGCCCAAAGGCCTGGGCCGGAGAGCCTCTGCTGCCACCTGCTATTCCCCTGTCCCTGATCCACCGTCAGAACCCCAGTTCCCAGGTTCCCCTCCCTGGGGGCCACCTCAGAGGGAGTCACTAAGGGGAAGATAGCTCCTTAAGAAGCAGGGACCCTGAGTTAAATAGCAAAGCCTCAGATGTGGCTTTGAACCTGTTGGTTTTCTGCAGTGTCACCGGGAAGCCTCCTAGAGTTTAGAACACTGCATCAGGGACCACCTGAAATGGAGCCAGAGTCAGAAGTTCCCTACCCAAATCTCCAGCACAGGAAACAGAACTGAAACTGACTCATGATAGGTACTATAACAGCTTCAGCAAGAGGCAAGCAAATGCAAGAGGATGCTGGCAAAGAACCAGGCCCATCCTCCAAGTCCACAGCAGAACCCTGTGGCATAAAGAAGAATCCTTGCCTTAGCCCGGGGACTTGGCAGGGGCCGGAGGGGCTAATGCAGCACTTGCTCAGAGCAATTGCACCACTGCTGCTAGAATTATCTTTCTAATACAGTTCTGATCACAGCCCTCTGCAGCTCCAGCATCTTTGAGTTTCCCACTGAAATAGAAGCATCTTTACTAGGCATTCAAGGCTGTTCCCACTCTGACTCCCCATAGTTCCCTGAACATAACAAACTCAGCCTGAAGTTCTCTCTCCTTTCATCCTCAAAACCTAGTTCTAGTGCTACCATTCCTGGAGCACATTCCAGAACCCCATGCAAACTTGCTTCCCTGGTTTGCCATAGACTGATAATTTTACCAGATACATGGTCTGTTTCTCAGCTCAGAAAATCACAGTGGTTAAAAGGCTTTGACGTCAGTCTGCCTGGCTGACTAGCTGAGGGATCTTAAGCATTTAAGGGCTCCTTCAACATTAGTTTCTGTTAGGTAGGTTCTAAAACTTGGGGCAGAGGGCAGAGAAAACAGTTACCGATTTAACTGGTGCAACAATGCGTGGTTGTGTCGCGCATCGGTACCTCTGGGATGCCTCTTCAGACGCACCCGAGTTGAGGGTTAGTTTGGGAAGATGTTGAGTTTACAGGCTTGGGGAGGTGGTGATTCCTAAATGCATGTGTGTGTGTGCTTGAGTTGAGTTGGGAAAGTTTCTCAACATCCAAAACCTCCATCAGATAATAGCAGGGTTTCTGTAAAGGGGACTGGATTCTGAAGAAAGGAGGTGCCCAATTTCAGCCTGCAGGAATTCTTGTTTTCCTTCTTTCCTTTAATAAAGAATTCTAAGTAAGAAGATGAAAAGGAGGTACAAAACAGAACCATAATTTGCCAGGAGGGCTGAGCAGGGGACCTTGTTCACTATGTTAAGAGGGTCAGGGACGCGTCAGAGAAGCCAAGGAGAAAGATCAATCAGAACCAAGTGAGTGTTGTGAGTTTCAGCGATGTCTCGAGTAGCCAGAAGGTACTTACGGATGTGTTTTGTTTTATCAAATGCAGTCTTATTCTCATCCATCCATGTTCTCTAGTAACACAAGGTTCTTTCAAAGTGACGTCTGCAGCCTTAAGTCTTATCGAGTCATTAATATTTTATCTGAAACAATGTAACATCGTAAACCTGGCAGCAAGGTCTGGACACTTGCAAAGACAAGCGTATTGTATGGCTGGAATACAGTGCGTGGTATAAGGTTTCTATTTTCTTTCTTTTTCTTTTAGAAACAGGGAAGATTGACCAAGAGATTCACAAGTACAACACCCCGGGATTCACGGGCTGCCTCTCGCGAGTGCAGTTCAACCAGATCGCCCCTCTCAAGGCCGCCCTGAGGCGGACCAACGCCTCGGCCCACGTCCACACGCAGGGCGAGCTGGTGGAGTCCAACTGCGGGGCCTCGCCGCTGACACTGTCCCCCATGTCGTCGGCCACCGACCCCTGGCACTTGGATCACCTGGACTCAGGTAAGGTCCACAGCCAGCGTGGGCAGATTGCTTTGTTTCTCTAAACCTCAGTTTCCTCTACTGTAAAATGGGTTTGAGAACAGAACTTCTCTGGTGATATTGCTGGAGGACTCAGAAAGAGCCACGGAGCGCGTGGGCACAGGAGCTCCCGGCGCAGCGCCTGGCGTGTCAGGAGCACTCAGGGCCAGAAGTAAATGTAAAGTCAGAGGTAAAGGATGTAGGACTTGTTGGCTCCTCGTTTAAGTTCAAGGATGAGATGCCCACACCGATGTCAGTGAGGTGACTGTGGGGTGACGTGACCAGATCACTTCCTCTTGTGGCTCCCACTGACTTGTAGCCACACAGTCCGTGTTTCAGTATCAGGAGGAGAGATTTACCCAAAGCAGTGCAGAGATTCAGCTCCTGGCCCTGTATCTATGACGAATACCGTAGGCTTCCAGATCTTGAAGAGGTGCATTTAAGCTTACAAAACTCGGTGGACTTAATCCCACGTCTGCGAGTGACAAGACATGCCATTTGAAAGCACAGGACAGAAAGGAAAGGATGCAGCTGACGACTGCAAAATTAGTTGTATGAAAAGCCAGTGTCCACGGAACCCCGCGTGGTGGACAGCCCATGAAACGCTTGTCGGGAGCCTCGGGTCTTGCTCCAAGCTCTGCCCAAATGGACCTTGGGCAACTCGGGTGACCTTTCTAAGCCTCTGCTCCTTCACCCACATGATGAAGAAGTGGGGTGCATTCCCTATGTGACCTCCAAGTCCAACGACATCCAGTGGGTCTCGAAGCAACGTGCGGTGTCGCCGATGCTAAAAACAGGAAGGGGATGAGGTGAGAGGCAGCGTGGCGGGGAGGCCTGGGTCCCAGCACCATCACTGCCTCCCACCCCAGATTCAACTGCATTCCTCAGTTTCCCCATTTCTAAAATGGAGATAATAAGACCTAACTCTTAAAATCCCATTTGAGATGATGTGTTTAAATCACTTAGCACAACCACAGGCGTGTAGCAAGCGTTTAAAAAGTTTAGCTGCAATAATTTAGTAAAAATCATGGTTATTGTATTAGACACCATTTGCTATAATGCTTGAACATCCAGTAACATCTAGACCCCCCGCCCCCAAGCAGACTTCTGATTTGTAACGGCGCATCACATCATAAACAGCGCGCATCACATAAACAGCGCGCATCATATAAACAGCGCGCCTTTGATTCTTTAATCACATTCCCGCCCGCACGCCGTATTTATCAGCTACCGCCATCCTGCCAGGATCACACCGCAAAGCCTGGCCAAGCCTAGGAAGAAGCCAGAATTGCCCCGTTGTCAGAATAGCCAATTCACAGACTAAACAATCCTCTTTGTTCTTCACAAACGGACTCCTATAACTCGATGAGGGCGCTGTGTGCCAAGGGCCCTTACACAGAATTCCCTTTTATCAGTGTTGTTAGGATTACACAGCAGGCTAGTTTTTCCTCGTGGGCTGGCTCGAACAAAGGAAAGCATTCCTAATGCTGCAAGAAGAAAAGTAAGAGTGAAAATATGAGAGGAGAAAAGAGGTATGGCAGGGCCACAGAGGAACAGGGATTTCTCAGGCTAACTCCTCCAAATGCCACAGTGGACGAAGACCACAAGTGATCTTTGAAATGCACAAGTCTTCATGCTGTGGCAGGTACTCACTGCATAAGGCAAGGCTCATGTGCACAGTCAGGGCCAAGGAATTCATTTCAAAAACATCTAGATCCTACCTTGGGCCAATAGGAGTCCATATTTATTATGACTTAATTAAAAAACTGCTTTTGAGGTCTGTAAGATACAGTTGTAGGAACCAAACAGTTTTAGTTCCTTTATCTTTGAAAAATCATGCTTTGTGAATGGCAGTTTCATTCTTTTGAATGATTCATGATAACGTATAATGGGGAACATTTCTGTTAGTATTCAATGTTCAAATCAAAATTCTGTGATTCCAGCCAGGCAAGGTGGCTCAGGTCTATAATCCTAGCACTTTGGGAGGCCAAGGTGGGAGGATTGCTTGAGGCTAGGAATTCGAGACCAGCCTAAGCAAGAGTGAGACCCTCATCTCTACAAAAAACAGAAAAATGAGTTGGGTGTGGTGGTGCCCACCTGTAGCCTCAAGCCACTAGGGAAGCTGAGGCAGGAGGATCACTTGAGCCCAAGAGAGTTTGAGGTTGCTGTGAGCTATGAGGCCACCACTGCACTCTAGCCTGGGCAATAGAGTGAGACTTCTGTCTCAGAAAAAAAAGAAAAAGAAAAAAAAATTCTGTAACTACAATATTATGGCAGGCCTGTGCTATGTAACATGAGGTCCATTTGCAGAAAAACTTCTACTCTCCCGAGAGTTCTCCTCCCATGTGAACCACCTGCAGTCTCAACCATTTCCATAATTGGCAAAATGCTTATTAAAAATATGTATCTGCCTCAGGGACTCTATCAAGACCGAAAACAGCTTACAAACTGTGAGGCAGAAGGTTTATTTAAATAACATGATTTGACTTTTTTTTCTTTTAGGTGAGCTCGATCATGAGAGGGAATGTGGGGTGGGGGGCTGAGAGGGGCCAGGGCCAGCTGTAGACATAAGGGAAGGTTACTTAACAGCAGCTTCCAGTGGCTCCGTGTCAGGAAGGAAAAACTTTTCCTCTACGCTCTTAAGTTCTGTTATGGGAGGCCTGCAAATTAAGCTGATGAAAGACAGATTAACAGGTGAAGAAAACTTTATTCGCATGTATACAGACACTTACAAAAGAACTCAATAAACTGTTAAAGCTAAAGACTTATATCCCTACCTTAGTAGGTACAGTGGGCAAAGAGAAAAGCTCTCTATACGAAGAACACGTGGGTTTCTAGAAGAACAAATGAGGGGTAAGGTCTGTGTGTTCATGCAGGTGTGAGTGATCTTGACCTCTCCTTCATAGCATAACATGAATCCCAACAGATGCTTCAGTTGCAAATAATTTTCATGCCAACTCGGGTTCTAAGCGCATCCGCCCATCAGCAGTCGCATGCTGGGTTTTGTGAGCCTTGGTTCCTCATTCCAAATTCTGATTGGAGGGTTTTGCGTTTTTCAAATAACTTTTCATGTTTGAACAGAATAAGAATTCTTGCTATCAGATAGTCGTAAACAAAACAACAGTACATACATAAACATGCCGTTTCTATTTAAGTCTGTGGAGGGTTAGGACAGGAGGAAAACAGAGTGAGAGCTGATCAGTCCTGGCTTGATTAGGGGACATTTGGAGTAAGATCGCTTCCTTGGGTGCCTCGGAAAGTTGGTCCTGGACCGGCAGTCTCAGTTCACCTGGAAGCTTGTTAGACGGACAGACTCTCTGGGCCCCACCCCAGGCCGGCCGAATCTGCATCTACAGCTGAGCAGGGTTCCCTGGTGACTCACCACGTGCACATTAAAGATCACAGGATATTTGTGGCTGGTCAGTCTAGCGCAGTGCTTCTCAACCTTGGCGGTACTTCAGAATTACTTGGGGAGCCTTTTAAATTCCCGATATCAAGATTATACTTTCCTGGATTGTTTCTGCAGTTCATTTCTAGGGAAGTTTCTCCAAACACGTGCAGCACCGAAAACCCTCGGGAGGGCACAGCGCTCTCTCCCCAGTGGGACGGCATTGATGATCTCTTCCCTTCCTCCTAGAGAGGAGGAGGGAAAGGACACCATCCAAGTGGTCTTTTTTTTATGTATACGTATACATACATATATATGTGTGTATATATATATATATATATAAATCCCAATGTCTAGTCTACACCCCTGACAGATTAAATCAGGCATTCTGGCGGGTGGGACGCAGGTATCTGTAAAATGTAAAACCTCCCCAGGTGATTCCAATGCATAGCCAAGGTTGAGAATCACTCACCAAATAAAAATGGGTTCCCATTGGAAAACCCCTCAAAATAAGGTGACCAAAAGAGAAAATTAACTACCCAAATAATGCAAAAAAAAAAAAAAAAACCACACAAGTTTATGAAAAATAATGAAGCTTTTAGGTGGCGGAAGCACAACTAGAAAGGCTGCAGCAATGAGCTTGCAGAAGGACAGAGCTACTCTGGCCGTTGTACAAGGGAAGCTCATCCAGATAGGGAGGAGATTTTTATCTAAATTTTAGGAGAACTGATCTGCCTGTTTGCAAGTGGAAAAGCAGACTTGAAACAAGTGAGCGGCAGATCCCAGAGGGAAGCACATCACTGTAGGAAGGTGCTGAATCCCAGGACCCAGCCTCGGTCTGGGAAGATATCAGATTATTATTATTCAGTGTTTTGAATTGGCTGCTAACTTACTTTGAAAGATACTAGAAAAAGATGCTGCTTTAAAACGAGGGTTGTGCTTTTCTGAAAATAAAGCACATACCTTGCTAAGAACAGGGAATCTTACGGCCTTAGTGTTACAGGGATCTCAGTGATCAACCAGGGCTGTTCATTTCATTCCTACACCAGGATATGTGTTTTGCAGAAACCTGATGATAGGATGGAAATTAGAATTCAAGACATCTCCCCATAGGTCTTGCGATCTTTCTGCTCCCTCGCCTTTCTTTCTTCTGTCTTAGATCATATCAAATGATAAAAACAGAAACTATGTCCTAAGGTATGCTGGCTTCATGTGATAAGATACTTTTTCTCTTCTATAACGCTACTGATTGAGCTATCTGTTACCTCTCCAATGCCCTTTGGGCTCTGTTCGTGTTTTCTAAAATGAGGAACATGTATGGTTGCTCACGCTGTGCACTGCACAACTCTAATGCATGTCATTTGCAGGCAGTCAGTGGCTCCTAGAGCCGCACAACATGGTAGCCTTGATAAAGCGTCACCAAATCTTTATGGGAAGCAAGTAGACGTGGCTTTACATAACACATTAAGAACGTCATTTCCTGTTCATTTCTCTTTCGGTCCTCCTGATTTTGTCAAAGAGAAAGTCTCCATTTAGTTCTGGCGCACGCCTTTAACACCTCTCCCACAACTGCATTTCACCCTGTAACAGTGAGCGAGCAGGCTGCTGGTTAGAGCCTTGACAGGCAATAGAATTACTCAGTAGGAATATAAAATTTTATCAGTGCATTTACCGAAATAAAAAATTTGAGCCAATTTAGTGAAAATAAGTAAATAAATAACACTTGGGTTTTACATGGATATGGCAAGAGAAAAAATGTGAAGGTGGTTACCATGTAATTGGAGTTTGGAAGACACTAGGCAAGATCGTTACAAGCCCAGAGCCTAGCATGGGGCTCTGAGAACACATAAGGGAGAAATGATAAAGAAAATCTTTCCAAATCATGGTTTGACTTGATTTAAACCAATTCTGCTCTATTAGGAACATCCGATCTTTTTTTCTGCCTAGTTTTTCCCTATTTTGTTTAATAGGTACAGCCTGTTTCTAAACCACATCATTATATGGTCCTTAGGAATATATCTGAGAACAGTAGTTAGTTACAAGGTAGAGAAAGTAACCCCTACCCCCGAGCAGTAGTTTATGGAAAGGTCGCAGAATGTCCGCCAATTGCTGTGATTTACCTCTCAGAATTATAGGATCTGTTTTTTTTCCTCTTTGTCAAATTCAGGGAATCTTATTTGCTTGGAATGGAAAGGACTTGCCCGCAGGAAGGAAACTACACATGGCGGTGCACATTCTGTAAAATAGAGAAACAAAACAAACACCAGAAAAAAAAAATCAATTCAAGAATCTGATAAATTAGTGCATAAATTTCTGCACTAAGGAACAACTCCAAACTATACACCAAGTTGTTTTATGAGGTGTTTGTGTTAAGCCTTAGGGTGTTTTATCACATTCATGATATTTGATACAGAATACATAAGACCAAAGGCCACACCCTAGGATCTTTTTAAAAATATCATTAAAATAGACAAAGTACTTTAAGATATAAAGTTTTATTTCCTAAGGGATCTTCTAGTTATAAATATTATAACTAGTTGTTATTTTACAGGACTTCTAATGTGTCCAGGTAATATTCTCAGCACTGGTTGCATGGTATGTAATATGGTACATCTTGCCCCAGAAAGACCCCAAGGACTCAACCTCTATAAGTTGCTGCCAGTTGAATTTATAGGATCCACTGTATCCTTGAGTTATCTGGTTCCCTGCCTTAACGCTAACCTGCATCTGATACTGAAAGGCCCTGAACTAGGAATTCTCACATCTTCCCTAAGAGGGAAGTGGGCAGGACGTGGAAAATTAGAGGCATGAGTGGAGTGGAAAGTAATTAACACCCAGTTCTCCTTTTGCCCACATCCAAGGTCAGAGGTTGTCAGGAATCCAGAGTTAAGGATTCAAAGCCAAACTTGTCCAGTGGATTCCCTCAGGTATGAAGAGTGGTTGAAAAACCAGCCCTCTTAGGAATACAGATCTTCTCCCAGATAAATTAGGAACAGATAGAATGTGTTCCTTGGGATCACTTGATTTCCGAAGGCATCTTACCTCTATTGCTAAGATTTTTAATTAGTTGATTTCTGTCTACATTCCAAATTTCATTTCTACCATCTGATAATAAAATATTTTTATGTCTCCATGTGCAAAAGAGTTATGGGTATGAAGAGCATTTAAAAATTGCATGTATCTATTCAATGTTCTTCATAATTACAAGCTGGTAGTTTATTCTCTTTACCACCTGCAAGCATTTAAAAGTAATCTTTCCAGCTCTTATAATTACATCTTAATTATTTCTGAGCAGATCCCTTTTCTCACCCTTATGCCAAGATTGCATGATTAATGCATTTTTATCTCTTATGCTTAATCTTTTTATTATCTTATTTGTCTTTTCCCCTCTTCAGTTACCAACACAGTACACGTTTATTCAAGTGTATTATCCCCCATTTGCTAATGTGCATTTTCCTGCAAATGATCCAAATTCTGCTTTTCCTGCACCAAGCTCATTTATATATTCCAAGTCAAATATGATATTAGAGTTACAGATTTTTGATTGAATCATCATTTTAGTTGTTTCTCTTCTTTTATTTCTACAGTGTTTCCATAGAAAATCGCTTAGTACACATGATTTGGTTGAGTCCAAGGTATTTTTAATTTTGATAGCTATTACAAAGCATCCTCCAGTAATAAAATCCAATTGACAGTCCAACAAGATAAGAGTAACTTTTCCCCCACTTCCTCACCAAAATAGTGTATCATAATATTTTTTAAAGTGTTATGTTTTATTTGAAAAATAAAATTTTGTTTTCATTTGTATTTCATTAATCGTGAATGTGGTTAAGTATCTTTGTATATGTTTATATGTCATTTGTATTGTTCCATGAACTGCCTATTTATATTCTTTGCTCAAATAATTATTTATATATATTCTTTCCTATTGGTTTGTTGGTCATTTACTAATTGATTTATAAGTGTTCTTTATATAATTAAGTAAATTAGTATTTTAGTACATATTTGAGTGTTTTCTCAGTTCAATTTCAATTTTTTGAATTTATGGGTTTCTTTCCCATGTAAAAGTTTCCAAATTTTACATGGGAAAATGTATTTTATGCCTTTTCAGTTTTGCATCATGCCTTCTCCATTCAGAGCTTATTTTAAAAATTATTCCACATTTTTTCTAATAATTTTATGTTTTATTTGTAAGATCTACATATTTACTCCACTGGAAATGTATTTGGTAGAAGGAGTAAGGTAAGATTCCCACTTTATTTCTCCCAAATGGACTGCCCATTGTTCCAGGGCCCCTGGTTGAGCCACCATCCCCTTCCTATGTCATATTCTACATTGCCCTTCACATTTGAGTCTACTTCTAGACTCTCTGGTCTGTTACATTGACCTGACTCTCTATGAGGTAGGAGCAAACTGTAATGATCATAACGGTGAGCTTTTATAATCGCATTTAATATCTCATAGAGCTAATTTCCCTTTTATTCCCTTTTATTAAAATTTTTGAGAATTTTCCTATCCATCTTTGCACATTTACTTTTCCCCTGTGTATTTTAGAATTCCAATCATTTTATTGGGACTGCCTAACATTCTTACTGGGATTGAAGTTCATGTAGAAGTTAGCTATCTGAGACACCCAATCACACCATGCTGGACTTCTCCACCTCCAAGTTGTGAAATGATTCAAATAAGTGCCATTCAAACCTTAATGTGCTTAGAATCACCCGGGGAAATTAGTGAATGCAGATGCAGTAGGTCAGGAACGGAATTGTAGATTTTGCATTTCTAACAAGCTCCCAGCTGATGCTGATGCTGATGCTGCTGGTTCACGTGGACCACATTGAGTGGCAAGGATATATATAGCCGTAGAGCACTGCCCATACGTTTGCTAGATTTCTCCTGCAAAATACTTGCGCCTGCTACTTTGTGGAGGAGCAGCTCTTTGATGACGTTCTCAATTTCTTTTGTAATCTAATTAGATCTTCTTATCTAGGATAATTTGTTACTTTGTCTTTCTAGAAACTCATTCTAGCTAGGTTTTCAAAATCATTTCCATAAAGCTGAACAAAATAAGCTCTCTCTTACTCTGTCACCCTGGCTAGGGTGCAGTGGCGTCAGCCTAACTCACTGCAACCTCAAACTCCTGGGCTGAAGCAATCCTTCTGCCTCGGCCTCCCAAGTACCTGGGACTACAGGCACGGGTTACCGTGCTTGGCTAATTCTTCTATTTTTACTAGAGACGGTCCTGCTCTTACTCAGGCTGGTCTTAAACTCCTCAGCTCAAGCTATGCTCCTGCCTCAACCTCCCACGGTGCAGGGATTACAGGCATAATCCTCAGTGCCAAGCCAAAATAAGCTTTTCTAATCACTTAATTTCCATTCTCTTATTCACACTCTTTT
>VBSM01003176.1:1158005-1251823 GCA_008086735.1 Cheirogaleus medius | reverse complement strand
TGCTGCACAGCCCCCCCCCCCAGGGCTGCACACTCCAGATGCAGCGTCTTGATGTGGGTGTTTTTCCTGTGGCCCCCCAAGAACTCTTTCCCCTAAGTAGACTTAGAGGGTACAAGTAGTTTCTGTTAGTTACATGGATGAATTGCAGAGTGGAGAAGCCTAGGATTCTAATACACCCCTCATCGTTCTTGCCGCTCCCCCGCCAGCCTACCCCTCCCGAGTCTCCAGAGTCTGCAGTCACCCCCATGACTGCATGCCTATTGCTGAGTTCCCACTTATAAGTGAGAACACGTGGTATTTGGCTTTTTGTCTAAGGGTCCTGAAAAGAACTTAGAGACTGGCTTACCATAGCCTTCCCACGTCACTGAAAGAATAGGTTTGGCAGGCTTGTGTTTCTCGAAAAGCGAGGTGCGGGTGGACAGTGCTCTTCCAGGGTTCAGCCACAATGAAACGATCAGAAGAACAAAATGCCACTTAAGTGGCCAAAATGAGCAGCCGCTGGGTTGGATTCTCGTTGAGCATCACACACCTGGCAAGCCCTCCTCTGTTTAGATGTGCTGCTTTCTAGAACGTGTCAGGGGCTGCCTCCATGTAAGGCTTCTGTTCTTTCCTAACCAGGGTGACTTAACTCTCCGAAACTCCACTGTTAAATAACCAAAACAGGCACAAACATCTAGCTTTGGGATCATTTCTAAGGTCATCATTTTCTCCCTGCTATAGGTTGCTAATTCATTCCCAATCTTCCTCTACCTCTGTATCTCTCCCTTCATTGTTTATAATAGACTTTGAATCCTCCACTCCCCACCACCCACCCCACCTGGCGGGGCACTTAGAGGTGCATCTTCTCTGGGTCTGTGCCTGGCAATCGTTTCAGCTGTTCGCCTCCGTCACGTCACGTGGGGCTGGCTAAGTGCAGGGTAGCACGGCTTTATGTGTTGCCATGGTGACTTCTCCACTGACGGCAGAACCACTGACTCCAGCAAGTCACACTGTTCGTTTTTGCCTCATTCCCGTGCCACAGGAATGCTATGAGCAGCCCAGGAAAAGGAAAGGGATTTGAGCTCAGCGTTGTCCCTGCCCCCATCCCTCTCCCGCTCTAATTCTTCCTACTGCTCCGAGTTTCTGAGTATCCTTCAATATCACTTAAAGCGTCTCTTAATAGCACCACATCCTTGAGCTATGGGGCCCTTCAGGGGAGCACAACACTCTCCAAATTACCTGCTATCACTTCTTTTACCGACTCATTGCCAACTCATTTAGAAAGACTATTGTCGGAATTCCTGGGTATGAATTCTCCCAAGGGAACATGTCAGTCACCACCTAGAAATGCTAGTTCCCCCTTTACTAGAAAATCAGGACCTGTGTCCTTCCCTGTGATCTCTAGTTGCAGAAACATTATCCAGATGATGTTTTTGACCCATCACTACACGCTTTTCAGAGGAAAGCCACCATGTAAATACCAATCACAAGTGACAAATTGCCTCATTCATTTGAGATCTTTGATTCCACATGCTCTGTATAAACTATTCAGAAATGTCTAGAGACAGGGGCAGATTCTTAATTCTGTTATCTGCCTGAGAGCAACCCTGAAAGACTTAAAAATATTAAAATCAACTTTACATTAAAACGCAAATGTACATAAATATCCATGTGAATGTGGGGTGCAGTTATTGTATAAACATAGGGAATGAGATGAATTGCTTTGAAAATTCCCCCTAAAAAAAGCTAAAAATGGTTTTCGATAACTTGGGAATTTTAACGTTTAGCAAACTGGAATGGATACAGACGAAAGTAACGATCACTTACGTTTGTAAAGACTTCAATTGCTGACGTGCCTTCAATACACTATGTTGTTTTATCCTGACAGTGGCCGCATGTGGTAGGCTGAGTGGACGTGACTAACCACAGCTTTAAAAAAAGGGAAACACGACTCAGAAAATGTATTCATTCCCTCGGTGACCGCATGGGCGGGCAGTGGGTGTGCTCAATGCGAGTCGCAGGTTAGAATCACCTGGGGAGTTCCTAGTAATCCTGACACCTGGTCCCCATCCCACGAGATTCTTGGTGTGCAGTCAGGATTGTGGAGCAATGTGTGCAGGCTTGTTTGAAGGCACCTTGCTCACAAGCATGCAGAAAGTAGCATTATCGGGTAGAAAACTCAGATGGACACACTTCACATTCATTGATTTTTTTTTTTCCCCCACTTTTCCTTCCTCTCAATGAAAATCTTCAATTTAAACATAAAAAAATTCCAACTCATTCTGAACTGTCTTACTATTTTCTGTCATCCTTTAAATATAATGTAGACATCTGAAAAGTAATTTGCATATTTGTTGGTGAAATCTCTGCTACTAAATACACTTTCCCTTTTTTTTTCCATTTTCCTTTTTATGACATGGAATAAATCATCCGCAAGGCTGCTAGAGCCAACTATAAATATTCTTTCACACTCTGTTGACACGAATGAGAACTATGAGCCACATGGCTTGTGCTACAAGTTTATCACATTATCTTCGTGATGACATGAGCCGGCACCAGGGAGGAATCTGTTTGTGGGGAAACATCAGGAAGCCTTAATAACCAAGGTGAATTTGTTTCACAAGATTCTCATTGGTGACCATTAGCCCTTCCACCTGTCCACAAGCAAAGCCAGTTGTCTTTTGAGATCCGAGGTTAATTCAAGAGAACAGTTCAAAAGACAGCAGAAATATCTGTAGCATGGGGCTTTTATATTCAGTTTTCTGAAGTCAGCCTTCTTGAAGGAAGAGACATGGAATGGAATTATAATCTTGGGGATGGAATTATAAATGTTCACTTGCGCTAATGTGGCTGCAAAGAGTATTTCAAAACCGAGATCCCAACTGGGCATTGATAAAAGACTTAAAATATGTGCAGAATTAATTTTTAAAAGCATTCTGATAGGCGACACAGTGGAGCCAGAATCGGCTCAGTAGCCTGTGACCTGGATGCTCTCTGCTGTGTTCTCAGCAACCCTCCTCATCTATACAATCGTGTGTGAAAACTTAAGATCGAAAAGGGTCAGCCTCATTTGGAGGAAGTAGCGCTACATTTGGAGGAAGTAGCAGTTGCAACACAGACATCCCACAAACGTGGGTGGAGCCAGTCCACGGTGCAGGAGCATGTTCATCGTCTATACTGAAGACAGCGTTCTCTGAAATCTCGATAATAGAGGTTACGGCATAAGATTAAGTGTTTCAAAATGCATTTCATTATTCACTGTAGTCTCTTGAAAGACATATGATGACAAAAGCAAATCGGTAATATCCAGTCATTTCGGAAAGACCCCTCCACAGTCAAATCATGGCCTTTGAATTTACTAGAAACTTCCACAGAGGGAGTAAAAGGAAATCCATCACCCTTACCTGGTTCCTAAAATGGTATCATGTGCCTAAATATTCTCACAGATGATGAAGCTCATCTCCTGACTAGATTTTTAGGTAATAAGAGTGATTTTTTTTTTTTTCCACTGAACTCTCGATCCATAAATCCTGCGAGTCCAAAGCCTTTACTGATACTTACACAAGGCCCCCTGGATGTTTCTGAGCAGAAATCTGAAGACAATAGATCCAGGGTTGCCTGAGGACTTTTGTCTTATGCACTGTGCCAATCCCTGACCACTGTCTGTGAGGAGAGGTGAACTTACGTCAGAATGTCCTTAAAATATCCACTTTTTACTTAACTACGATTGGTGGTTGCTTTTCTCTTCTTACTGTCATAATTTCTCGACCACCCTCTCTGTAGAAATCGAGGCTATTTCTGTGATTCAGTAAACAACCAATTCTTGCTAATACTGCTTTTTCTGATAAGAAAATCACAAATTTTAGTAGGCGAGACCCCTGTGCAGCAGGTGTGTTCACAAGGCTTGGGGAACGTCCACATCTGTGACGCGGCATTTCATAAAGCCACAGGCAGCCACTCCCGTACTTTAGGGTATTTGACATGATATAATGTACCTATATGGCCTCGGGCTTTCTGTCCTGAGCTGGTGTGTTCTGTCACTGCACAACCCCCGCTCATGCAAGACCCAGCAGCAAGGAAGGAAACAATTCTTTTCCAAAACCAAATCAATAAACTCCAGGAAAAATCAACCACACAGTATTTTTAAAAATACATCTGTTCTCTCTCTTATATGCCTTTGAATGCATCGATAGCATCAAAAACCTAAGTGCCAACATCGCGATATTTTCCCTTCCTGCTATACTTGCTCTAGAGAACCAACTTGATTTTTCTTTTTTTTTTTTTATCCAGGGGAGTTATCCAAGGACAAATCTAAGATAACCACTTATTAACTCTTCGGCTGTTTCTTCTTAAACGGCTCTTAATATTGATTAGTAATAGACTTCCCCCCTACATTCGAAATACTAAAGAATTATAATCAGAAGTTAAAGTGGTGGTCCTATTATAGCTTTTGCAACACTAAAAAGAAATAGAACTTAGAGGAATCAAACCTGTGGCACATTCTGGCAGGCAAATCATTAAACACACACAAATGATTCACTCAAGGAAGGGTTAAAAAAAAAAAAAAAGGTTCTTGGAAGGAATCATCTGTTCCCTCTCAGGCACCACAATAAATTAAAACACACACGAACAGCTGGAGATATGAACCACCAAGGGTCTCAGAGTTCCGCAACTCAGTGAGGTCTGTGTTGAATGCACTGTTAGAAATGCAGGATCCCAGAGCAAGATCCCAGGTGGTGTGCATGCACCTTAGCGTTCGAAAGCTCTGAAGCAGAGCACTTGGGAATCTATTGATCTGCTCTCCCTCAAAGACACGTTAGCATTGGGGTATAAGGAGGAAGAAAAAGCTTAAAAGGGTACAGTCACTTTGCCAAGTCAAAGAACTCACCAGTTATGCAAGTACAGCGTCCTGTTTATCCCTGACATCCACGGCCCTGTTTGTGTAGGAAGTGACCGCCCCTTACAGTAGCAGGGACGCCCCTGCTACTGCTGCCGTGTGCAGTCTGGAAACCATGCAGCAGGAGAAACAGTGTTTTCCCTCAGAGAGGGGTTTCAATGGAAATTCCCAAACTTACATTCCCCCAGATTGGGGGCTTCTTCACTCTTGCACTCCTGTTAGCATCGACATGAATTGATAAACACCTTGGGCCAGAGAGGGAGGAAAAATGACAAAACTCAACAAAGGGGAATCTGACAACGTTAGTAAATGGAGTACCCGTCCTTCCTCAGTATAGGGTTGCGGGTGAATGGGTCCTGGAACCCCCCTCGGATACCATAATCCACAGGATGCTCAAGTCCCTTAAATAAAATGAAGTAGTACTTGGCATGTAACCTGTGTACTCTCTGCTCTAGACTTTTAAGACTCATCTTGAACTACCATAAGATGTGTGGACAGAGTCCAAAGACTTCGTCCTTATTCTAGTGACTCTGGCATCTACCAACCACGTGGCTTTGACCTAGTCACCATCCATTCTGCATCTCGGCTGTAGAGAGAGGTAATGGGACTAGATAATCTGTAAAAGCCAGCCGTAACAGTCTATACTCAGCAAGCGCCCATGATATTATCCAACAATAACTGACAATTGATTTATAAACGATTACAACTAAACATCAAAGAAGGAACAATTTGCCCACCTGAGAAATAAGACATATTTGTCTAACATGAAAATAGACACCATATACCTTAGCGTTTATTTTATGAAATACAAACAATGTTTATTAATAAGCTATTTCCATCTAAAATACCTATTTGTAGTTAACCAGACCAAAGAATGCAAAGTCAGCCTAGTCTGGGAGCATTAGCAAGTCTTCCTCCTGAAGACAATTGAGGCAATTCAGAAGTTAGCTAGGAGACTGATGGGAAGTTGGGAATACAGTAAAATCAATTGCTCATTCAGTACTTTCATATAAAAATTGGTATTAAAAATCATGACACATCAGATGATGACGAGTTTGTTCTGTTTCTTTCTATCCAATTACCCTCTTTTGGTCCCTGGGTCTTGGATTATCAGGTAGCTGCCACTTCTCTCCTTTAAGAAGCTGGAAATGGAGGGCTTTAACTTCACAAGTCGGAAGCCAGAAATTTATAAGCCCTTTCCCATGGAAAATCGGAAATTCTGGCTGGCCAGCTTTCTTTAGAAACTGAAGTGAAGGGTAGGGGTAGAAACGTGAGACTCGGGCTTGGCCACACACTGTTCTTCCTACATAAAAACCTGCTGACCTTGAGAACTCTCTGCCTCCTAAAACTGATTAGCAGGATCCTCTTAAAATAAAACAATGTTCTTCAGCATCTTAGTTGATAACCATTTGTTTTCATATCTGTTTCCAAAATGTCAGTCAATAGTGAATGGCTAAAGCAAATTATTTAAGAAAAATCATTTTCTGCCATTTAACTCAGATTTGAAAAGATAATAAAGTGAAATAAAACAAAGAATCTGGGAAGAACAGGGCATATATACATCATCTAGCCCAGACCCTGCTGCAAAAACGATGTTGCAATTTAAATTATAATTAATAGCTGCAGTTTTGTTGAAGTGTCTCAAATTATCACTTTAGATGCTGAAACTCCAGTGGTTTCCATGGAGACATTTTCTCCAGGAGATGTCAGATATGATCTGATTTTTTTGTCTCTAATACATGACAACCTGAAGCTTCTAGCGCCTTTCATTGTAGGGGGTTTTATGTTAGGTAATTGCGATTTATTTTTATAGGCACTTAAAGGTGTTTTATTTGCAATTGGTTTCTGAGCCTAGAGTCTGCTATTTTACATATCTTGAAACTTAGTAAATAACTACAAACACTGGACTTATCTTCTATAGTTTAAAAAAAAAATGCTTTTACTCCCTCTTCTCCCTAGCTACTCACTGGGATGGACAAGAAATTGGAGGATAAAGAATTCAAATATTTAATATCCTTACAACTGTCTTTTAAATCAGTTTCTAGTATTAAGCACCTGCCTTGAAACTTCTTGTTTTTTGCATTCTGTAAATGGAATCAAATTATATTCCAACAACGTTTTAAAGCACAATTAGAACTATTCCTGGTTCCGTAAGTGTTTTTTGTAATGGTGATAACCATTCTCCCTGTTGGACTGTATCGGGGACTGGTGGTTACTGTTCTACAGCGTTGGCTCAGAGTTTGCCACGGTGCTCACGCCGCCATCACAAGGAATTATTCTTTGTAAGATCAAATGTGTCTCACACTCAGTTCTTGAAGAAAGGCAAGTACAGTCAGAAACCTTTACACATCATTGGCTTCCCCGGACAGCCCCCCAACCACAGAGAAAACAACCGGGATAAATTGATTGGTGGCCTTAAGACCTCGCAATGATGTTGATTATTTAATAGAACCAGTGTAGACTGATGGCTTCTTATCAGAGACAGTTCAGGTTAGCGTTTAAGAAATGGTTTCCGGAGCCAACTTCCTGGGTTTCATTATACTAGCTTCGCCACTTCCTGGTCTTGTGACCTCAAAGAAGTTTTTGTCCTTCCAATGGTGCCAACCTCCCCAGGCTCACATGAGGATTAAGTGAGTTAATACATGAAAAGGACTTAGAAGGCCGGGCGCAGTGGCTCACGCATATAATCCTAGCACTCTGGGAGGCCGAGGCGGGCGGATCGCTCAAGGTCAGGAGTTTGAAACCAGCCTGAGCAAGAGTGAGACCCCGTCTCTACTAAAAATAGAAAGAAATTAATTGACCAACTAAAAATATATACAGAAAAAATGAGCTGGGCATGGTGGCGCATGCCTGTAGTCCCAGCTACTCGGGAGGCTGAGGCAGGAGGATCGCTTGAGCTCAGGAGATTGAGGTTGCTGTGAGCTAGGCTGACACCACAGCACTCACTCTAGCCTGGGCAACAGAGTGAGACTCTGTCTCAAAAAAAAAAAAAAAAGGACTTAGACTAATGCCTGGTTTGAAGGAAGAGTAGTGCACAGGTGGTAGGCTCTGAAGCCTCGGCCAGGCTGTTGCTAAGCATGCTCCTGGGAGAAGAATCTCCCACCACCTTCCACAGTATGTCCTTCCCGGCCTGTGCTGGGTAGAGGGGAGGGGAGCTGATCTCTGGGTGGCCCGGTGGAAACATGGTCTATGAATGTAATAATGGGAATGACCAGACAAACAAGAAGGACACATGCAAGGGAAATACATGTGCTTGTGTGAGAAACTAAATCAGAGCTGGCATGGCACCACATTTTGGTTATCATGTAGTGTCATTCGAGGATCCAGAGGAAAAGTATATTGAATATCATCTGCTTATTTGATGTAAGTCTGGTCTTGAGACTGTTAATATCTAGTCTACTTTGAATTAACACTCTAAATTTGGACCTACTTAACAATGTTTTCCAAAATACAGGTTCCATGATACTCCAGCACCACCAAAATCGCTCAGCTTTCCCAGCAAGCTGGGCAGTAAGCCGGTGTTAGTGGTAGGACAGAGCATGTGTGCAGATAAGGTTCATTGTCCACGTCCCAGTCGTGTCTGCTGGGCTCTGTTGTTCTCAGCATGCATTTCCAAAAGGATGTTGGTACCCAGGGAAAAGGACAGTTGCAATAAAATATATCCATCAAAACAGCAATTGCTCTGATTGGCAGAATAAAATGGCTTTGCCTTGAGGGAGTGAGCACTCACATGCATTGGGACAGCCAGGCTTAAGTTATGATTAAAGCCATGAAAATAGGAATGCTCAACAAGAAAAGAATTTTGCCCTGAATTTCATAAGAGTTTGTTGACCTGAGGGTTTTCCACTGATTGTTTTCTAACAATAACCAAAGTCTAATAGACAAGGAATCATTCACATCTTTTCTATATTCAGTATGTTCATTCTTTGTTGGGAAGAATAAGAATGCTCCCTCACTTCAAGGATTTAGTTGAGAGGGGGCCGCTGACTTTCAAAATTATACCTGCATGGAAGACTTTATTATTAGAAGAAGCCATACAGTGTTTATACGCCTCTTAATAGACCGATTTTAATTATACCAGTTAACCACCATTTAGCCCTCGCTACTGCATTCCTGGTCACTAGAAATGCAAACATAAATTAGACTAGGCTCTGCCTTTAAAAGACTGGCCACTTAATCTGAGGTGGCTGAGTACACTTTCAGGAATGAAGTAAGATTTGATGGACAAGGAGAGGGAAGGTAAACCAGATGTCCAGACAGAGTGCTAAAGGGATAAGCAAAGGCATGTGAACCTACAGCATCAGGAATCCATGTACCTAGAATGTTGAGTTAGAGAAGTGACCCTGTAAGGGAAGGGGCAGGAGAGAAATTCAGCCCAAAGGAGGCCTTCTTCCCCATGCCAGTGAGTTTGGTCTTACACCAAAGGCAATCCTGGGATATTTTTAAATGTTCTCCTCTAGTGCTTATCATTCTTCTTGGGCCATCTCAGCTCATTTCTTGCACTCCTTCCACACTTTCCACTACTATTTATATCAGTAACCTCAAGGGAACCAGGGAGAGGCCTACCAATATCTCTAAGCATCTGCATCTTTCTGCAGTTTTGTGGCCAAGAATGCCCTGCGGTGAGGCAGGCTTTGGAGCAGAGAGAACCAGGCTACCAGCAACGTTACCCGAGACAGAAAAGCAACCCGTTTCATAGTATCGTGAATATCACACAATAAAATAACAAGTTACCACTGTAACTTTTTGTCACTATACTTAATATAATTTGAAGGTTCATGTTTTTTTAAAGAACGTCAGGATGGGGTTTGGGGTACAGGGAGAGAAAAAAAGTCAGGAAGTTTCTGTGCTTATCAAAAGGAGATAAGAAATGACAATGTCTTGACAATGACAAGACAATTAAATGACCTAACATTTAATTCATGCCATCCTGTAGCCATAGCTCTGCTTTAGACCAAGGTGATCTGCTCCGGGAACAGCTGCTTCTGTCGGAAGATTTACCTTAACTTCTCCAACAGAAGCCCAGACACACATGAAATAGTTCTTGAATCAGCTTATGTACATGATCAGATACTCTGCCGACCTACAGAAAGACTTCAGGATCTGTTTGCCTTTCTTGGCTTAAAATTTGTTCGTTCTTGGAGAAACATTTAATACAACTGATTCTGAATTTTTGCAATAGGGAAAGACATAGAAAATTGATTAGGCAGTTAATAATTCTTAACCGTTATGAAATATTACCCCCTTACAAATTCCTGAAGTGGTACAGTGTTTTGTAAGAGCCATTAAAATATCAATTTAAAGAAAGGATTCCTTTTTGAACTTTTTATTTCTGTCACTGTAAAAAAAAAAAAAAGCTCATCTAAAAATACATTCAATTCCACCAGTTGTGAATGAGATAAAAGTGGATGGGAGGCAGATTTCCACCAAATGCAAGGAAATATATCGCAATACGCAAGCTTGTCTATCCAGGGAACTGGAGCAGGTCGGCCCAGTAGTTCTTAGTATTCTCTGATGCTCCTCCAGGGGAGTGACAGTGTTTTATCCAGGCCTTGTGACAAGAGTCATGGGAACTGGGATGGAGGTTGCTGTGATTCTTGTGGGAGAAAATAGCAAGATGAGCCCATCTAAAGGGAGATTTCAATTGGGAAAACTGGAAGTGTGGAAGAGTTGTATGAAGAAACAGGTACCCGGTTATTTGGGCTCAATGGTACACTTGACTCTTTCTTTTTCTTTCTTTCTTTCTGTACAGCCAGTGCAGATTTTCCATATAACCCAGGACAAGGCCAAGCTATAAGAAATGGAGTCAACAGGAACTCGGCCATCATTGGAGGTAGGTGATGTGTAGGACAGGCTTTCGTGTGGCTGCTCACCTGTGCAAAGTAATAATTCTCAGTTAAATAGTCTAGAAAAAGCAAGCGTTGTCTAGATTTTTGTTATTCACTTTGCCACTTAAATAGGACATAGATTATGAAGGATGATGTGGAGAAACTAGTAAATGTAACCTGGCTACTTTTTAATGCTGGCTTGTTTTAAAAAAAATAAAGGAGGAAGAATGGCAGTGGTGAGCCAGGCAGAATTGGGTATGTAAGTAAGTATCAGTGACCGCAGCCAGGGCAATCCTTTATCTCCTCTGATCTTTTTCACTCGCACCCTCTCGCACCCCAAATGGTCCAGGGTAGCTCACTATGAAAATGGGAAGGAATATACCAGTCTGGTTATAGTCATCTTAGTAAAAATTATCAGAAAATTAATAAGCCAAAGCTTGGAAAAACAAACACCACATGTACTCACTATTAAATTGGAACTAAATGATCAACACTCATGTGCACATATGGCAGTAAAACTCAATGGAAATCAAGCAGGAGGGGGGCGGGGGGAGGGGGATGGGTAAATTCACACCTAATGGGTACAAATGCACACTGTCTGGGGGATGGGCACACTTACAACTTTCACTCAAACTGTACAGAAGTAATTAACGGAACCAAAACATTTGTACCTCCATAATATTCTGAAATAAAAACAAGTCAAAGCATCTAAAATATTCCAGTCTTTTCTTGCCATGGATGGCTGCAGAATAACTGGATTCCCCTAGGATGGTGGTCCTTCATGTTGGGTCACGCTATTGGTAGCCCTGTCACCATTGTGTTCTTCTCTCCCTGCTCCTCTGTCTTATTCCACAAAGATATTTCCTGCCTTTCTGAGTGTGGCTAATATTGTAAACACTTCAAGGATTTTTAAACTCGGCCAACCAACATGGCTTAGCCAGTAAATTTCTTTTCTGCAGGAAGAAAGTACGCAACTCCTTTCTAAGAAATATATATGACTATAAAATTAGAATACATTCAGAATGGTGCTTAAATCACATCGTTCAAAGTTCTGTGTAACCTTATTAAGGTCCAAATCCTCACTGGCTTTTTGCTTTTTAAAAATACACTTAAAGGTGCATATTATATTTAAGTTTAACAGGGCAATGACTTTCCCAGGTTCATACACCCATGACCACTGCAAGACAGAGCATTTCTATCAACCTAAAAAGCTTTCTTGTGTCCCTTTGCTGTCCCCTGCCCCACTCCCAACCAAGGCAACGGCTGACTTGCTTCTTGTCACCATTAGATTAGTTTTGCCTCTTTTAGAGTTTCATATAACTGGAATCATATAGTATATAGAGCCTTACTTCCCAGCATAATGTTTTTGAGACCTATCCACATTGCTGCCTGTATCAATAATGCATGTATTTTTGTCGAGTTGTATTCCATTGAATGGATTTACTAAAATTTGTTTTATCTACCCACCTGTTGATAGACTTAGTTTAGTTTCCAGATTCAGAAAATAAATTGCTATGAATATTCTTGCACCAGTCTTGTGGGAACATAAGTTTTAATTTTTCTTTGGTAATTCCTAGAAGCACAATTGCTAGGTGTTATAGAAAGTAGATATTTAACTTTATAAGAAATTGCCGGTTTTCCAAAATGGTCACACCACTGCACCAAGCTTATAAATGAGCATCTTAACAATATTTAGTACTTCTATCTTTAAGCATGGTATATCCACACATTTATTTAGGTCGTCCTTAATGTTTCTCAGCAAGATGTTACGGTTTTCAGCGCGAAGTCTTAAACAACTCTGTTCAACTTGTGCAATTATATAAATGGTGTTGTTTTCATTTGCTAAGTGTTTCTTGCTGATATGTAAAAGTACAATTGATTTTTCTTATATCAACCTTGTATTCTGTGACCTTGCTAAATTTCCTGTTTTAGTAATGTTTTTTGGTATATTCCTTACAATTTTCTACATAGATGAACGTGTCTTCTGAGAAAAGTTTTTACTTCTTTATTCCCAATCTGGATGCTTTTTATTTTTGCTTTATTGCACTGGTTAGGGCTTCCAGGGCAAAAGTGAATAAAAGTGTTGAGATTTGACAATCTTGCATTGTTTCATAACGTAGGGGGAATGTGCTTAGTCTTTCACTATTAAGAGGGATATTAGCTTTAGTCAGGTTGAAAAAGTTTCCTTCTATTCATAGTTTACTGAAAGCTTTATGATGAATGGGTGTTGGAAGTTTTCCAAAAGCTTTTTCCACATCTATTGAGAGAATCCTTTTATTTGTTTAATGTGGTAAATTGCATTGCTTTATTTTGAATGTTAAGCCAACCTTGGATTCCTATGCATCATGATGCCTTGCATCATTTTCTCATAATATTAAATATATTATCTTTTTTACATATTACTGGGTTTGATTTGCTAAAATTCTACTAAGGAAGAATATTGCTCCATAGTCGTCTTGTAATGTTTTTGTCTGGGTTTAGTATCAGGATAATGCTGCTCTCATAAAATGACTTGAATAGTGTTTCCTCTTCCTCTCTTTTAAGAAAAATTTGTAGGGTTGGTATTTCCTTAGGTCAAATTTGTTAATAGTATTGTTCTTACTGATTTTTCTGTTCAATTTGTTCTATCAATTACTGATAGAAGAGTGTTAATCTCCAACTGTAATTGTGAATTGTAATAATTCTTCCATTTCCATCAGTTTTTGCTTCATCTACTTTGTATTAGGTGTATATACATTTGGAATCACTGTCTTCTTGAACAGTTGACCCTTTTGTCATTATGAAATGTTTCTTATTTACTAATAACCTTGACCTTTGTCTCACATTAATATAGCTGTTCCAGCTTACTTATGATTAGTGTTTGCATAGTATGTCTTCTTCCACCCTTTTACTTTTGACCTGTTTCTTCACATTTAAAGTTTGTCTTGTAGACATCATACGGTTGGCTCCTTTTTTATCTACTCTCTCTCTTTCTCTCTCTCTCTGCTTAATTGGAATGTTTACATCAATTATACTTATTTCTATCTTGTCTAATCTCTATTTCAACCAGTGCTTTTTCATTTCAGATATTGCATTTTACCTCAAGTTCCACTTTGCTTAGTTTTATGTCTTGCATTTTCTCATTATGATCATGTTTTACTTTAAATCCCTGTGCATTTTTATGCTAGCTGTTGTAATGTCATTATCTGCTAATTCTATGATCCTCTGTCATTTCTGTATCTTCTTCTAATTGATTTTTTTCTCCTGGTTGAGTGACATTTTTCTACCTTTTTTTTTTCTTTGCATGCTTGGTAATTTTTTATTGGATACTAAACATCGTTACACTGAGTTTTTGAGTTATATTGTCTTTCTTTAATAAATACTGAGGTTTCTTTTGGCAGACAATTAAGTTCATTGCAGCTTGATATTTTTCAGTCTTTTTCAAAGCTTTATAGGGCAGATTTAGAGTAGTCTTTAGGCCTAGTTTAGCAAAGCACCCTCAGCACCATCCTCCTGTAGGTCCATACTAAGTATCCTGCTTGTTTAGTGAGGTCTCTCCACTGTGGTTGGCTATAGCATAAACATCTCCCAGCCCTGTGTGAGCTCCGGAAATGGTTCTGCTTATGGCTCCTGAGTCATTTCTCTTTGCCCGGCCTTGTGGAATTTCATCCCATACATGCACGTATCTGTATTCAGGACCGATTCAGCACAGATTCCAGTCTGTGCAGATTATGAGAGTTCTTCCTATGCATAGCACTGTGTGTGTGTGTGTCTCCCTGCCCCTTCAATTCAGGGAGTCTATTGTGTTTTTCTTGAGCTGCCCCTTCCTGCACTGCTACCCGGAAATCACTGCCGGTGAGAAAACTAGGAAAAATGTAGGATTCATCTCTCTTCTCAGACACCATGGTTCTGCTCCGCCTGTTGCTCAATGTCCAAAAACTGTTGTTTCATGAGTTTTCCCCAGTATTTTAGTTACTTTTGGCTGGAAGACAAGTTACTCCTGTTCTTGTTACCCTTGCATGGACAAAAGCAGAAATCTTACTTCAACTCTGTTGTCTTTATTGTTTTGAAGTGTGTTTTACAGGGGAAAGGGTAATGTTTGAAGGAACTATGGTGAAGTAGGGGAAAAGGTGTTTGGGGGGATATACAGGATTTAACTCTAGGGCTTCTCCTGTCTCCGCCAGGGGTCATTGCCGTGGTGATCTTCACCATCCTCTGCACCTTGGTCTTCCTCATCCGGTACATGTTTCGTCACAAGGGCACCTACCACACCAACGAAGCGAAGGGAGCGGAGTCGGCCGAGAGCGCGGATGCTGCCATTATGAACAACGACCCCAATTTCACAGAGACCATTGACGAAAGCAAAAAGGAATGGCTCATCTGAGGGGTGGCTACCTGGCTGTGGGATGGGGAGGAGGGAGTTCCTAGGGAGGAGGGAAAGGGACAAAAGCACCCTGCTTTCATACTCTGAGCACATCCTTTAAAATATCAGCACAAGTTGGGGGAGGCGAGCGGCAGAATCTTCTTGAGACTGAGCACCACAAAAAAAAATACTTTTTACTATTTCTTTATAGCTGAGTTTCCCCTTCTGTATCAAAACAAAACAATACAAAAAATGCTTTTAGAGTTTAAGCAACGGTTGAAATTTGTAGGTAATATCTGTCTTATTTTGTGTGTGTTTAGAGGTGTTCTAAAAACCCATGGTAACAGGGCAAGTTTTCTACATTTTTAAGAGCCCTTAGAACGTGGATATTTTTTCTTGAGAAAAGCCAACCTACATCCATGTGGCCCCCAACATTCTTTTCCTTTTGCTTATAGTCAGCTTTTAAGGGGCTGTTGTAGTAACTAGTTTGTGTTCATATAATAATATCTTTTGATGTCCTATAAATCAGAAAAGGAAAGAAAGGGGCAAAGAGAACCAATTATTTGCCAGTTTTCAAAGAGATCAAACCTACGCCAGTTCTGAGGGTTCCTGCAGACACCATCAGATGAAGGAAGAGAGTGTCTGACACCTGTTGTGTGACCACGTAATCAACACAACTGGAGAGAAGTGTGAAAGGACCAGGGAAAGGAGCTTATATTGGGGCTGTTGGTTTTATTTTTCATTGAATTCTGCAAGATGATATTGTTCCATGTACATAGTCTTAGACCTATTTAATATCTGTAACTATCAGCTACAATATCATGGTGACCAGCTGTTAGAAAAAAACTTTTCCTGTTTTACCTGCAACATATTGGATTTATGTGGATAAGCGCCTCAGTAGGGAATTAGAGCCAGATGTTATGATTTGTTTGCTCTGTTTCTTTTATAGTTGTAGCAAAATTTCTAGCGAATGCATAAGTTGGGTTGCTCTTCATATTTTGCTTTAAATCTCTGGTTTTTACACCCCTGTGACAAAATCCTAGCAGATGGTGTCCTCTGGCTGGACACAACATAATAAAGCCGAGTTGTTACTGCTATTACTCTGGAATCCTATCGAAAACACTGCCATGTTTTAAGTCAATTACCCCACGTGTTGTTCCATCCAAAACAGACACACGGCCGTGATCCAGGGAACTTCTATGACAGATGCACTTGAACCTCAAGTTCATCACAAACCTGATAACTGATTGTTGCTTCTCAGAGAATGAATGAGTCTACTTAATCACATTTCTTAGTTTAATCAGAAACCTTGACCAACTTATTTCAACAAATAACTCACTGATTTTATTTAAAAATAATAGACTATGTAAACAAATGGGGGCAATACTCCCTATTGGAATATCAAAATTTTTAAAAATGTGTTTTAATTACATAAGTTATTTCTAGAATTGACTACCTTTTATGATCATTATACTTCAGGACTCTTATGCTTAATAAGTACTTTTAAAACAAATTTTTAGATGCCAACATTTTGAGGAATTAAATATGATCACATTTTCCTTCTCTTCCTGGAGGGGTGGGTAGGGTGAAGTTTAAAAAGTATGGTTGCTATTTTTCTGATGGCCTGGCTCAATAAAATGGAGGTTCTACTTTGTTAGGATCGTACATACACACTTTTCAAGATTCTTAGTGTGTCTCACTCACTGGAGGGCCTCCATCCCTGGGTAATGGAAAACGTGATCTAGAGTCACAGTGGCACATTGCACCAGCTCATAACACGTTCTGAGTAAGACAGTGGACAAGCTAACTCCCGCCAAATCACGTGTGGTAACAGAACTAAAGGGCTCCAACGCCCTTTCAAAGCTGCTGGCCGACCTCAGGCCCGATCATGAGCACCCTTCCTTTAGAAAGGTCTTGATCGTTCTTCTATAAAATGCACTTAAAATTGGAAAGCATTTAATACGACTAAATATCAGAACAATGTAACATTTACAAATGACATGTTGAAATCCAAGGCTGTTTTATTTAACCAAGATGACTACCATGAAGGGTTGGTTTGTGTATTGTCAAACTGAAAAAGGAAACTTTAAACATTGTGTTTTAGAAGTGTTTCAGGCCGGGCACGGTGGCTCACGCCTGTAATCCTAGCACTCTGGAAAGCCGAGGCGGGCGGATCATTCAAGGTCAGGAGTTCGAAACCAGCCTGAGCGAGAGGGAGACCCCGTCTCTACTAAAAATAGAAAGAAATTAATTGGACAACTAAAAATATATAGAAAAAATTAGCCGGGCATGGTGGCACATGCCTGTAGTCCCAGCTACTTGGGAGGCTGAGGCAGGAGGATTGCTTGATCCCAGGAGTTGGAGGTTGCTGTGAGCTAGGCTGACACCACGGCACTCTAGCCTGGGCAACAGAGTGAGACTGTGTCTCAAAAAAAAAAAAAAAAAGTGTTTCATATTTTTCGGCCTATTTTACATGTATTACTTTTGCACTTAACAAATAATGCCAGGTTGAAATTTATTTCTTGCAATTCCCACAATAGCTCTATTCTTTCTGCATTGTCTCAGCACTTTTCCTTCCTTCTCAAAATGACTAAGATTAGAACTGCCAAAAGCAGCTCCTGATAATAAAATGTTCTCATCCTTTCTCTTCCCTCTCTTCTTTCCTCCTTCCTGCCACAAAAGGTAAAAGATAAGATTCAACCCTTTTCTCACCAGAACGTAGGGCACTGGCATTCCTGCAGGGATCAGTGGTTCCTCCCATATCGCCATCAGTTAAGATAGAAATATGACAACACTGTCCCTTTTCCTGAGTGGGTTACAATGTGGCCATCAGGACACAAAAAGGTAGATAAAGGTATTAAGTTAACTAAGTTAAGTGACAAATAATTGCTGGAAATCTTGGCCTCTCCCTGGGATTATGGGTTTAACAAAAATTCCCACATCTGTTTATAACAGCCATATCCAATATATTTTAAATGGTAAATAAGCTGTTTATGTGAAAAAAGGAAGTAAATCTTCAACTCCCTCCCTTGACAGCTTAGCACAATGCAGCCTCCATAGCCATGACATTGTCACCCAAACTCTGTGCCTAATCTTGTTTTGTCATTCACATCCCACAAAATCTTGATGTCTTATTAATATATCCCAATACATTATCAATCAAGCACAAATAGGCTAGTGGTAGCCTCTTCAATAATACCAATAGACAATAAACAAAACAACAAAAACAAGAGGCTGTTTTAAAGTTTCAGGGGAAGTTAATGGCTGATTTAGTGTTTGTGCAGGAAACATCTTCTGTGTATAAAGCAAACATCTATGTTGTGAGAAGCTAGGAGTTAGAAGACTTAGAATGAATGAAAATTAGTGCTATTCTAAGCACTCAAAACAGCATATTCTCTAGAGCTCAAGGAAGCTATCCCAGGAGGTAGAAAAAGTTATTTTATTGTTAAATTATTCTCTGGCCCTTCTTAATATTTAAGAATATATTTCCCCTTGTGGCTTTCAACCAACTGCTCAAAAAAGGGGACTTGTTATATGGACGTTTTTATTGAAGAGCTGGGAACAAGAGTCTAGAGTGCCTTTGTTAGAAAATTTTCTGTTGCCCTGCATTGACAAACAAGCATCCTTTATTAACCAGAGCAGGAATTCAGAGGCACAAGAAAAAGCACTGGCAGGAGCAAAGAGTGGATCTTAATGTTATTGTTGAATATCTGCTGAGCAGCCCCGGGGTGCAGGCTGAGGGATGGACCCAAAGACACAAGCCATAGAAAGCACCCCAGGAAAAGGCAAACGGCCATTGGATATGAAAATGCAAGCGTTCAGTTCGTGTCAAGAAGAAACTTTTCTTCTGTAATGAGATCTGTTCTTTGCTATCCTTCCACTCGTTTTCTTCCTCTTCTCCACACCATATCCTTCTCTTACGGTGTGAATATCTTAATGGTTCCTTTATGGCTCATGCCTCCAAACAACACCTCCCCACACCCAGTTTGAACTTCTAGCTTTTTTTTCTTTTCACCATCCTGTCAAATGTTTTCAAAAAGAAAGGCAGCAATGATTAAACTGAATTCAAGTCAGCAAGCCAAAAATAGGTCTTAAACTGCTAATTCCAGTAGAACCACCTGATCCTGAAATAGGTGAGAAACAATAATAACGTGTCCAGCTGAGTTGGGCTAAAAACCAGTGGGTGTTGTTTCTTAAGTGACGTTTTGGTGAGAGTGGATCCTGAGTCGGCTGGCAGAGTCCTAACCCTTTCCCTCTCCCTGCCTCGCTATGTGACTTTTGTCAAGTCCCTGAACTTCTGTCCCCCTTTGCCCCGTGTTTAAGATGGAGCTGTTTTACCTACTTCATAAGACACCTGTGAGGTGCCATTGATTCTTGACTGCAGAACACCTTAAAACCCAAATATAAAGGCCAAAGTCAATGAACCCTAGTGGCAGACTTACTCTCTGGCTTGTAATTGAAAGTCACACCAAAAGAAACAGGTGGCCATGTCCAGGAATGTGGAGACATACGGATCCTTGCTCTGCAGCTGCTAGGTTATTAATCGGGTGACTGCCAGCGAGCTGACCTGTCAACACTGGGAGATGCAACATAGCCAAAGAATACAGCAGTTAGCATGTTTTGTGCATAAAGCCCTGAATTCCCACCTGGATGCGACTGACACCGTACCTATGTGATTAGCCTGGCTAAAAGATGCCGACACAAAATATAAATGTGACATTTCCACGTAGCCTGGTGGCTCTGTGCCTACCCTACATGCACCCTGCGTGGTAATGTCGGAAGCTGCAAAGTGCATTTCACAGCGGCACTTTCTTTTCACATGAGTGGTATATTAAAATTCATTGTCAATGAAATGGGGAAATCATGTTGAAAAATTGGTTTGTTATCTCCCATTGAGCAAAGACTAGTAGGGCACATACGTGTTAATACACAACACGCATTTGCAAGTTTATTTTCCAGATGAAATTGTGCTGTAAGAACAGGTCTACTGAGACAGTCTGTACCGTGTCCAAGTCTCAGGTTATTTACGGTAACTGCTGGGTTCTGAGATGCCTGTGAAAATACGGAGGTTCCTCCAAAGTAGGCCAAGAAACAGTTCTAGATGTTACTAAATCTAACTTTCGTCAGTTTTTTAAAAATTTTTTAAGTAAGCATGGTAACTGCAGAGGTTAGAGCTGTGAGAAGCTGGGCTGAATATTCCTCCTGTAAAGTCGATTAGGATTCCATCCCTGTGGAATAACACAAAATTTCACTCTCTAAAAGCAACAGCATGTAAACTAGAATGAAAGAAGGAAATTATGTACGTATGCCTAATATTCTTTGTGAATGTCTTTCATTTAACTAAAATTATATTAGAAGCCAGATTGATAAATAAAAAATTCAAAATAGTTTTAATTATCATAAAATCGATTCTTCGTGTTTTGTACCACTTGTTTCTCTCGGAAGCAGTTTTCAACCTGCAGCAAAAGTAAGTTCCACCAAGTACCGGAAGTATGTCTGTTGAGAATGGAACCTTTCCAAAGCTGTGGATATATAGTCGCTCCTCAAAGACAAGTCTCCTTTGGATACATCCATCCAAAATATACATCCAAAATGACCTTATTTGCCACCTATCCTCCCCTAAAAGGAGGGGAGGAGTTTCTCTTAAAGTAGCCTAATGGATATTGACTTGCATTAATTTACGCACCGCTTGATAAAATGTGGTTAAAGTTAAGTGATCCTCAGAATAGACTCTGACCCTTATTTGGAGCAAGCCCACTGCATAATGGGCACATGGACCTCAGCCAGAGAACTTAGACCACGGGGACTTAGAATGCGTGGGGAGGTGCGAATCTCCTAAATGCACTCCGTGTGCTTTCAGAGCTAAGCTATTCCTCTCACTTTCTGGTCTTCTGTTACCTTTGGGAAGCCATTTCCTTTTTAATCAATTCGCAGGGAGGCATTTAAATGGACACCTAGTAAGTGTGAATTCCAGTTAAAAGCCCAACTTCTCTGTTCTTCAGCACCCTTGAGGCTGATCAATAGCGATGCAGTATGTTTAGACCTCATGGGGCACTAAGCCTATGGGTCATGACTCTGCTTCGCGATTGTGACCCAGGAGGTGCAGAGAGGATGCCATAAAGTCCCTTGAGAAAAGAAAGTCAGCACCGTAAAAGTTCATAACAAGCAAATTTTAAAAGGCTGAGCTGGCAAGGGTAGGGCTTAACATCTTTAATAAAAGCTTTTGAGCCACAACCTGCTTCCTTCCCTTCCCAGTCCCGCTGACAGAAACCCTGTATGCGTGGAGATCAGTCAGCTCCAGTAGGACGGCGACTTTATTTTGCACAAGGTGAGGCAATCGGCCCTTCACATCCTCATGTTCTCCTTGCATGGATTCAGCCAACTTTGAATCAAAAGTAGTCAAAAAAGTTTACAATAAAAAATGCAAATTAAGAAAAAAAAAAAACACGGTACGGGTGCCCCTTGGCTTACAATAGGGCTATGTTCCCCAATGGATGCATCATAAATACTGTAAGGGAAATTGCATTTTCAACTTATGTTTTCAACTTACCATAGGTTTATCTGGACATGGCCCCATAGTAAGTTGAGTGACTGAATACTATCTCTTTTACACCATCATAAAGTTGAGCCCTCATAAGTCACGAACCTTCTGTATAACAACTATTTACATAGCATTTATGTGGCATTAGGTATTATAAGCAATCCAGATTATTTAAATGGGAGGATGTGCATAAGTTATATGCAAACACTACACCGTTTGATAGAAGGGACTTGAGCATCCATGCATTTTGGTATCCACAGGGAGTCTGGAACCATCCCCTGTGGACACTGAGGGGACGACCATATTTGTTAGATGAACGGGGAGAAGGGCAGTGGAAAAGGGTAGGAGAGGAGGTTACGGGAGAGGTACATTGAAGAAAATATACCTAAAGTTACACTTAGTCAGTTATGACATGGCATGATAGACTTAACAGAGCACAGAAAAGAGAAGATAATTGTGTTTTGAAAAGGGGTTGTGTCCTCCAAATGAACCTGTAGGTGAAGGCCAACTCTTTCATGTTATGTGAGTAACCATTAGCATATGCTCACCTTCGCTTGGTCTCTCTAAAAACCATGAATTCAGTAAAAACTATGCTAAATAATCCCTACACCTGAAGATGCCTGTCTACCAGCAATCCCCTCTCCCTCGCTAACACACTCAGCCTACTACAACGGACCAGAGCACGAAGCAGTTTTGCCAGGAAAAGGGTGAAAGTTTTCTTTTCTGCTCATGTTTCCATGATCTTTCCACTCGTTTTATTTCATCCTCCTGAGAATACGGTAAATAAATAAATCTCTTGGGATGGTAAGTAAATGGACACTTTTGCCAAGTCTTCACTAAAGAAACAAACTTTTTTGTTCTTTTCATTTCAGGATAGTATGGGGGCAGTATAAGCAAACTTCTTTTTAAGTCATCTGACCCTAAAGTACAAGGAGATTAGCCTTTTCTTTTAAAAATATAAATTTAAAATTGTAAGATTTAAATTAAGACATGACAGATGAAAACTCAAAGATGAACTTATTTTGTGTGCACAAATTGAAAGTTGGAAGATAAAATTCTTAGGACTAGGGAAGCTAAGATGGGAATATTCACAAGGGCAGACGTTCAAGTCACAAAAAGTGCAAAGAGGGGCAGTACAAGCTTGCTCCCCAAGACCTCGTATGATCAGGCCTCAGTGCAACCTTTGAAGCTAGAAATAAAGCTTAGGGGTCCTGTCTCCTTCTCTTCCCCTCCCTGGGGCACACAGCTACCACTGTCCAGGGAGGAAGGTCAGCAGAAGGCAGTGCAGGAGCTGACTCAAATCATCGTGGCAGCTCGGGGGCAAGAAGAGGTGGGATCCACTGCAGACTGCAAACCGCAGCTCGGGAGCAGGGCTTCGTCCTGCCCCCAACTCAGCAGGAACTTCGCCACCTTCCCAAGGATTACGGCCAACACCTCCGGGAGAAAATCGGTTCCCCCGGGGGAAAGAAAACACCAGACATTTGGGGAGGACAGCTGCTAGGAAAGAAACGTCAAACAGCCAGCACTTGGCAAACTGGCATTAGGGAGACAGATCAAAAATTTTAAATAAGTATAAAAAGACCCCCCCCAGAGATAAGAAAAAATATTGGTAATATGAAGCAAAAAAAGCAGTTGTAAAGAAGAATCGGGTAGAAACACTGAGTATGAAAAAATACAGTGAAAATAAGCTCAAAGATGCAGAGTGTGTGTGGCTGAAAACAGTCATCATAGTCTGTGTGGTAGGTGTGGGTGGAGAATGGGGGGACAGTGAACCCCCTTTTGCTCTGTGGGAGGGAAAGTAAACTGAGTGTAGCCATTCGGGAAGCTGAATTGGCAGCGTTGAGTAAAACTTTGTGTAGATACTACATGCTCATAGGTACATATGTTACAACTTGGTGGACCTACCCTGGGCACAAGGTCCCATAATTCTCAGATCCACCCATCACGGTCATGTGCGAGGTGCTCACCTTGATGGCGCGAGTGTGGTAGCCAGAGCTTGGGTTTGCAAACTCCGCATCACCACTTACTAGCTGCTTGATCTTTGGTGGCTTCATTTCTTTACCTATAAAATGGGGATTGTAATGGAACCTACCACATCAGGTTTTTGTAAGGATTTAAATTAGTCAATACCTAAAAAGTGCTTAGAACAGTGTCTGGCATGGTAAGCACTCCATAAATGATAGCTTAAAAAAATTCATTTTATATGAATAGAAACCCAGCCGTAGGGTAATTCCCCAGAGAAATTCTTGCAAAGTTCCACAAAGGGACATGTGTGACGACACTCATAAGATTGTTTGTGGTAGTTGGGAGTTAGTTGTAGGCGACCAAGGTATCTATCATTAGAAGACCATTGTGTAAAATAAGGTGGAGACCCACTGTGGGAAACCATAGTTAGAAGGAGTTAGAAGTAACACGCTGGATATATACACAGCAGTCTTAACTCGTGCATCTTGAAAAATAGTACAAAGGGAAGAAACTAAGACACAAAATTATATTCATAAAACAATATAATTAAAATTAAAAACAATAGCACATTTTACAAGGATACATGAATAATTGAGGATATATGTGGATATATATAACCTTCTCTAAAATATATGAATATATAAAATAAAATATTATAGTCATTATCTATGGGGAAGAATGAAATAGGAGTGCAGTTGGGGTGGAAAATAAAATAAAAACGAGACCTTGCATGGGCAAATGATGATAAAACACCATATTTTGAAGAGTATCATCAACTCAATTCTCAGCCCCTGGTGGGGGCGGGCGGATACAGAAAGAGAAATCACAAGAGGCCAGGTGCGAGGTAACACAGCTAAGTCAAAGACCACAGGGTGGGTGCACAGATGTAAGGCAAGCAATGTAACAGCTAATGCAATCAACCAACCAAGCAACATTAGGCAACGGGCAAAGGCAAGGCAAAAGGAGAGCTCGGCAGCAGAGCATTTCTGCTCTTTTAAATGCAATAACGTTCCTCGTACGTGTTACAGAACTGAGGGACACTGGGGAAGGGTCTGGGGCAGTCCCTCTCACCCTGCAGATCAACACTCCCAAACCCTGTCCCGGATGTGAGGAGACCACGTCCACCACCACCACCCCCCATGCGGTTTCACAGAAACTGTCCCTGTCCTGGACTGGCCTCAACATGACTCTGCTAACAGCTCGACTTCTAATTTGTGGATGGAATAACATACATTCAACGTAAAATGATTATTTGTAACGAATGTCGCGTCGAACCAGAACAGCACTCCTGCGACATTTCTGAAGCTGGGCCAGTGGGCGGAAGGGCGGATGGCATCTATTATTTACCTCATTGTGAATAAAATGCCCTTGATTAAATCACAGATCTTGCTAGAAGCACGCCCTGGGCTTTGTCAAAAATACAAGAAGCTTCTGTAATATATTTCTGGGTAATCAAGTTATAACTCCTCTAAATTAAATTTACAGAGCTCATTCGCTTTTATTCCAAGCAGTAACCATGGCGTTCGCTTTAAATCATTACGAGTGCAGCAGATATATTGATTACCGCCAGGCCTGTCATTACGGATCTGAGTTTAAGCACTGCTGGAGCGAACTCTGAAGTTTAATTAGTATCCCCGTCTGGTGTTGTAAAACACAAGTCTGGGACATGTGGGAAAGAAAAATGAGTTAATGTGAATCATCTTGAAAACATGGAACCAGCAGTTAGAGCAAAGCAGAGAGCTGAATTTGTTCTGAATCAAAGTTACTTGCCTTGACGCCTGTACCGTATTATGTAACTGATTGGGGGGAAATAGTCGCTTCTTTTCTTCTCAAGACAACTATTTCCTGGGACAGCTGAGAAGGGACACATAGCAGATTCTGTGCCAGGTGACAAGGTTACTTGGAAACACATGGCTACACTGGCCGCCTCCAGACGTACTTGCCCACGGAAGCTCCCAGGGCCGGGCCTCCGGAGAAGCCAGCTGTGCTCCGTGATACCACCTGCACAAAGGGGTGAGGGGACACCTCAGGTACATCACAGGTACACTTCGGGACCACAGATGCTACGGCATTCTTAAATGAGTCCAAACTTAGAAAGATGCAATTCTATTTCCTGTTCTTACCATCTTAGGGTAATAGCTTTGATTCGTGGGAAGTACGTCCTCCCCTTGGGAAAGGGGGTTTGCTAAGGTGCACGGTGACCAGCCCTGCCCCCGTCCGTCCTGCACCAGCACCGCCAGGGGAGGGGAGCTGGGCTGCACCAAAGAACACCCACCAAAGTTCCACATAGTTTGTAACCTGACAGTTATGACAGTTTCCTGTGCCCCTCTCTCTGCCTCCCTCCCTTCTCTGCTAGAGCCATAACTTCAAGGCCCCTGGGAAGCCCCAGCCGTGTCCTGAGTGATTCCCACTCAGGGTCCCACTGGGTCAACTCCTCCCAGCAGATCCATTCTCCCTAGTGCACGCTGCTTCTTGACCTTCCAGCAGAGCCCTGAAATCAGCCTGTTAGTGACCAGTCTGCAATTGTCCTTCAGGCCTGTCTGCAGCCTTTTGCTCAATGGCTTCGGCAGTGGAGGAGTTCATTTCCCCGACACCTGAATCCAGGGCAGGGCAGGCCCAGCCTCTCTGGACTCTGCCCCTTACCTTCTCCAAACTTCCATCTCCCACAACCCCCGATTGCCCCTCCGTTGGAGCCCCAGAGACTGGTCTTCCTCCACGCTAGCCAGGCCTGGCTAGAATTTGTGGGGCTAAGTCCAAAGGGAAAATGGGGCCCAACAAGAATAGGGGGTCAATCTCCTCTTCCCAGACCCTGCCCCTCAACCCATGTGGACAAGAGACCCCCAAAGGATTGCAAGCTCTGCACTGGCTGCACTAAGTACCTGGATTGGGGGTAGGCGAGAGGCCCTCACCAGGTCCCTTGCAAATTGCACCAGGAAGCAGCCAGCCTGGGGTGGAGTGGGCGTCACCTGGAGATGCTGCAGGCCTGGCCCCGATGTCCCCACACCTGCATTCAGGCCCCCAAGGGGCAGAGGGTGAGATTAGAACACAGACATCACCTCTCCCCAACACATCCTTTCGTGGACAGGGCGGAGGGCAGCTAGGGTCCCTGGGTGCACAGACAGGGGTAGCTGGGCCAGGCCCGTGGAATGGGGGCAGCTGAGAACCATCCTTGGGAGGCCATAAGAGGTGGACTGTGCAGGAGCTGAGACTCCAAGCCTGAGCATGCGCCACTGGCCACTGGACCCCACTTGCTCAAAACATACACACAAAGATAAAATTAGGAAGAATTTCAAGAGGGTAAGCATGACACCCCTGGGCACAGTGGGATGCCCAGGCAAACCCAAGGATGACCACAACTCGCAGTTCCCTGGCCCCTCTAGTCCGGGATCCTTCCCTCCACCTGGCCTCAGCAGCTGCTTCAGTAGGATTCGCCCTGGAACTTTGTCAACCTGAGGAGAGCGGCCACTGCTCAAGGTAGAATCCTGAGCTTAGAAGCCTACCAACCCCGGGGAGAAGGACCCATCCATGCTGCACCTCCCCCCCCAGCACCCCTAAACCTGCTCAGCATCCCCCATGGGCCTCACGCCTGTGGAGTCCCCCACCCGGCAGGGACCTCCCTCTCCATCCTGGAGCCCGTGGAAAAGTAATTCAGGAACAGTTTCCTCCACCCGGGAACTCTGCCTCTCTTGTCCTGCAGCCACACGGCCCCGCCAGCCCCTAGTCCTGAGCCAACAAGGGGTCCCAGAGTTCGATGCTGGCTCCAGTGTCCTGCTGGCTCAAGACCCCACCCCTCAGAAGTTCCCCAGGAGGGCTCCTTGCATTGGGTCCCCATACTCTGATCTCTGACCAACAGAACAACAACAACAAAAACCCTGACTGGTTAAAAGTAATATGAAACAAAAACTAGCAAAAAACAGGCTTTCATATAAACACTAAGTGGGTATTTTAACAAAAACGAAATCAACATCTTGGAGAAGCTAAAATACAACATGACAGGTTTCTCATCTCCTGGTTTCTCCCACATTTCCCAACATGTCGATGAGTTTCCATTATTTTGTAGCCACAGAATCACAGATAAGGAAGAAGCTAGACTTCTAAGGTCCTACACGTCTTCAGTGCGAACTGCTTTTAGTCACTAAATGCATCCACCTCCTCCCACCAGGCTCCCTGGCTCTCCCCAATTCCTGCAGAACCGGGGGTAAGGGGAGAACCCCAGACTTTTACCCAGGCTGAGGGTGGACAGGTGAGACTCCTGTCCTCTCCCGCCACTGCCATGCAGCCAACAGAACATGAGCATCAAAAGCGAGTCATGCCAGGGAGTGGCAGACCCTCCGGAAATACTGGAGGCCCAACAAACTGAAATTTGCAGTGCATCTAAAAAGTTAAAGGTTGGATTTCTGTAGCTCCACTTCTAAACACTAGCAGTAGCAGTAGTAACTAGCTTTTGTGAGCGCCTAGCATGTGCCAGACTCCGTGTTAAATGCTTCACCAGTTTAACATGCATAAGCCACAGCGAATAGAAAATTTCACTTCACAATTTTTCCTCCTTTATTAGCTGGTGAGAAATCTGCCTGTCTCTTCCTCCCGGTGTGAAATCCTAAAATCCTTCGCAATCCAGCATTTTCCAGCAAGCAGAACATCACATCCCCTGCCAAAGAGAGAGAGGAAAACTCTTTAACATCATGTGTCTGGAGAGGGGAAGGAAGGGACGTGCCCATTACTAATTAAAGGATTAAGTGACTCAGAGAAGAAATATGTTGGAATATCAAATACGTTGCCCAAACGTATTTGACCGTGGAGCGAGGTTTTGGGGCATCACAGAACTTATAGTTGGGAATGCTGACGTGGGCAAAAGATACATTTTTGAGTCAGGCTGGGTTTAAACTCTGCCCTTTGGCAGCTGCTTGCCTTTGGGCGAGTTACAAGGCTTTGTTTCCTATAATATTACCAACCTTTAACATGAAGTAAAGATTAACTGATATTCAAGACATCTAAAATTCTTGGCACACAACAGACTTCCAGGAAATGACAGTTGCTTTTATTATTTCTCAGAAGAAACAGCACCAACATAGCGCTGGCTAACCCCAAGTCACTTCCCTCAGGATGCCTCAAACCTTCCTTATAGACTCTAAATGCTCTTAGCCAATAAATTATTAATACCTCCAATTCTGTCCCTTCCAGAGATGGAACATGGTAAAAGAATTAGCCAAGGTGATCTCTAAAGAACCATCAAACTCTCAGGTTCTTTGGGCACAGAGTTAGGCAGGGCCGGGCCAGCCCAAGGGGGCAGGTGCCAGGTGGTCCTAGCAGCTCGCTTGGGACCCAGCCAGCAGCACAGAGGGGCTGGGGGGACAGGGCTGAGGCTTAGGGAACCGAGGCTGCACTGTAGGCCCCAGGGGAAGCCCCTCCACTCCAGGTCAGCCGATTCCAAATCCATGGACTGTAGCTAACAGACAGCAACATACAACAAACAGATCCTGCAATTCCCCCAAGCTATGCACATTAAAATAAATCTGTATGCCTTTTTTTCCTACTAATCTGTCTTTCCTACTAATCTGTCAGTTCATCTTCAGCAAACCTTCCGAGGATGAAGGGTTAAGCTTTCCCTCCGTCCCCCTACCGTCTTAATCTGAATGCAAATTAGCATATTACAGGTTCTAAGAAGCATGTCAAAGGTCCTGCATAAACCACGCAGCTTGCCTTTTTATGTCTAATCCAGCGTCTCTTGGCTTTATCTGCTCCTGCATCCTCCCGAGGAGTGTAGTGGTCAGAGCACTTTGGAGAGTGCTGCTCTACAGCGATCCAGGTGAGGGTTGTCACCTGTCAGGTGGCAGTGTCAGGGCCAGCTGGGGAAGGGAGGCAGGTCAATTGGAGTCCAGATATAAGATGAGGTTCCTTGTCCTTTGTCCCTGGTTTCCAAAGGGGCAGCAGGGGAGGGGCCAAAGTGGCAGCCACGGTAGAAAGAAGGGCAGAGACGGGTGGGCTCATAGACCGTCCTCTGGGTGCATATTCATGTTCACTCTCGAGTCCCTGTTGGCGTCATTTCTGGCGAGCTTCCAGACCTCAAACCCCCTTCACTTGGGTTCATGCAAGCCATACTGAAGCTAAGGCAAAAGAAAAATTCTAGAATCTTTTATTCCCAGATTCAACTCATGCTATGTGTTATAATTTATGTAGCCTGATACATTGCCTGTGATCATTTCTGAAATCAATTTATCGGTTTATTTATTAGAATACAGCTCTAAGTTCCCACCTCAAGATCACTCACATTTGAAAAGCCTGTTTAAGTGCCAAAATTGGCTCTGATCCCTTCGTGTCAGGGACAGGAGAGTGTGGGGAAGTTTGATCCAGGACCTCTAAGACAGTGGGATTCCTTCTCTTCCTTTCTGGGCTTAGAAAGTAGCCCTGTGGCGATTTGTCTTTGAATCTGGGATCTTTTTGGCGGAAGAATGGCCTCACAAGAGGAGCAGAAAGATGAAGACCCTTCAGCATCCGTGAAAACACACAACTCTCTCATGCCCAAGCTGGTCTTACTCTCCCAGCTGTCTCGGGATCCCCTTCCCAGGGGGCTCAAAGCTAAATTATGTGACTAAGTGGTCAGCTTTTGCTTTCCCCTCATTTCCAAACAGCCCCCTATTCGTGGGCCCAGCTCCAGCAGCAAGGAGGGAGGAGCGGGGGAGGGGCGCTGGGTGATTTCTCCTCCTCTCTGCGGTTCTTCCTGATGAGCCTTTCATAGAACCCTGCTCGGACATGGAGCCTATACCCGCTACTTGATGAATATCTCACATTTAAAATAATTTAACCTGGCTCATGCCTATAATCCTAGCACTCTGGGAGGCCGAAGTGAGAGGATGGCTCAAGGTCAGAAGTTCAAAACCAGCCTGAGTAAGAGCAAGACCCTGTGTCTACTAAAAATAGAAAGAAATCAATTGGCCAACTAAAAATATATGTAGAAAAAATTAGCCGGGCATGGTGGCCCATGCCTATAGTCCCAGCTACTCGGGAGGCTGAGGCAGGAGGATCGCCTGAGCCCAAGAGTTTGAGGTTGCTGTGAGCTAGGGTGACGCCATGGCACTCTAGCCCAGGCAACAGAGTGAGACTCTGTCTCAAAAATAAAATAAAATAATTTAACCCTTAAAATCTCTAGTTAATTTTAGCTTGTACGATTCAGGCCGAAGGTCACCTTCTGACTCAGAAGAACATGCAAAACTGCCATCTCAGCCAAAAACCAGAAAAAGATCCTGTGTCTACTTCAGGCGAGCGTCCAAAGTAAACCCACAAAGGCCCCTGTGTCCTGCCTCCTGTGTTCTCAGCCGTGGTGCAAGTGGGCACTGACAGAACCTCACCCCCTTGGCCCTGTTTCCCTCACTAGCTTCCCCTAGGGCTTCCCTGAAGCTGCAGAATGTGCCACCTGCCGGCTGCATTCAATGGCAGATCAGGTTGCAAACCAGGGGGAGGGGGTCAACCCTCAGGGGAAGCCTTAATCAGTGAGGGCAAAGCCAGTGGGAAAACATCTTCTGTCCCAAGATGCAGTCTACACAGCTCCTCAGAGGGTCCCATCTGGGTGGCAGGTCAGTGAACAGCTCAACGGTGCATTCTTGTACATTCACTGGTTCCTCCGGCCTCCCTGTTTCATTCTTCCCACTCTCCCACGCCCCAACTCCTGTTTCTTGAATCACTCCCCAAAATTAACCCCGATGCACAAGCCCTCGTCACAGGCTCTGCTTTCTGGGAGGAACCCAGGCTAAGATGTTTTTCTTCTATGAGATCCCGTGGGACCGTCCCTGGATCTTCCACATGCCAAAAAAAGGAAGATAACATCTGTGTTCATTAAAATTATTCATTGGTTTTTAAATAGGATTTGTGTATTTTATCAGAAGACAAACTATTACCTGCAGATGTGTGTGGTTGTGAGACTTCTCCTTTGAACAGGTTCTCATATCAATTGAATTACAAATCTTTGACATCTGTTGATTTTGTATTTGTATGAGAGTCTTGATTTTACTTTTTTAAAAAAAAAATCACTCTTCAATAGATGAGGATTCATGAACTATTAAGTCAGAGGGTAAATGTAAAGGAAAAACTCACTCATTTTATGACCTCCTGGCTCCAAACAGTCATGTGCACTCTACCTATAAGGTTGTCATGAAGGGGGAGGATCAGACATCTGTCTCATTCACCTCCCTACCCCCACTAACACAAAGTGGACACAGAGCAGGCGCTCAGTAAATATTTGCAGAATAAGTGAATGAGCGCAGACGCGGCATCCCTCATGCCAAGGTCAGTAAGGGGTCTGCTAGCGTGAGGTGATGACTTTCCAAAGAGAATGTTTCTTTCCCTACATTTGTCTTTTTTATGTGCCATGCCCACGATTTCTGATTCCTTTTCCCTGGGAAGGCAGGTGTCTAACTCCCAAAGGAAGCCAGAGAAATGTCAGGGGGGAAAAAAATTACAATGGAGAAAAAGCAATGCCCCGAATAGAAAAGGGATAATTGAAGAAAACAAGGGCAATTCTGATATCAATGTATTTATTGATGTTTAAACCACAAAGATAAATTTTACAAAAAATGTATACTTCCAGCTAGAAGTTAGAAAAAGGTGTAAAAGATCCTAGGTTTTTAAATCTAATGAAATCTGTAATAGATAAAGAACTACAACATCTTGAACTGTTATGGGCCAAAAGGAGAGGTAACAGGTCAAAATGAGTGATTATTTTTCTTCTTAGAGTTAATGCTATCTAATAGAAACATGATGGAAGCCACATAATGCAGTTTTAAATTTTCTAGTAGCAAGATTACAAAGCAAAAAGAAATAGGTAAGGCTGGGCGCGGTGGCTCACGCCTGTAATCCTAGCACTCTGGGAGGCCGAGGCGGGAGGATCGTTCAAGGTCAGGAGTTCGAGACCAGCCTGAGCCAGAGCAAGCAAGACCCTGTCTCTACTAAAAATAGAAAGAAATTAATTGGACAACTAAAAATATATAGAAAAAATTAGCCGGGCATGGTGGCACTTGCCTGTAGTCCCAACTACTCGGGAGGCTGAGGCAGAAGGATTGCTTTAGCCCAGGAGTTTGAGGTTGCTGTGAGCTAGGCTGATACCACAGCACTCTAGCCCAGGCAACAGAGTGAGATTCTGTCTCCAAAAAAAGAAACAGGTGAAATTAATTTTAATATCATGTTCCATTTAACTCAGTATGTCCAAAATATTATTTTAACATGTAATATTTTAAGATTCTTAATGATCTATTTGACATTCTTTGTTTCATACTAAATCTTTAAAATCCAGAGTATATTTTACACTTACACCGTATCCCAATTCAGACAGGTCACATTTCAAGTGGTCAGCAGCCATGTGTGGCTGGGGCCACCCTGGACGGCACACGTCTGCAACTTCAAGGTGACTCTCCTGTATTTTGATTCGATGGCAAATTTATTAAATCACTTCCAATTTCCATAATATTTATTAGAAAACATTAGGTCTTCATGGTCCTCTTAGTCTTTCTAAACTTTCAATTTTCCTTTTATCAAGAGGAAAGTAATACTCCACATAGCGTAACATTTTGATGTTCGGTCTTATTAAGCACTTCTTTTAGTAACAGCCAAAATGTCAAAAAAAAAAAAAATTCTAATTTAAATAAAACATAAGTCCTAAGAGCCAAATGTGTCCTTAAATCTCCACACTCACATTTACCATCAGCTCCTGGCAGGTCTGCGTTTCAAAAGAAAACATCAGAATGCAGGAGAACTACTACAGAATTAGCACATCTCAAATCCACTCCAAGCCTGTCCTTTGGGAGAGATTTCGAGGAGGCATTTGGAAGGGTAAGGAGAGCTTTAGGGTTTATACTGCACCTCCTACAAATTCCTCCTTTCAGAATTACCTAGAAGCCTCAGGAGATCCAGCAAAGGAAAAGAAAAGAAAGCTGCCACCCACTCCCAGACTCAGCCCTGCCGTCCTCACACTTCCCAAGCCCCTACCCTCTGTATCGCAGAGAGAGTGTTTGCTTTTAGTCTCAGTGCAGCAAGGCAAACTGGGGAGTGGAGGGCCTCTAGAACTTCCATTACCACCCTTCCATGGCCAACCTGTCCATCTAAATTGAAACCATAGGTAGACAGCGAAACAAAGGAAGCTGCATTGAAGTTCCCTGGCTCTACCTACTTTCCAAATATATTTTGGTTTCAAAGCCAAATTCCAGAGCCACCTCCACCAGAGGCCAATAGATCTAGTACCCAAAGTTCAGTACCAGGCTTCGAAGGATTCAGCACAGAGGCAGACTGTCAGACTTCGAGGTTCCGTTCAATTTTGCCCTTCCTGAAGTTCCAAGGCTAGGAATGCCTGGGACTACCAAGAGCTGGAAGAGGAAGGAAGGATTCCCCTCCCCTAGAGTCTTTGGAGAGAGAGAGCAAGGCCCTGCTGATACCCTCTAGCATCCAGAGCTGTGAGAAAAGTAATTTGTTGTTTGAAGACAACCACATTTGTGGTAATTTTTTACAACAGCCCTAGGAAATCAACACACTCACATGTTGGACATTATTATAGACAGGCATCATTATGGTTAGATCAGCTGGATCTAAGAAGAATAGAGCTTACCTGGGAGCTCCTACCGCCCAGGTGGGCAGAAGGGAGCCTTACATTAAATAGTGAGCAACACCCAATGCACCAAGAGATGGTTATTTACATGAACACTACTGGCGGGAAGAAGGATGGGTTGGAACAGTGGTTCTCAAGCCTGCCTAATTATCAGGATCTCTGGGGCTTCTTTAAAATATTCAAGTTCTTAAGGCTCATCCAAAACCTTTTAAATCAGAATTTCTATTAGTAGGGCCAATAATCTGAATTTTCAAAGCTCCCTTGAATTTTCTAGTTTTCAACCTGGTCTCATCTCCATGCCAGGGTGAGAGGTGGTTCACACCCCTGCGAGGTACACGTAACAGGCACCGTCCCACCCAGAGGCAGGAATGCACAGGAAGGCTCTGAGTCCTCATCACAGCCGGGGGAGCTTTGGTAAAACAGAGCCAAGGGCCCACGGGAGCTGCTCACACAAAGCTTAAGATACCATCTTTTAGGGTTCAAAGCATAATTCTCATTATTGAAAATGGACTGCAGCTTTATCGAGGAACCTCAGGAGGGGTAGGGGGTGGCCTTGTGCAGTGAAGGATTAACCTTGACTGAAGATAGGTTTGGTCCTCTGTGCCCAGCTCTTCGGAGTAAGCCCCTGGGATGTCCCGCCTGATAAGAAAGCCTTGCTTACCTGGGGGCTGTGGGCCGTGCTGGTCTAAGCCAACAATGAGATTCATGGTGGGGCTTTGGGCCATGTGGTATCAGCTGGTCCTCTCGAGGGGTGGGAAATGAAAGTCAGCCACGTGGTGTCAGCCATGTCCCTGTGACCAATCTCCAGTAAAAACTCTGGACATCAGGACACAGACGAGCTTCCCTAGCTGGCAATGTTCCACACATAGTATCACACATCGCTGCTGGGAAAAATAAGCTTTGTCCACGAGACTCTGCTGGGAGAAGACGACTGGAAGCTCAATGCCCGGTCCCTCCTGGACCGTGCCCTGTGGGCCCTTTCAAGTTGCTAATTTTAATCTATATCCTTTCAGTGTAATAAACTGTAACAGCTTGGCTGAGTTCAATCTAGCGAGTGATTGAACCTGAGGGTGGTCTTGGAGATAGTCCAAAAGCATAATCACACATGCTCTTTTTTGAGCAGAGTTTCCTCGTTGAATAGAGAATAATCATAGCTTGCATTCCTAAACACTATCCATCATGTTAATGTCTGCATGGTATTCTAACATATGGCTACTCCCAAACTCACTTTACCATTATTACTTTACCTATGTTACTATGTTACTTTATCTCTGTTACTGGACATTTAGATAGTGTCTGAATTTTCCCTACTGAAATACTGTTGCAAATAACATAATTATAAATGTTTTTGTTTGTTCATCATTACTTTATAATAAATTCCTAGCAGTGCGACACTCCATCAAATGGTGTACCAAAGCCTCCTCCCTGAGATTTTACCTGTTTACACTCTCCACACCCTTGACAACTGCATGCTTTAACATTTTTTCGTTTCTGTCAACTTAAGAGGTAGAACATGCTATCTGAATATTTATCTGCTTTAATTTTCACTTCATTGATTACTAGTGAGCTTTTTCAAATGTTTTTATTAGTCCTTTGAGAGCTCCCTGCGGATATGACCATTTAGGAGACTCCTGATCATTTTTTTCCAATTTGCACCAATTCACGCTCCCACCAGCAGTATTTAAGAATGTCTGATTGTGTCGTACAAGCTGGACTCACTGGGGAAGACCCAGCAGGGGAAGGCCACTCAGGCTCTGTAGGCTTGAATAGAAGGATGTTTTTAGCAGGGGACTCACACGTGCTAAGAGTGGGGTGTGCTTTAGAATCGGAGGATGAAGCAGAGGGTGAGCTGTGTCGGGCTGAACAGGAAACAACAGAGAGAGGTGAAGGGGCCCCAAGGTGGAGACACCTGAATTAAAGCCAGACCAGTTATCCTGTGGGCAGCAATAAGCCATGACATCCCTAAGCAAGGAAATGATTTACAACTATTGACTGTCTTGCTTGACCAAATATTTAAATTCTCAACTCAACATGTACGGTATTGCTAAAAAGTCTGTTTTAATTTGGGGTTGGCTAGATAAACCTAATCTCCCAACCCCCACCCCCCACTCAACTCTGCTCCTCAAACACACATCCATTTCTCAGCACCTACACTCCCAACACTACCACATACCCACATACACGCACACACGTGCACACGTGCACACATACATACATTCATACTTTCACCCCCTTTGCCATCCAGGGGTTCCCTCTGGCTTGAATGTCCATGTTCCATTTCTTCACCTGATAAAGTCTGACAAACCGTTAGGACCACCTTTCTTTTTTTTATATCCTTGGGATCTCAAGGACCAAGCTATGCTGTAATTTGTCTCTTTCCTTATCAGTCTACCTGCTGACCAAAGATTAAGCCCAATTCTCTTTTGTGGTTGTCATAGGCATCAGCAACCGCCTCTGCCCAGAACTCTCCAAGCCCTAAGTGGTCATCTGATTGGAGGGACCCTAGGCAAGCCCTCCCACCTGAGAATTTCACACACATACATTTGCCAAGGAGCCAGAAATTCTATTTCTTTTGCATCTCAGTAGGTGTTCATTCTTCCAGCTTTTCCTAATAAATTGAAAATGCCCTTAATCTCTCATCAGCTAGTGTTTTTATTATTGGCTCATATCTGAGAACAGCTCTTCCTTACCTGCATGTAGGTGAGTGGGACAGAGACTGAGAAGGCTAAGGGACACCTGAAGAGGCACAGAAGAATGTGTTCACCGAGACTTAACCTCGATCGCTGCTTCCCAGGGGACAGACACCAAAGAGAGAGGAGCAAATGCCAACAACTGGAATCAAAATCTAATTCGGAAAATAGAGCCACTTCTGCAGCTATTGTGCATATTGATTCCATGGTTTCAATTCTCAATGTGTCATATTAAACTTCTCCATTCCATTCTCTTTATATTAACCTGGACAAGAAAACAGAAGAAATGGCATCCTTTGGACAATAACCTGTGAGAAAGTCTTAAGATGTATTTATCCATAAAACCAGACATCCCAGTGACTCTACTGGGCGACTTTTTAATAACTTTCATGTCCTCATCTTGCATAAAACACACTCCATAGTTTACACCTGCCCTCAATCCTAGTCCCGCCTCCCTGTTCTTTCTGCATAGCTTCTTCCTCCGCCTAAGTGCCAAGGACGCGGAAGTCAGTGTTGTCCTCCTTTCATAGACTCAGTCCCTCCCTCAAGGGTCTCTCTCCCCTGGTGTCACTGCCATTTGTGGCCCTTCCCGTGGGTGTGTGCATCGCTCTGAGAGGCAATTCCCTGACCACCTCGTGCAAACACGCCACAGCCGAGCTGAACGTGTCGCCCATGCTTGTCAGAAGCAGTAGCCTTTCTGCGGCTCTCCTCTGGGTTACAGGAAAGACATAAACAAGGAAAACGTGCTTTTAATTATATTTGCTTGGACTCCTGTTCAAGTCTATCCTTAAAACTGGAAGGAGAAACCATTAACAGCAACCAGAGCCCCACAAGCAGCACTGAGGCAACGACAGGCTCTCTGGGTTCTAATTTTCCTCCTAAAACCTCTGGAGGCCGCGCTGAGGCTGGTGAGAGAGACCATGTAGCAGGTGGGGGGATGGAGTCAGTCTCCGGGAAACAAGCCAACAGGTTGCTTTGTGGTTTGAAACAAAAAAAAACTTGATTAAATAAATAAGAGTCTCAGAAGCCCTCTTTGTCCAAAGCCTAACTCCGCAGCAAGACGCTTCAATTTAATTCTGCAAATAGTTATTGAGCACCTGCTATGACCCAAGCACGGTGTCTCCTGGAGCTAAAAATGAGTGCTGGAGTCTCTTCCCTCTAGAAACTCATCCCGACAGGCAGGCAGGATGCACAGTAAGTGCCTCCAATACTCAGGAGTCTAGTAGGTGCTGATTTAAAGGTTCAAACAGAGGTACAATGGGAAAAAAAAAAAACAAGGAAAGAATAATCAGAAAGGCAGTGGAGCTTAGGGGGTAAGAATTTGAACCCAAAGCCTCAACTTTTTTACGATTTGACTTAATCTCACTAACCCTCAACTTCCTCACCTGTAATTTGAGCATGATCTTAATAACATCTTCATTGTATTGTTCTCGAAAGGATTTTAAAAACAGTGGATGTGCCCTTCTCACACAGCACCTGGCACATAGTAAGTGCTCAATGTAAATATTGGACATTGGCAGGGCAGCACACAATAATTTTTTTTTTGCAAAATTATTATAATGGGATTTTCTATGACCCCTGAATGTTAATTTTGGAAATTTTCTTAATCAAGAAGGAACCTCAAAAAAATGCTAAGTGAAATAAGCTAGACCAAGAAGACAAAAAAATGTATGATTCCACTTATGTGAAATATCTAGAACAGGCAAACACCGCAGAGACAGAAAGTAGAACAGACGTTACCAAGAGCTGGGGCGGGCAGAGGGGGCAGGAATGTGCACTTACTGCTTAACGGGTACAAAGTTTGTTTGGAGTGATGGGAAAGTTTGGGACACACAAGGTGGTGGTTACACAACACAGTGAATGTGCTTAATGCCAGCGAATCGTACACCTAAAATGGTTAGCGTGGCAAGTCTTTATGTTACATGTATTTTACCACAATGAAAAGATTTTCTTTATAGCTTCCCATTGTGAAAGAATAATACAGGCTAATAACTGTTTTCTTACAGAATAAAGTTTTTCCTTTAGCCCACCAAATTCAGTTCCCACGTGGGCACTGCAGGAGTCTGGTCTAGGAGCATCGCCCACTACCCCCTGCGGGCTCGGCCGCAGCTCTAGCCCCTGCCCCTGCCCCTGCCCTGGAGCCCCATCCAGGAATGATCCCGACACCCTCAAGCCCCACATCACACTGCTAATGCACGAAGGGCTATCTGGGGGTGGTTCTGCCAGCTCTAGGAAACGGGCATAGGTGCACACGGGGACACCACAAAGCCTGGGCGCTGGTGATTTACACAGGAGGTTGTGCTTCTGCAAGCCTGCGAGTGGGGATGCAGCACCTCTAGGGTGTAAGGAGACACAGAAGGAATGGAAAAATGTGCTTTACTCACAGCTGTGTGGACTTCTGGTGTAGTCCACCCTTGCACACCGACCGTGATGGTTACTTTTATGTGTCGACTTGACTGGGCCACGAGGTGCCCAGACTTTTAGTCAAATGTTGTCCCGTGTGTAACCATGACGGGTGTTTCTGGGTGGGATCCACGTTTGGATGGGTGGACTAGGGGAAGCACTGCCCTCCCTGATGTAGCGGGCACCATCCAGTCCGCTGAAGGCCTGGACAGAACCGAAGGGCTAAGAGAGAATCCCCCTGCCGGGACCACCTTGGAATTGGAACGTTGGATTTTTTCATGCCTTTGGACTTTAACTGAAACATCAGCTCTTCCTGGGTCTTCAGCCTACCAACTGTAAGACTAGGACTTAAACTATCGGCTCTTCTAGGGCCCCAGCTCGCTAGCTCACCCTGCAGAACTTGGGACTTGCCAACTTCCATCGTTGTGTGAGCAGCTTCCTATAATTCTCCGTCTATATACATATATATACCCAGAGCCCCATTCCAAGTAACCACTTGGCCCTCACTGTTCCTGGGAGAATTTACAGGGAAAATTGTAATTTGGTCAAAAATCACCAAAATCCAGAGCATTCATTTCGTTATAATTTTTTAAATTACTTTTATTCTTAGAATTTTTTAGAGACAGAGTCTCACTCTGTCACCCAGGCTGGAGTGCCATGGTGTGATCATAGCTCACTGCGCTCCTGGGCTCAAGTGATCCTCTCGCCTCAGCCTCCCGAGTAATTGTAAATCCACTTTTTAGGTCTAACAACTATAACAAACCCATAACTACATCATGTTTTTAAATACAAAATAAAAGCAAGACCAGTAAAACGTAATTTCCTAATGTAAAAGCTCAAAATACAATGTACTCTGTTTTAAGAGCAGCAAATTGTGGCATTTTAACTGCAATACTTGATTTGGGTTTATAAAATGTTAGGAGACTATCGAGTTAGAGATACAGCGGATGAAATATTTTCCTATTATTTCACTGGATCGATAAGCTCTGCTCCATGTTCAAAGCCGCTCAGTTCAGTGCCTTGCAACAGTTCACTTTCATTTCCCCTCGGGGAGCTAAGGTCCTCTCCCTCCACCGCTTGGTCTTAACAGCTAAACCCTAGTCTTCACAATTATTCTAGAAATCATTTTTAGGTCACTTACTCTGTTTTTACTAACTTTTTGGGAAATGCAAGATACTGTGTAGTGGGGGTCAGAGGACTCACAAAATTCCTGAAATTAATTTGGGTCCGAGAGCACAAATTCTCCTGTGGAAGAGGGGCATTTGTGGTTTCTAGTGTGCAGATTTTACAAAAGTTGCTCCTTCCCAGAGACCCCATGCCCAGGACCATGTGATCTGGCAAACAGAATCCCGAAGTTATCGAAGGAAAAGTTCCCCTGCAGCAAGAGAGACCAGGCAACTACAATAAAGATGAGGGAAAAAAAGCAAACTCCAGGAGGGACACCTAGAAAACGGACCTGCAGAATAAGCCCCTCCCCCTCCAGATCAGGCAGGGGGGCACGGTTGAGTGAGTGGGCATGGGGGTGGCTGAAAGATGGGCAGGACAGGGTCACAGTGAGAGGACAGGCCTCGCTCGAGGTTAATTACAACACCCTCTCCAAGTTAGACCTGGTATTCCCATACCCAGAGCCCCAGTCCAAGTAACCACTTAGCCATCACTGTTCCAGGGAGAATTTACGGGGAAAATTTTGACTTGGTCAAAATCACCATCCATAGCATTCATTTTGTTATAATTTTTAAAAACCATGATATTTGTTCCAATATTTATAGCATTGGCGAGACAGTAAATAGCCTACCTGACAGGGAGAAAGCAATGCTCACCTTGACAACCGGGGGCGGCTGCACTGGGTCTGGACGGTGCAGGTTCAGCTGACACCTACACAGGGAGACACAGTCGGTGGACGTATACTGAGCCCGTGCCACGCGTCGGGCTGTCCTGCAGGCCCTGGACACACAGCAGCGAACGAGACAAACAATTTTTTTTGGTCTTGTAGGACTTGTATTCTATGGGGACCAAACAGACAGTGACCACAAATGTATGCTATGATGTCAGATGCAACGAGTGTCATGAAGAACAAAGCAGTGCAAAGAGAAAAGGGAAGAGGGTGCTGTTTTAGAGAGGGTGGCCGTGAAAGGCCTCTTTGGGGAGGAAGGAGTCATCTGAGCAGGCAGCTGAATGACGGGAGGAAGCCAGTCAAGTGCTCCAGGCAGTGGGAACAGCAAATGCAAAGGCCCTGGGGCAGGAGCATCCTATTTAGGGCAACAGGAGCGACTGGGGAAAATGAGCGAGGAGCAGGGTCACGTCGGGCCTCTTGGGCCACGGTGAAGATTCTGGACTTTGAATGAATGTGTGTAGAAAGCCACTGGAGGATACTGAACAACAAAGTGACAGAACGTACTTAGCTTTTAAGTGAAACAGAGTAGATGAAATGACGCTCGTTCGAGGGCTATTCCTGTAGTTGAAGGGAGAGATGCCGGTGGCTGGAAATAAAATGCTACCGCTGCAGGTTGGTGGAAGCGGTGGGGTCAGGAGAGATCTTGCAGGTAAAGAGAACAGGATCTGCTAATGGATTGGATACAAGGTGTGAACATGAGGAGAAGAACCTATGAGTAATCCTGGGTTTTGGATACGTTATCGCTGATCGGGGTGGGAACCACGAGTTCCGTCGGCCTTCTGCGATGTGAGATGCTAATGGTCGCCTCAGTGGACCCGTCCATAGCCGACTGGGCTGCCTGCTCACGGCTTTGTAAAATAACTCACAAAGAGAGAAATGAAGGGTGCTTGATTGCAAAACATGCTGGATTAGTGGGAAAGGTGAGGCTGGTTCAAATTACCAGGGACTATAAGCCTAAGGCCGTGTATCCTTTTCCCCCGGGACCTGTCTCCCCGGTGTGGTGACTGGAACAGCCTGAGCCACCAGCACTCTGGCCCAGCGACGTCATCACGGCCTCTGAGGCTGGTTCTGCGTTTCAGCCCAGCTAGCCGCGACATCGAGTCCTGCCTGCATGTGGCCACACTTCCCCCTACAGGGAGCTGTCACCTTCCCCAGGCCCAAGCAGCTAGCTAGAGTCCTGTTCTAAAAAGATGGGACACCCAGGACCTAGAAATTCGGGCTTCCAAACCTCAGGTTGAACCTCCCTTGGAACTGAAGCCAGACTCGATCAGCCTCGGGTTCCTCACGCCCTTTGAGCAGCCAGCTGCCACCCACCCTACCACACCCGTGGCCACCAGAGCCTGCCTCCCATGCTCAGAGCACCGTGACCCTGCCCATAGAGTCTGAGACTCTGACACCACAGTTGCTTAAAACATTTAGTGCAATTAAAACAGACTTAATTTCTGAACACAATTTTCACACAACTTGTCAAGTCACATACGCTCTGAGAAGAGGAATCCACCTGTAGCAGAGTAATTTTGTGTGCGTCTGTTTTAAAAGAATGGGGAGAAAGCTACCTGATTTCAGGCTTTCTAGGGAAACTTGTCCTCATGATTTGGACAAACAACGATAACAACAAACACGTTGCTGACAATTAACTGGCAGTGAAAAGTAACGAGGCCCTGCCACTTGCGATTTGAACCAAAACACGTGCCCTGCTGGAGGCAGTGCTAATATGCAGCCGCTAAGCTAGCAAGCAAAACTTGGAAGATCCTCAGAATTTTCACAAACCTTGTTTCCATTCCTTAGGTGAATTTCCCTGATTCTAACTATGGAAAACTTGGACAGATTTTTGTCTGTCCTCTGCCAGTGACTTTGCCACCTTCTGTGTGGAAAGGGACACCCTCTGGTGCCCTGGGCCCCCTGTTGCTCCATCCAAAGCTTTATGGGGCTGGGAGCGCAACACAGCTCTCCTCGGGCGACGGCTGGCACCAGAAGATGCTTCGGCGCCGGATGGTCTTTCCCAAATGCTTGGAGAGGCTTCCTGGGGAAAGCGGTGGGCCCTGGGTCTCCACTGAAGCCATCAGGAGTGGCATTAATACAAGGTCCTTGTTTGTGATTTTGACCTTCAATGACCTTGATTTTTCAACCTTAACTTCTCCTGGACCTATGTGGTCCCTTTCGAAAGCCTTATTCCTACTGGTCATTCTCCGGGCACACTGCCCAGCGTAATTTTATTTTATAATCTTACATATAGAAACTTAGAGATAATATTCATAAAAGGTTATACATTTCCACTAAAATACATGTGCATCAACATACATTTTAGTTCCCTCCTGTTTAATGGCTGGTGCCTCCAGAACACTTCTTTAAACTTATTCGTAGTTCTACCTTTTTCTCTTTCTTTTGCCCAAATCCTTTTCAATTAGAAGCCACAGGGCACTGACAGTTAAGTCACCCTTTGTCAAGCGGAGGAACACGCACTTGCATTTTTCTGGAGCCACCAAGCATATCAAATCTTGTCACACAGTTCCCAGCCTTTCTTTCCAGCTTCCCCACCTCACGGAAAGGAGTCTGCACCCAGAGGCCCCCCGTCTCGGGCAGCTGCAGGGAGAGACCCAGTTCCAGGGCTGTGCAGAGCTGCCGGACAGCGGCAGGGAGCAGGTCGGCTGGGTGGTCACATATCCCAGAGGGTCACACACAGCAAGAGCTCTCCCTTCACGTCCCTAGACGCTGACTTGAGGACCACAGCCACATAGCAACTGCTCCTCTCAGAGACTAAATTAGAAGGCAGCATCCCAAGGGCCTTCCTAAAGAAAGATACTGCAGAACGCCAGGGCGTCCATGGTGTTTGACTCCCAAGATGCTTTGTGATCTGCAGAAATCTGTCTGCTCTGCTTCTTCCCTTCATCTCTCCTCTCACGACTATACAACTTAGCTCCCCACAACTGGAACTGAAGGAGAGGACTGCCGTGACAGGAGGGAGGACAGCCCATCCGATGCCACCGTACAGCACAGTCAGATGTCCTTGGCCCTGACCAAGAAGAGGATGCAGAGAGAGGCAGCCCCAGTAACCCAGAACTGTCTGCTGGGGGGGACGGTTCATTCACCCCAATGTCGAGGGCCTGTGTTTACAAGCAGAGGTTACGAATCAGGAATGCACGTGTTTCTCAAGGAACTCTGTGTCCTGTCCACCCCTCATTAGCTACGTGGCCTGGGACAATTACTCAACCTCTTGGGCCTCTGTTTTCTTATCTGACAAATGGGAAGGATTAAACCCACCAATACACGTAAAGTGACTTTCCAAGTACCTAGCAAGTGGTAATAATCCAGCGACTGCTGGTCATTATTTGTGTTAAAAATAACTTCTAGAGTTCCATAAGGGAAGTATGGGAGCTCAGAGGAAAGGAAATTCTCTTTAGGTGGAGTAATCAGGAGGAGTTTCATGGAAAAGGCAGCATTTTAATGTATCCTTGAAGGATTTGTAGGGTTTAGCCAGGTGAACATGAGGAAAGGGTGTCCCGACAGGCAAGAGCAGGGATTGTTCCCAAGTGGGGTTTCTGAGTTCTTAAAATGACGCTTCTGTAAGTGAAGCCCCGTTTCATGGCGGGTTTAAAATTACAAAAATATGTAATGATGGAGCTGAGGCTCTCACGTAGCCTCATATCACAAGTGAAGAGCCCGTGTGGACGCTCAACCCAAAGCCTCAGGGTTCCTCTGCATGAGCCCACATTCCAGAACAATCTGTCCCCTCCCTTAAGAAGTGGAAGTGATCTTGCCTTACTTGCCTTAGAGTGACGCTGTGAGAATTACGATGAAGCAACAAGAAAAAAGAATAAGAACACCGGAACATGGAGGCACTGCATGGATGAGAGCTACTTCTAATATAATTATTCTGTTTGGAATTGGTCGGGTAAACCCTTGGCCTCCAGCGTCCTGCCAACTATTCAGTCACTAGACGAGTGCCCAGGCGAGGACGACGGCCCCAGGAGGGTGCACGAACTTCATCTTACCAAGGAGAATGGCGTCCCCCAAATCCAATGCTGCACAACTCAGATTTCTGGCAGAAAAGAAAATAGTGTGCACACACAAGAACACAGAGCTACCTCCCACTCTGCAGGGGCTGTAATGACACCCCAAAAGAGGGATGCCCCTGACTGCAGTGGGTGGAACCGCTGCCACAGGGCCGAGGAGATGCTGCCTCCAGAGAAGGAAGCCAAGGGACAGCCAAATCAGCAGACACACTCCTGTCTTTACGAAAGCCGATTAAACCCGACAGGTAAACCTTGGCCCTCCAGATAGGGCGGCAAATCAAAGTGTTTCTGGCCACGAGAGTTGAGATACTTCATGCACAAAGGCCCCATTCCCGGCTCTGCCTACAAAGCAAAAGCATTCCCTAGTCATGTGCTTGTATCTATGCAAAGCCACGCTGGTCTGGCTGACTTGTGTCCCTGGGCTGATGGGGGCTCTGGAGTGGGGCCCGGGGAAGAGGCAGAGCTGGCTGTCCCAGCCTGTGCCCCCCCCCCGCCCCCAGCATTCATGTATTCCAGGCACTCGACCTTCCTTCCACCCCAACGCTTCCTCTGGTCTGTAACAAACACGGAGCCACGTGGAGCAGAGGGACCTTCCCTGATCTCCGCGGCTTCTAACCCACCCAGAGCAGCTGCCGTCCTGCCTCGCGTGCTCCGTGAGCAGATGACAACGTTTCTGGAGCTCTCGCAGTCTGAACAGATTTGAGATGACAGATGCAACCCACAAGATCCATGACAGATACAGCCTCGGAAAATGTCGGCGTTAATATTTAATAGTATTTGAATAACTGCCCCGTGTGTCTCACGAACACGGCAGGCACCCGCAGGCTGGCGGCGTGTCTCCCTGGGTGTCTGGGGGGAAGGAAGCTTGTGGAAAATGCTCGATCAGCAAGATGCTCCATAATGCAGATGCGAGATTCAGATGTGCTTTGAGAAATCACATTAAACTTGTTAAACACGACTTAGGGAGACCCCAGAGCCTGGGTACACAGAATCCACGTCATGCAAAAGCAGTTACAAGCGCTACGGAAATTTTCCTAGGGGGTTTGAAGGCTCTGTCGATGATGATAGCCGAGAGAGAAGGTATAACATTTAGGGAAACCGTAAATAAAGATCTTTATTAAAACATAGCAATCATCGTTTCTCAATCTAGGCCTCAGGGGCAGGAGTAGGAAACACCTTCTTTATCTTCATAAGCCCCTTTCCTCTCCTTCCCCGCACCCCGCGTGCAGAAGCCAGGGCCTGTAGTGTTAACAGAATCTCAATAGCAGTTTAAAATGGTGCCCGGCTCCGAGTCCTGGCCAAGACTCGCCTACATGAAGACTGCAGCTGTCCCCGCAAGGCTGCACGTGTGTGGTTGTTTAGAAAGGTGACAACCAATTGCAATTGTCCTGGAACGACATTCCAGCAAAGTGCTTGGTTTAGTTGAGGCGGAGGAAGTGGGAAGAGGCGGCACCTGCAGTGGATTAAGGAGAATTGAGCCAAACCCCTGCCCTGAGCACCTCGAGAGGCACAGGGCTGGGTGAGGTGGTGGCAGAGGCTGGTACGGTGCTGTGGAGGTGAGCACCAGCCGTCGGAAGGGACGCACACTCAGGAGATTTTGCCGTGCTCGGCGACTATTTTTTCCACCCCTGTGTCACGCAGAGCACAGCCAGGGCCAAGGACCAGGGTGTGGCAAGCAAAACCCAAGGAGCCCCTGGTGCTCAGGGTCATGCCCGAAGGTCAGTGCCTTCTGGGGTTTGAGGGCCTGGTTCCTTTCTTTCCTCCTCCTGGTCCCAGTCCTTGTCCTGGTAAAGCCCCACCCCCTTTCTGTGACCCCTCTCTTCCATTCTGATAATGTCATTTCAGGACTTTATACCAGGGAAAGGTCTGAGAAAATCAAGAATAGCTCCTGGATGCAGTATCATCTAGGAGGCCAACTAGAATGGTTCGACTGTAACATCTTGCCTGTCCACAGAGTGCAAAATGAGTTACTTCAAACCAATTCAAGAATCATTTCTTGAATAGTTCCTTAATTGAAGGCATTTTTCCAGCCTGCTGAAGGATGACAAAAAAATAAAAATGAGAAGATTCCTGTCCCCACCAGTGCTCAGGTGGGGACATCAGGTGCCTCATCGGAGATGAGGTATCAAGGGGGTGCACAGGTCCCGCGCCTTGTGCCAGGTGCAGCCGGTTGGCACCTGCTCTCTCCCTCAGGATCCTGCCAGCCACAGTACAGCACCGTGTGCAAGTCAAGGGACCGCCCCTCCGAGCCTCAGCACCCTCGTTGGTAAAGCGGAAACAACACTGCCTTAATGGAGTGTGTATTCATCTGGGTTCTCCAGAGAAACGAGACCAGTGGGACATACGTAGCAATGTATATACAGAAAGAGAACTAACATGAGGGATCAGCAACCCTGACTACGGCAGCCAAGAAGTCCCGCGATCTGCCGTTTGCAAGCTGGAGGCCCAAGGGTGTGGCTCCAAACCCAAAGGCCTGAGAACCAAGAAAGCCAATGGCAAGTCCCAGTCTGAATCCGAAGGGCCAAGGACCAGGAGCACCGATGTCTGAAAGCCCGAGAAAGATGGATGTTTCAGCTCAACAGAGAGCAAATTTGCCTTTCTTTCACCTTTTTATTCTGTTCAGGCTCTCAAAAGAGTGGGTGATGCCCACCCGCATTGCTGAGAGTGGATCTTTTATACTCAGTCCACCAATCAAAGGCTAATCTCTTCCAGAAACATCTTCACAGACACACCCAGAAATAATATTTTACCAGTTATTTGGGCATCCCTTTGTCCAGTCAAGTGGACACATAGAGTAACCGTCATTTCTCTATTGTGAAATGTAGGGCAAGAGTAACATCTCACTTAAGAACAAACATCTGTTTATTTTAGTTTTAATATGTTAGTATGATGACATTCTCCCAAAGAGGTCATAACTTCTAAGTTCTATCACCTAGACACATTTAGAAATTACTAGACAAGAGCCCTTTCCTTCACAGGCAGATGACCTCCTCTGGTGGAGGAATAGGACCAGGCTCTGGCTGACTCCCCCGTTACCCATCTTAAGAGAGTTGAGGCTCCCAAGTGCCCCATTGCTTGAAGCCACTGGCCACACTGCTTTCCACTGGAACAAGGGTCAGTTCCATCCCTACAACCTGCAGCCCAAGTATCGTAACTTGCACCAGAGTCTGAAAGCAGTTTGGCAAATCTCTGGGTTGCCTTGTGAGTGTTTGCCTTATTTGGAGAGGTAGGATGTGGCCCCTTGGGGAAGGGGCACCCACTTTTCTTGGGAAGAAATTGTAAGGACACTCGGGGTGAATTGAGATTTTAGTCACTATGTCTGAGAGTTAATATGCAATAAAAGCTCGTTGATTAAATCATTTATTTGATTTAGACTTTACCTAAATGATACTGAGCTGGTAGACTAGGCAATTGAAAACCTAGCAAAACGGGCTTGCTTAGGTTCTTTTCTGATCACTTGATTAATTTTAACTTGTTTTATCTATAGAATCCACCTCTGCATCCTTTAGGAAGAGGGTTTTAAAAAACAACACCTTAAAAGTAAAAGCCATTAACTGATCATGAGTTCCCTTTCTAAAATTTATTTTTTTACCAATTTGACATCTCCATGCTATGCATTTCTGTTGGTGCACAGTTACCATTAGCTATTTTTCACTTTAATGAATCTGTGGGCACATATACTAAACAAAAGGTAAATTTCTATATGTGATGATGTGTTAGAACAGAAGTAAAATTATAGTGCCATCTTCAGGAAACTAAAAGTCTTTCTTTATAAAACACTATATATGTAGCTCCAAGCCACCTAAAAATGTTCCTGGATTTGAAGATAAATCTCTCCCTTACGTTATGAAAAGAGTAGGTGAGGCAAAGGATAAACAAGGGGCAGCTCTGTGCAGTGAAACGTAATAAATGTTCCAGATAACCACAGACGCGCTAAGGATTTAGTGCCCCAGGAAGCAGAGAGGGTATGACTCCCTGGTTTTATGGCTGTATATTTTATTACGGATGGCTAGAGGAGAGGGACAAATTAAAAGGGAGAATCGAAGTTGCCTTTGTTGCATGGGAGCTGCCTCTGTTTTCCTTAACCTCTTACGGACGAAGGCCGGCAGAAACCTACGGCGGTGCAGGTGCAAGGCTGGCAGGAGTTGATCCTGATGAGCGCTGGTGTGGACGGGGGTGGGGACACGGACGTGTGCTCGGGAGACCACCACAGACCACGAGGGTTTAAGGAACTCGGGACATGAGTGGTTAAAGCAGGGAGCCACAGAAGGTTAGAGAGAGAAAGGAGTTTGCTTCGTAGACGAGGAAACGAGGCATGGAGATGATACTCGCCTTGCTCAAGGTCACGCAGCTAACAGGCTAGCAGAAACGCTCCTGGTGCCTGGTCTCATGTCCTTCACTATAGGCATGCAGACTGGTACAATCTTTCTGGAAAGCAGCTTGGAAGGTGATCCTATGCTTAGAGCCAGGACTCCCTCTCTGTACTGACCTTAGAGCTTCAGAGGAGGGGCCTTCCCCTGAGCCCTGCACTCGGCCCCTCCCTCACCCCTCAGCTGGCTGTGCATCTCCCTGCAATAGGCAGGGTGAGAAGGGGGTTGGGCCAGGGACCAGCACCTGGGACCTGTTCTCCCCACACCAGCATGTTTCATTAGAGAACTCCTAAAAACCTAAAAATTCTAAATTCAAACCTGGCATTCCAGGTCATTATGAAGGTATATTTGTCAAGGTAGATGGTTAGCATTTATTTTATCCAAGTTATTAATTTGTTTGCTCGATATATGACTTTATACTTAGACACATTTGCGCTTTTGCCCTGGGCCCAGCAAATCGGGAATAGCCTGCTGCTTCTCCGTATTTATTCAAAAGACATAATCAGAAATGCAAACAAAGCTTTATGCACAAAGATGATGTTTAAAGTGTATTTTACAAGAGTAGGAAAAAAACCCACATCATCTTAAAAGTCCAATATTAAGGGAAGTATTAACTATATTATACCCTAGATGTACGATTTTAGGCTTGCAGATGGGGGAGGAGGACAAGCGTGTTAGATGGTGAGGAGTTGCAGATTAAGTGCTCCGTTTTGGACGTATTATGTTCGAGATGTCTGCAGGCAAGTAGGTAGTTGGTTATACAAACTGGGAACACAGAGCTGGAGATATAAATTTGGGCTTCATGTAAATAGAGTCATCACATATAATCATACCGATATAATTATACCTATATACAAAACCATTGAAATCATATAGAATCACATGGCTGAAGTAATATCTATAAGGTAAATCTCTAGGGAGTGACTGTAGCTAGAGCAGAGAAGCGGGTCAGGTACAAGCCCTGAAACGGCCCTGCACTGGGAGAGCACAGGAGAAAATGCTGTAGACAACAAAGGCCAGAGAGTGGCCAGTAAGAGAGAAAATTAGGAGCCTGCAACTTCACAAAAGCCAAAAAAAAAAAAAAAAAAAAGAGTTTAGAGAGAGTGGATGACATGTCAAATGATGTTGAGAAATTTAGGGAGATGAGGACAGGATGACGTTCGCCGAGCGTGGTGGGCTAAGGGGTTGGACAGCAGTGGTCATCGTGACAACCAGTTACCAGGAACGAGGTGGACAGAAGCCACACTGTAGTGGGTTGGAGAGTGCATTAAAGGGGCAGAAGAGGGTATGGGCATGACATGATGGGTCTCCTCTTTTTGTTTTGTTAACATTTTTAAAACATTGTTATTTCTTATTATCTGATACTTCCAATATCTGAAGTCCTTAGAGTAACACTTTTGCAGTTTGTTGCTTCTCCTGAATGTAGCTCGTGGTGGCATGTTGTTGAGTTTTGCAGTTTGCTGCCATGACCTCACATTTGAGCTAAATCTGCAGCCCTCCCAAGGAACCTGGGATGAAGGTGCATCCTCTAGAGACAATTTGCTTTTGTTCCTTTTGGAATCCTCAGAGATCTACCCACCCAGGGTTCTCCAGACCTTGAAGCTATTAATAATCCAAACTAGAACCCTAGAAGTGTGTGATGTCATATCTATGCTTAAGAGTTCCAAGGAGAAACTTATTTCTTTTTCCCCCAGAACCCCCAAGCCAATCCAAGGCCCAGGCAACAATATTGCTGCTTATCTTCCTTGCTGGAGGATAGATTTCCTTCTAGCTCATCCTTTTACAGAGGGTGTAGCAAGAGTCTCTCTTCCAACTCCCCACCTGGCTCAGAATCAAGATGAGGACTCCCGTCACCCACATGTCCATTAAAACCCAGGACTCTGGATCCCTGATATTGGCGACTGTCCTCAGTTGAAACCTCGGTGTGAGCTCAGGCGTACTGCCCTGGGCTCCTGCTTCCTCTTTGTTTTTAGCCCAAATCTTTGGGTGATTCTTCAAAGCTCAGCTACCCCTTTAAAGGTGTGTTTATTGAGTCTTACCTGACATTTTGGGGTATTCTACAGGTAAAAGTCTTTTCTTAATATCTATTCTGCCGTATTTCCAGAAGCAAAAAAATCTGTATAATGGGATTATTTGCGAAAAGAAGGAGGGGACTTCTGGTTTCAGCTGCAACCACGTAAAGAGCTTAGAAGTTGTCACTTCTGCCCTTACAACAAGAAAAAAGCTGAACAAACTGAAAATCAATGACTTCTCACACCCCTGAGAGAACTAAAGTCTCAGGGGAACCAGCATCCCAAACTCTGGAGAGATGGAAGAATCTAGAGGCACAGCTGAGCTCTGCTTACCTGCAGCAGAAGCTGCTGGAGCCACGGACTGGCAGGAACACCTAGAGGGCAATTTTGGCAAATCGCTGGAGGCCAAATGTGGATCAGCAAGAAAGCAAGAAACTCCAGGAGCTACAGGCTCACAGGACCCCACACTTTTGCAGGTGCTGCTACCTCCAGGAACCCCACCAGGTTCTCGAGGTGAGGAGCTGAGGAAGATCCCTCGTGTTTCTGATATGGGAAGGGGAGTAACAACGTGAAATATGGCCAGAGCCGCCTCTGTAACAGGCCTACACCCAGGGTGAAATCTCCCCCAGAGCCAGCCTGGGGAAGGGCATTTCCCAACTCCAGCCCCTCTAGCTTTCCTGGCTCACCTAAGGGACGGCGGGGGTAAGAAACACTTGTGAAGGTCACAGCCCAGGGACACAGGACCACAGAAAGACTGTGACTTGCCCACACCATTACTGAATACTTTCTTGCCTCACACTTTACCACGACACCCACAGCGCTCCATGACAGTAGATTGCAGCTGAAAACCCTGCAAGACGGAGACTCTCTATCTAAGGAGATTTCAGGGCAGCCCAAAGACAACAGGAAAGACAAAAACAAGGACATTAAGGGGATGGGATGCTTCTGGCACCCACAGCTGCAAGGTAATCAGTTTGGGGATTTGGGACAGATCAAGGAAAAAGATGTACCTCCAAGGCGACCACAGCAAATACAGATTTATTTGGGCAATGCTTTGGCAGGCTAGCATGCAAGGGAAGTCCTTCCCAGAATAAGATCTTCCAAGGACAATGGCAAGGGGCCACCACTCAGAAAGTGAGGAGGGCAAGGGCACTCCCGGCGTAGAGGAGGAAGGCTGGGACTTACCTGTCTGGGCGACGATGCCCAGCGGCCCTGGGCAGAGAACTGCGAGGGTTCTGAGCGTTGTCTCGGCTAAGGCAGGAAGAAGTTGGGTGCAGTTTCACAGAGTACGTAAAGCAGGCAGGTTCTAAATGGCTAAAAATATACTTATCTGGGCTATACTTAAAGCAATTGGGTGTGTAAGAATTAGAGTTTGGCTCTGCTGGGCTTTTGAGCTAAGGGTCCCATCTGTGTGAAAAAGTAAGCAGCCTGTGGGCCAATAGACAGGGGCCACCTGTGGCTCATTTATAGAACAGATTCAGTCATCAAACACAGCCCAGCTTCTAGTCAGATTAACAAAACCTCACACCAAAGGCCTGTGCTATGGTCTAAATACTTGTGCCTCCCTCCAAAAAATTCATATTTCATGTGTGGTTTAAAGCCCAGGGTCTGGAGCCAGAAGCTTTGGATTTGATCCCAGTTCTAACCCTTTATTACCTCTGTGACCTTAAGCTAAGTCTCTCAAGTCTTGGGTTCCCAAACTACAAAATGGCAAAACTGGTACTATCTATCTCGAAGGCAAGAATAAAGTTTAAAAAAAAAAAAAATGTTGTAACATGCTAGCCCGGTGCCAGTCACAAAGCAACTGCTCAATAAAAGTTAAGCTATTATTAGTGCTAATATCTGGCTCTGGTTGCGTTCTTAAATACTCGGGAATAGCAGACAGACGTCTCTAGACTTTTACATGGAAGCCTCTCTTTCCCTCCACATTATATGGCTCTGGCGGCCTAAAAGCAAGTGAGGGAGGACTGTTTCTTTATCCCCAGTGTCAGTGGTAGAAAAGGAATTTAGGGAAATTGGGGAGGGCTCTTCTTTGGAAAAAAACTTTTACTGAAACATATTTATTGATTTCTTCTTTTAACTATCTTGAATTAGTAATCCCTACCTAACAATCCCAATGAATGAAAAGTCCTCTCTTTTGGAAAAAAAAAAAATATATATATATATATTTCCCTTATAAAAATATCCAAATTCTTCAAGAGAAATAAGAGACTAAAAATAAATAGAACAACAACATGATTACAAGAAACAGCCTAAAACAAGCCACAAAATGCCACTAAAGCAAATCTATTTATCTGATCCTTAATGCATCAAGAAAGAGTGAGAAGAAAAGAAGACATGTTTCTGTTTATAAAGCCCTAATTGTTTCTGGAAGTTTTTTATCAAATCCCCCTCGGTTTTCATGTTGGGTTCCACCGGCCTTTGTTGGGTGTCCCATCGTGTAGCGATTGCCCGTCCCGCGCAGGCTTGCAGAGGGCTCCCACGACATCACATCTCTCGTCCCTCGGTGCTGGCATCGGCCTGGCTCACAGCTTTCCCAGCAAAAGCTCACCCTTTCTGGACGGCGAACGGCTCCACCGAGGAATTGGATTCACCTCCATGAGTCTGAAAGCGTCATTTCAAAAGCATCAAACCCGATTCACACTGATGAACATTCAGATCCCCTTCCCAGCTGCAGAGTTTTAGCTGCCACAGCCGGGGTGGGGCAGGTGGCACCTGTTGGTGCACCCAGCTCTGATGGGAGCCCAGGGCCATGCCTGTGGTGGAGGGGCGGGTAAGCCTCTTTCTGAAGCCTGCCGGCCTCTTCCTTGGAACACACATTCCGGCGCCTGATGGCTCCCTTCTGTTGCTACAGATGTGAGAGCTCCAGGCCTATCGGCCCATCGATCCATCGCTACAGCACCCGGTATGAGCTTGGGAACTGATCCAGTGATGGATTAACCCTTTGTGCCACTGGAGCCCAAAGTGCTCTCCCCCAGACAGATGCAGGAGAGAGGACCACACCCCGCAGCGCCGCCCCAGGCCTCTCGCTGGGAAAGCACAGCTCGGTGTCCCTGCAGTGTGGTTCCCGCTTTTGTTGCGGCCCTCATGGTGGGTAAAGAGGACTAATGAGAACAATTGTCCTTGAGGGTCGCTCTTATCCTGGACACAGGGTAAAGTGGGGCAGGGGCCACATGCCTCGCTCCTGCAGGGTGCAAATGCTCAGCTACGCCACAGTGTGTAGAGCAAGGTATGGCTATGATTAAATAATCCACAGCTCACGGCAGGAGGGAGTTCTAAAGAGAAAGACATTGTAGCCATGGGGTTTGTTGGTTTTTTTCCTTGAAAGATCTTCATAACTGTTAATAACAGAGTGAACAAATCTCCTTCTTTTCCCCTTCTTAAAAAGAAAAAGTCATGAAATGAGGGGGTTTCATTTTTCCTCTTTTTTATATATATGATTTATAATTTCAATGTAATCCACATATTTTGCATCATTAAACATCATTAAAAATAGAAAAGGAACTAGGACTGGGTTTATCACATATTCAAAGGGGGAAGTGGAAACACAGTTGACATAATCATGTCAATATAAGCAAGTGACTAAGGAGGAAAAGACAGAAATAAAACCAGAAATCAGACAAGGAAATAGTAATACAAATGGAAAGAATACTTGGCCACAAAATGTGGACACCACTCTTTTCCAAAGTGAGAAACTCCATCTCTGTATGCTTTGTGTGCATTGGGGGGTGGGTATCTATCTATCCACCCATCTGTCACCTTCAAATCCACCTGGGAGGTGGGGGCAGAAGAGTAGCTTTCGGTGAAACCGTAAGGTCTTACCCACCCCTCCTCTCTCAACACTGCACAGCCTGCACCTTCCAGATGCCCTCCCTTCGCACCGCGCCCCTGCCCGCCCACCTTGGGCAGCCCCTGCATGTGCCCAGCTTCACTGCCCCGTGGCCGCCCTGCTCACCCCGCCTCAACTGCCCCTAACCTCAAAACTGCACCAGAAATGTTTTCTGAGCAAAAGACACCAATGGGCTTGTTCAAGGGCAGCCTTGGAATTTCTCCCCATAGTCACCACTGAAACTTCAAATGTCACAGTGAAGCCGCCATTTCTGTGATTTCTCCTTCAGTGTGACCTTGAGCAATCTGCTTAATCTCTCGGTACATCAGTTTCCTCATCTGTAAAATGGGATTAACGAGTACCTACTTCGCAGGTTTGTTTATACATTTGTTGGCAGGAAGGTACCACGTGAAAAACACATAGAGTGATGTTGACACGTGATGCGCATTCAGCAAGTGCCAGCTTCCAGTCCTGTTAAAGACAGTGACAGTGACGGTACCCATCACCTGGTGACATGAAGCGATGGCACCTCTGCCTGGCTCAACCTCTCGGCGCTGTCCTGCGTCCTCCAGTCTCTGTGGCGTGGCTTTTCCTTTCAGATTGTCAACTCTTATGGTCTCTATAGTCGACACTGTTGAGACTTTTATGATTTGTTTCTAGATCGATTCTAAAATTGAAAACCAATAAATACCATTCGTGTTATGAAAGCTGCATAAATATTATCACTGCAAAATCAAGTGCTATGCTGTGATCACACTTGCTTCTCAAACTACCCCTATGCTACACAAAGAAGAATGCACCAGCGATGAGTCCAAATGCCTTCTCCTTTTGTGTACGTTGGGAGATAATTCTGATCTTTCTGCACCAGAAACATCTTCTGAGCAAAAGACACCAGCAGCTTTTTCTCAAGGATGTTTAACAGACAGCCTTGGAATTTAGAGATTCCTGTTCATTTGTAGGTAATCTTTTTGCTTCTTCCCTGACATCTTTTGATATCTTTATATTTAATGCTCTGAATATCTAGATGAGGGCTTTTTACATTTGCTTCGTGTGGATCTTTCACTTTGAAGATTCACATTCTCCTTTAATTCTGGGAAACTTTCTTGTATTGTACCAGCGACATTTTCCAGACTCTTCTGTCTGTAATTCCTGTTAATCAGGAATCCAACTCCTAGGCTGATTTTATATAATTTTTTTCTTTCCCTCATACTTAAAAAAAAAAAAAATCTCATTACATTTTTATTTTACATTATGAGAGAATCACTTGAGTATATTTTCTACCAACTGAATCATCAAGATCCAGGCAGGAACTACATAGCACACTCACAAGGGTTACTGGAGAAAATTTAATAAAGGAATTGTTTATAGACGTATGATCAGCGTTAAAGCACCAACAAAGAATGGTGAAGCTCCCAGAGGCCAGCAACAGCGTGATGGCATCACCATCCCTGAGCCTGCAAGAGTCAGAGGAAAAAGTAAAGTTGTTGCAACCTGACAAGCTGTAGCCACGATTGAGGGGCCACCGGACAGGCACTGTGGCCACAGCAGGGAAAAGCAGCCATCGCCAAAACCACAATGCAGCAGAGCACAGATGAGTCTCAGTATTCATGATAGTTATGTTCTATAAAGTCACCACAAACCTGAATGTGTGACACTGAAATACAGGGTTAGGGTTCTGCAGGGGTGTTTGTCCCCTCCAAAGGTCATGCTGAAATTTGATCCCCAAGGTTGGAGGTGGAGCCTAATGGGAGGTGTTTGGGTCATGGGAGCTGATTCCTCTGGAATAGATTAATCTCCTGGCTGGGGTGAGTAAGTTCTTGCTTTGTTAGTTGCCACAAGAGCTGATTGTTGAAAGCCTGGCACCTCCTCTCCCTCTCTCCCCCCACCCTTTGTGTCCCTCCCCGACCCCCATGTGATCTCTGCACATGTGATCTCTCCACTTCACCTTCTGCCACGAGTGGACACAGCCTGTGTGGCCCTAGCCAGAGGAAGATGTCCAATCTTGAACTTTTCCAGACATCAGAATCATGAGCCAAATAAGCCTTTTTTTCCTTTATAAATTACCCAACATCAGGTATTTTTATAGCAACACAAACTAAGACTATGTATCAGCTAAATATTAAGTGTGAGTACACTAAGAACATTTCTAGGCTTGCAGAATCTCAATCCAAGCTGGACTGACTATTCTCCTCCTGTGGACATTTCTCTCAAGCTTGCCCTTCAAGCAGGGGGTGGGTCCGCTGGAACAGACACCCACACTGCATGTCCGGCAGGGTGCCCTCACCCCACATTCCCGTCTGCGGGATTGGGGGGAAGGTTGAGGCTTTCTCATCACTTGCTGATCCCAGCCTCGTACATTTCACCAATACATGTATCATATTGTAGGGGAGGAAAAACTACTTCTTCCATGCTCCTAGGTTCTCCGACTGCGGCCCTGGAAACTAAACTGACAAAAGATAGACTAACGAGGAAAACAGTTTATTAATATGTGCAACACATATCCACGTGGGAGAAACATAGTGACAAATAGTGATTAGAACTTGAGTTTATACAGCATCGTAACACAGAATGGTACATTTGTAGAGAAGTGACAAGATAAAGGGGTTTAAGCTTTTAGGGTAGCACATTGTGAGAAGGGAAATATATGCAGAAAACTAATGTTAGACACAGGTCATTTTAGTAAGGTGTGTTGTGTATTATAGATTCCTGTTTTGGGGGCTAAGAAGGGTCTAAGCCTACTTTTAGGCAAATAGGTGGGGGAGGGCAGAGAGCCTTTTTCTTTTTTTAGCATCTGCTGTTTCTCATTTGTCTTCAGCTCAAAATAACCCTTATGCCAAGGTGGCATATTTTGGGGTGGCATATTCTGATCCCCTACAGTATGATGTAAAGAATTTTTCGTAAGCCCGTGCCCTTCGGTTGACATTCACAGCCTAACAAAAATTGCATAAGCTTGAACTAAATAAACTTCCTGACTTGGTCAAGGTGGTTCAGAGGGGAGGAAGAGAGGGTGTGACAATCTCTTCTGGTTAATTTCCCTTTTCTGTAAAATGTGAACAATAATATCTATCTTTTCAGGGATCTGTGAAAATCAGAGATAACAACATATACTAAGGACTTAGTAGATTAGTTTGCTCATGCTGGGGAAAATCATAAGTATTTTATTACCTAATTCAGTTTGTCAATGGCCTTCTTAAAATTCAGCAGCCAGGTGTTATCTGAGTGGTGCCAAAGACAGAATCTTTGGCACCGGGGCCCCCCGGAAGTGGCCTCCCTTAACTGCTCACTCATAGTGGACTTGAGATGAGCTAAAATACCAGGTCTTTTTCCTCTTTCCTTTATTTAGCAAAATTTAAAAATTAAGTGCTAAATGATTTTTCTCTGTTGAATCTTACCTGTTGGTTTCAGTTCAGCATTATAGCCTATTGAAATCCTTTTGATTCTTAAGACTACCTTCTATAATATTAGCTCCTTCTCCCCGTCTTTCTCATAAACCCACATTCGATAGTCATTTCTTCTATATCTTTACCCAAACCATTAACAGGCATGTTAAGACCAAAGGCAAAGCTATCTTCTCCACTAGAGACATCACTGCTTGGTAGAAGACAGTTCCCTTTTCAGAGTTTTAATTTGGCATTATACCTACCATCAGATTTAGAAATGTAGAAAAATAACGTGATTATTACATAGAAAAAGTAAATCCAAAAAAGGAAGCTCTCATTTCATCGGGATTTTTTTTTCAATCTTGATAAATAACTGTAACATTTTCTAGTCTGAAGAACATATGGATCAACACCCCTGCACAGGAAAACATTAGGATGCCTCCACAGGAATTCAAAATAAAAATACTAAGCCATAAAAAAAAATTTATTTTGCAAAATGACACACAGCACACAAGAAGGCTAAAATCGAAAAGAGTTTTCCCTAGGTTTTTCTCATTTTGGTTGTTAGTGTGTTTTTTTGGTGGCAGTAATGGTAGTTTTTGTCACTGTGTTTTGACTGCTGCCACAGAGGTGCCCCAGGCATGTGACTAGTCGGCATTTTATCATCTGACAGCATTCCCAAGCACAACCCTAAATATCATCAGGCCAGGGGAAATGGCTATTATTCGAAAATTCACTGAAATACAGAGTTGGAATGAGCATTAGATATATCTACTCCAAACCTGCATAATTAAAAAGAAATACCTGCTACTTTAAAATTCACAGGGGAAAATGTTCACACGCATCTAGTGCTTGGCCCCACCCTGCCAGGCAGCTGCCCCGCCTCTGCTGCTGTCCTGATCCCACCCGTGTCCTCGGGCCACTCGGCTCAGAGCAACAGCGGGAACGCTCTGTGCCCACCGCTGGATGCGATCAGCCCACCCCTTCTCTCCACGGGGATCTGCTAGAAAAGCTTCCTCAACCCTAAAGAAGATACAAAAAAGGACAGCTGTGGAGATTGTCACGGTTGAATGTGAGGCGACTCCTTTAAGAAATATTTCTTACAGGAGAGACATTTCCTTGTTAACCAGTTTAAGTCAGGTTTTCCATTTTTATGCAGCCGAAATAATTCTAATCAATATCGGTGGGCATTTGAATTCCATTAAACAGAGGAGAAGCTGAGGCTCAGAGATGTTAAGTTACTTCCCCAAATAGCACAGGAAGCACAGTCAGCGCTAACCCCTCCCGCCTCCCCACCCCCATACAAGTATCCTAACTCATTCCACTACAGCCCAGAGCATCCGGCCTGATGCTCGGACCACCCCCTACAATGCCTCCTCCGTGGGTACAACTCACATTTTATTTCTTAAAACCGAACAGAAACCTGGTTCTGGAGGAGGCACTGGGGGCGGAGGGGGATGCTTACAAAGACATGTTGTTCTTGTGCACAACAGAATGGTTCCATCCTGGACTTACCTGGCCTGCGAATTGGAGCGATCTCAAGGTCGCAACTTGATGGCTATCCGTTCGACATGCAAGCAGACGAACAGCAGGTCAGTCGCCAGCTGTTGTCTGGAGTTGGGACGCAGGAGGGACGTCGAAGGCTGCTGAGACTGCCTTCAGCCTCAGCTTTAGAGTCCTGACTCGAAAGGCCTGTTGTTCATCAGTCCAGCTGGGACCTTGCTTCCGCCCAGAGCTAGAGGATATTAGAGTCTAAAGAGATCTCAGAGGTGATCTTGTCCGGCAACATCACTTCACAGGTGACACGTGTGAACCCTGATTGGTTAAAGCCAGGTGCAGGTTAGCTGCTGTGGAGCTAGGGCTGCAGCTCAGCTACCCCAACTCCAGATTGTTCTGGGGCATTTCCTGAAACGACCTGCAATGAGTGTGGTAACAACTTGGACTTTTTTTTTTTAACTTCTTTATTTATTTATTTATTTTTTTTTTTTATTTCAGCATATTATGGGGGTACAAATATTACGGTTATGTATATTGCCCATGCCCCCCTCCCCCCTCGAGGCAGAGCCTCAAGCATGACCATCCCCCATACGTTGCACATCTCACTCATTATGTTTGTATATACCCATCCCCTCCTCCCCCTCCCACCCGCCCAACACCCGACAAATGTTATTCCTGTATGACTTGGACTTTTTAATGACCCATAATTCTTAAGCAGAAATGTAATTTGCTTATAGCGTGGAGATCCTGGTTTGGGTCTGAACTGTGCTCGCCCGGGATTCAGGCGTGTCTGCAGGACCCATAGGACGGGAGCTCCGGGCCTTATTACGCAGGAGTGAGCCGCCCTGAAGGAGGGAAAGCCAGGTGCAGGGCTGGGTCCAGCCACGCCGGAAGCTCGAATTCTAACGCCAAGTGTGTGGAGCGCTCGCATGTTTCATCTCTGTCTGTTTTTACAATCAGCCCAAAAGACAGTAACTATTATTAACCTGCTTTATTCATAAGGAAACCATGACCTTCAGAAGTTGCAGAACTTCCCCCCAAAAAATCACACAGCTGGTAAGTTCCAGAGCCTGGTCTGTCCGTTACAACTGCCTGGGCTGTTACCTACTATGCTAAATTACCCCCCCAAAAAGAAACAACAGCTGACATATGCCTGTTTCCAATTTGTGCAAAGAACAGTTTTAAGGGCTATCTACACAGTGATTTGTTTAAGCCTGGTAACCTCCTATATCAGTTTCCTAGTGCTGCTAAAACAAATCGCCGCAAACTCGATGGCTTAAAACAACAAAAATTTATTCTCAGTTAAGGAGGCCAGACGTCTGAAATATGGGTTTTGGCAGAACCATGCTCCTTCCAAAGTTTCTGGGGGTGATTTTTCCAGCTTCCGGTGGCTTCTGGCTTTCCTTGGCTTGTGGCCAAATCCTTGCAATCTCTGCAGCCTCACGCTGGTCTTCATATGGCTTCTTTGTGTGTGTCTCTGTGTCTCTCTCCTCCTCTTGTGACACCAGTCATTGGATTTAGAGCCCACCCTAAATCCAGGAGTATTTCATTTTGAGATCCTTATCTAATTACATCTGCAAAGACACAATTTCAAAACAAAGTCACATTCTGAGGTTCCTGGTGGATGGGAATTTTAGAAATACAATGTGGACAATTTCATCGTTAGAGGCTCCATAACTCCTGGAAATATGCCCTTAAGTTAATTCTCCTACAATGTAATTCCCTGTGCATATAAAATTCCTGTTCAAAAATAGTATTTTTCAATAAGAAATGTTTGCTTCCTTGTACAACTCCAACAATTTTCTCTGTTTCTAAGTAAAGACAAACATTCTGAAATTAGCTACCAAACATTGAATCACAAGAGAAAAGTCATTTCAACATTAAGCCAGTAGATGGCACATTCTCCCAGTTTGAGGCACAGATATATAGCGAACAAATAAATTACCCTCAACAAGAACATTTTTAAAATAGGTTCAAAATCAGATACTAGCTTCATATATAATCAAGAAAGCATTTGTAACAGTGACTGATTCTTTAGGGAAGAAAATAAGATAAAAACTCAAGCCCCACCTACTCCCAATCCCTAACCCTTATTGATTAATAACAATGGGTGGGACCCAAGAGGATTTATAGAGAAAAGGAAATAGATTATCTATATGCTTCCAGCCTTAAGTATCAACTTCTTGTATAAGAGAGAGGGAGCTTTCTGATATTTCTGCAGCCTCAGCTGACAGCCTCTGGCGTAGAAATTGACCACCTGGGAACCTTTGCCACCCAGGAGCTAATCCTCGGAGAAGACTTTTGCCATGAGGTGGCGGCCGTGGGCATTGATTTCCGGTGGTAGAAAGGCCGTGTTTGTGGAGATCTGGGTTTGCATCCTGCTCTGCCCCTGGCCAGCTGTGTGTCTCTGGGCAGGTCACGTCACCTCTCTGTGGCTCAGGGTCCTCACCTATATTTATAATCTATTTTATGAAATATACATATGGTAACTATGTGAGGAGATAGATACGTTAATTCACTTGATGGTGGTAATCATTTCATAATGTATACATATACAAAATCATCACATTGTACACTTTAAAGATATGAAATTTGATTTGTCAGTTGTGCCCCAATGAAGCTGAAATATGTATTAAAATACAATATAAAAATATAGAATATTAATATATTCATTTGGCAGAGTTATTGTAATGGTTAGGAATAGTCACTTTAAAACACCTTCCACGTTCAATAGTGGTCTGGATTATTATTTGTAGCTATGTGGCCTTGGGCAGATCACTTCCCCTCTCAGAACCTCAGACTCTTCTTCTGAAAAATGATGAGCCTGGAAGGACTTTTGCACATGAGACAGCTCTCACCACCCTCTGGCTCTGCCTTCCCTTCTCAATGAGGCCTTCCCTGACCAAACTATTTAAAGCTGTAACTTTATACACTTTCCCTTTCTCCCTTCCCTGATTTGTTTTTCTCATTATTAACACCGGAAGACATAATATTTGATTGCTTGTCTGTTTATTGTCTGCTTCTGCAGACTAGAATGCAAGCTCCGTGAGCGAGGGATCATCATCCGTCTTGTCCCCTGCTGTGTCCCAGCATCTAGGACAATGCTTGGCATTTGGTAGGGGCTCTATGAATATTTGTTGTAGGAATGGATGAGTGGATGGTACCTACTTCGGACAGTTGCCAGATATTTAGATGAGGATGTGTTTGCAAAATTTAGCTCAGTGATTGGCACTCAGTAGATGCCCAGTGAATGGTAGAAGTTAGTATTATTACTTGTGTGTCCTTGGGCAAGCGACTTAATCTCTCAAAACCCTAGTCACCACATTTCTAAGTAGAACACAGATTTGCTATGAGGATTAATTGAAAAGACAGGCAACTCTCAGCTCGAGCTAACACCTGGCACACATCCATCCATCAAGGCTCTGGTAACAGAATCAAGGCTGTGAACGTTGGCAGCACTGGTTTACCCTACATTAGCTCACAGAATACATTGCATTCATTTCCTAGGTCTTCTGGAACAAGTTACCCCAAACATGGTGACTTGAACCAACAATAATTCATTCATTCATAGTTCTGCAGACTAAAGATCTGAAATCAAGATGTCCGCGGGGCCACATTCCCTCCAAAGCCTCCAGAGGAGGATGCTGCCTTGCCTCTTCCGGCTTCTGGTGGCTCCAGGGGTTCCTCAACTGTGCAGTATCACTCCAAACCCTGCCTCTGGCTTCACGTGGCTTTCTGTGTCTCTCCCCTTCGTGTCTCTTGTGACACGTGTCATTGGATTGAAGGCCCACCCAGATAGTCCAGGATGAACACATCTCAAGATCTTTCACTTAATTACCTATGAAAAGACCCTATTTCCAAATAAGGTCACATTCACAGGTACCGGGGTTAGATTTGGACATATATTTGGAGTGGGGAGTCTCTATTAAACCTGCTACATACATCCTTCGATATCTGTTGCTTCAAGAAACTTGGGAAACAGAGCTTAAGTCCTCTGCATTTGCTATTCATGAAGTCTGAGAGACTGGGTCACAGACAGTGGCTGTTGGACAGCCTCCAAGCCTGCCTCCACTAAGGTCTCTGACCTGCGAATGGGCTGCATGCCAAAGGAGTGTTTGTAATCCAGAATGTGTTTTCCCAAAGAAACAACGTCATAAATGGAAGTTAAGGTCTCAAGCACATCAATCTACAAAATCTTGTATGACCTGTAAAACAGTTGAAATTGCGTATAACTTAATTTCTAAATCATAGTGACTATCATCACAATTCTAAAAATTGGTATTAATGATAAAATTAAATAGGAAATAATTTTGTGCTTTAAATACTAATCCACACTTTAGAGGAGGATGAAGAGGTAGATGGGCTTTTTGATGGATATGCAAAGGATGAGGTCATGATTCTTTGTCTAATTTCCTACTTTATGAGTTTCTTTTTCCTAATGTTGCTGTAGAACTAGTGGTATTCTTCAATTGATTATGAATCAAGTTGGCAGAAAGAAGAAACAAGAAGAGATTTTTCCAAAACTCATTAAACTCCTCTAATCAAAACATTTGTCTGTATATAGTCTTAAATTTTTTGCATAGACAATAATATCAGTTGATCGTAATGACAGTTTTGTTACTTCCTTTCTAATTCTTATGTTTCTTTCATTTTTCTCTTACTGGGCTTGGTAGGCCCCTCAGTACGACGTTATACAAAAGTGACGATAGCGAATATCCCTATCTTGATTCTGAATTTAAAGGAGATACCTTTAATATTATGTAAGTAACTATGAAGTTTACTGTAGATTTGGGGAGTTCTTTTTAATTGTCAATGCCCTTCATCAAAATATAGAATTTCTCTTAAAGCCAGAAAGGCTAAGAATTTTACTATTTTTTTTAATCATAAGCAGATGTTGAACTTTTTTAACTTTTTGAAATAACTCTAGTTTCACATACAGTTGTAAGATGTAACAGAGATTCCATATACCCTTCACTGTGCAAGGGTACAGATGAGACCCAGTGGTATCATCTTGCATAACTACAGTACAGGATCACAACCAGGAAGTTGACTTTGATACAATCTATTGACCTTATTCAGATTTCACTAGTTTTAATAGCACCCATTTGTCTGTGTGTGTGTGCATTTAATTCTCTGCAATTTCAGCACATGTCTAGATTCATGTGCCCATTACCACAATCAGGATACAAACCAATCACAAAAATCCCATGTGCTCACCTCCCTCCTCTCTGCCCCCCCAACCTCTGTCAATCATTAATCTCTTCTCCATCTCTACAATTTTGTCATTTCAAGATTATTATACAAATGGAATCATACAGCATGTACCTTTTTGGAATTGGTTTTCTTCATTGAGAATAATTCTCTTGCGATCCATCCAAGTTGTTGCATATATCAATAGTTTGTTCCTTATTATTGCTGAGTAGTTACTCCATGCTATGGACATATCACAGAGTGTTTACCATACACGCATTAAGAGGAATTTGTGGTGTTTCCAGTTTGGGACTATTATGATTAAAGTCTGTTTTGATATTCATGTAAAATTTTTGTGTGAACATGTTTCATTTCTCTGGGAAAAAACTCAAGAGTGTGATTGCTTATGGCTATATGGTAAGCACATGTTTAATGTTGTTAGAAACCGCCAAACTGCTTTTCAGAGTGGCTGTACTGTTTTTATATTCCCACCAGCAAAGTATGAGTGACCCACTTTCTCCACACCCTCACTAGCGTTTGGTGTCCTCACTATTTTTTTAGCCATTATGCTCTGCGTGTAGTAAAATCTCCTTATGGCTTTAGTTTACATTTCCCTAACTAATGATGTTGATCACTTTTTCATGCACTTACTTGCCATCTATATTTCTTCTTCAGGGAAATGTCTGTTCGTGTCTTTTACCCATTTTCTAACTGGATTGATAGATTGTTGTTAAGTTTGGGGAATTCTCCATTATATGCTAGATACAAGTCCTTTGTCTGATACCTGTAACAGGTATGAAGACACCTGCAAGGTGAAGACACCTGCAACTGTCTTCTCTCAGTCTGTAGCTTGACTTCTCATCTTCTCCATAGGGTCTTTTGCACTTTTTAATTTTAATGAGGTCCAATTATCAATTTTCCTTTTTATGGATTGTGCTTTTTAGTGTCAAATCTAAAAACTTTGCCTAGCTCTGTAATTCTTTTCTAAAAGTTTTATAGTTTTATATTATCTTTACCCATTTTGAGTTAATGTTTGCATAAGCTGTGAGACTCATTTTCTTGTGTGTTAGCCATGAATGTCCAGTTGCTCCATCACCATTTGATGAAAGGCTATCCTGCCTCCATTGAATTGCTTTGTATTTTTGTCAAAAATCAATTGGCCACATTTGTGTGAGTTTTTTTTGTGGGTTATTTATTCCGGTCCCTTGATCTATATTTCTGTCCCTCTGCCAATACAACACTGTCTTAATTACTGTAGTAATATAGTAAGTCTTCATGTTGGATAGAGTGATTCCTCCCAATTTATTCTTATTTTTCAAGATTGTTTAGGGTCTGTGCCTTTCCCTAATAGAATAAGCTTATATAGGAAGATTCTTCCTGGGATTTTGATAGGAATTACATTAAACCTGTAGATCAGTTTGGGAAGAATTAACGTCTTTACTATGCTGAGTCTTCCAATCCAAATAGATGTTGAAATTTACCAAATGGTTTTTTATGTACTGAGATCATCAGATTCTTTCTTTTTAATACTTTTATATGAGTTAAAATTTTATATTGCCTAATATTCAATCAACTGTGCATAACTGGAGTTATAAATTTGGTTGTGTTTTTCACATGTGTATATGTTTGTAAATACATGTATCTGTACGTGATTGCTACATTGCTGGATTAGGTGTGCTGAAATTTGTTTAGGATTGGGATTCTAAATCAATGACTGATTTTTCTTTCTCATACTATCCTTATTGTTTCGGTTTCAAAGTTACATTATCCTCAGAGAGAGGAGTTGTTTTTTTCCTTCTATTTTTTGAAGTGTTTCTTTACAAGTAAAATTATTTCTTCTTTGAATTTTTGTTAGAACTTATTGATTTGGTGTTTCTTTCGTGGGCAGATTATTAACTACTGATTCAAGTTTCTTCTTAAATTCAATCTTTAGATCTCCCTGGTCACCTTGGAGAGTCAATTGTCCCTTAATCAAACATTTGTTTTCTGTGTTATTTCTTTATACATATTAAACATACTTGTTTTATATATCAGACATTTCCAATATTGGGAGACTCCCTGGGTCTGATTCTGTTGCTTATTGTTTCTGCTGAGTGTGTGTATTGGTTTTTGAGCCCATTTTTCTTGGAATTTTGCAGAACCTCTCTAAGATCTGGGTTGAGGATATTAGTCCAGAGTAGACTCATATTTTCTTTTTCAGGTGACTGGAAACATTACCAAATATCAGAACCAGTTTAATCTACATTTTCAACCTGGGTTTATTTGTATTACTCAGGTAATGCGAAGTCAAGCTGCACACCCACACGTAAATTAGTTTATGGTCAATTCTCAGTGTAGTCTCTTCTGGTTTCGCCTCTAAACCCAGAACCAAGACTCAAACAAGTCTCCTCCAGTGTACTTCTTTGGGTGGCTTTGCTTTTTTCTAGTTTGCCTTTTCACAGTTTGGAAATCGGGGATCTAGCCTTACTCTGAGGCTCCTAAACTGACTCTCAACTTGTATGGAACCAAGGCTTTGTCCCTTGTGCCCTATTTGACCTTTGAAATTGAAGCACCATGGAGGTTGGCAGGAGCCCTTAAGACACATGTCATTAGGACAAGGGGTCGAAATTCTTTATCTCTTTTTGGTTTAACTTTCCACTTAAAAAAATATTTACTCTTCCTAATTTAATTTTATGTCTCACCCTCTAGGAAGACACAGTGTAGGAATTGCATTATACTTTCTATGATCTGAGCATTTCATATGTTGAAACCTAACCCCAAATGTGGTAGTATTAAGAAGTGGAGCTTTTGGGAGGTGATTAGGTCATGAGTGCAGAGCCTGAATGAGTGGGATTGTGCCCAGGGGAACTTGTTGGCCCCTTCCCCCATGTGAGAGGACACAGCCAGAAGCCACATCTATGAGGAAGTGTGACCCTCACCAGACACTACAGATACCCTGATCTTAGACTCCCCAGCCTCTAGAACTGTGAGAAATAAATTTCTGTTGTTTATAAGCCTCCCAGTCTAAGGTATTTTGTTATAGCAGCACAAACAGACTGAGATAATACTTTGTCTAGCACTCCTGCAGATATGCAAAGTAATTGGTACTGGGATGGGACACTCCTGCCACTCTCTCCTACAATGAGGTCATCCACCATTTTTCCCAGATCAGCCAAAGAGGGTTGAAAAGCTGTCATGAAGCCCTAAAGTAGGCTATGAAGAGAGACATCTTCAGAGTGCCAATGAAACAAGGAGGAGGAGGAGATTTGGTGGCAAGGGGGTCAGCATCGTGCTTACACCACGATAACCTCCAAACCCACTGGGAGCCTCCTTTGGGTTGTTTTCCTCAAATCCTCTGGAGACAGACTCACGCTTCACTAGCGCCCCACCCTCAACTGTGAGACTAGGTCCCCCGTCAGCACCAGGTCCCCCAGTCAGACCCTCCCCCATGCTAATCACGACATTCTTATCATCAGGAAGGATGAAGGACATGGCCAAAGGCTTTTCTCCTCTGCTCACACACACATTCTGCAAGGTGACAAATCCTAGGCCAGCCTGCAGACCTAGTCTTCCCAACACATCAGATACACATCTGGAAAGCTACAGAGTAAAAGTTAAAGCTGAAGGGACTTTAACTAAAGAAAGGGGTGGAGAACAACTCACCTGACCTCACGGTGCTGTCTGACCGCTCGGTCCTGCCTTGGCTTTGGTGACACCACGTGACGCTCATCCTCAGGGACCCCATCAAGCATCAGCAGACTTGTTCTTGGTTCGGTCTCGCCTGTCCTCATAGACATTGGTGTTCCCATAGTGGTGGAGTCCTACGGTCTCTTCCTTTCCTTTCCACGTTCCTGCAACACAAGCTGATGACGTCATTTTCTCTACTAAGGCAGCTCCCAAAATCCATACCTTCAGTTTAGCCCATTTTTGTCTGAGCCTCCAATTCGTACAGCAGATTCCCTAAGAGATATCTCATAAGCACCTTGAAATGCTGTACAAAATGGGACTCAACATCCCTCTTCCTGAAACCTCCTTTCCCCAAAATCTGCACCTGTCGTCCTTCACCCAGTCACCCGCAGCAGATGCTGGCTTCACCTTCTTCCCACTCCACGTTCATTTATGGACCTGGTTCCACTAATTCTCCTTCACAAGGTCTGTCGAAACTGCCCCCTCTTCTCTATCTCATCCATTCATTTATTCACAATTTTATGGTGGTCGATCGCTCTAATGGAGCAACATTATTTTTGCTTTCTAAAAACAGCACATGCAGAATATAAAGATGGCTCACATTTAAACTCTTTTCCTGCCTTTCAAGGGAGCCACCATACGATTTACCTCCTGACTGGCTGTATTCCCGATTTCATCGCAGATGTAGAAATAAGAACATTTTGGCATCACGGTCAGCTTATGCTAGTTGGAAGGTGCCTCGTGGTATTCTAGCCATGCAGGGGGTGAGCACACCAGGCTTTGTTTCTATGGCAAAGACTTAAGCCACCCTTGCATATTGCGTCACATACATAAGGCACTTGCACATCGTAATTTAGAACAGATACTGCGTAAAGTTTTGACCCCAAACAATTACATAGATCTGAAGGTTTGTAGGGCAAGAGAAATTTATGATTCTTAATGGTATTATGGCCCAAATTTTAATGTGAATCACTCTTTTGGCCTGATCAGCATATAGCATTTCCTGATTTTTATAAATAATATATGTGTTTAAAATTTTATATGTATGATACCTCTGTTTCCCGTAATTTTTCAGCACACTTGATTTTAATATCCCTTTATAACAGAAGTCAACCAAGCCCAGTCCACCACCTGTTTTTGTAAATAAAATCTTATTTATAAACAGCCAAAGGCATTCATTTACATGTTGTCTATGACTGCTTTGGTGCTAAAATGGCTGAGTTGCATAGTTACAACAGAGAGCCACAAAGCCTAAAATATTTATCAAACAAAGTTTGCCAACCTCTGCTTTATTGCATTACTATGGACTTAAGTCCAGGCTCCACTTGGCTGCAATCATGCTTTTCATTGATTCTCTTGTCCAGGTCATGAATACAGCCCTTCTCCTCACACTGACAACAGTGGGTCCCTCAACATTGTTCTCCAACAACCACAAGAGGCAACGGTGCCAGATTGCTGTCTTATTCCAACATGCAACTCCTTGATCCCCTTTCATAAAAGGTAGCATAAGGGTGCTGCCCTAAGGACCAAAAGGGCATATTTTTACATCACTGCATATGATTACTGATTAATTTCAACAAATTTTTATTGTCTCCCACCTACACGAGAAATAGAGTGAAGTAAAATGCAGTCTCAGGCCCTGACCATACGGAGTTTTCAGAGGAGTAGGGAAAACACAATGAACAACTAACAGCAATTGGGAAGTGTCACAGAAAGTAAGTGTGGGGTAGACTAGAGCACACAAAAGGAGTTTGGGGCCAAGTCTGAGAGTCCAGAAAGATCTCCCAGATGAATAATACCGACACTTACACTAAGATCTAAAGGATGAACAAGAGTAAGCTTGGGAGCAGTGGGCAGGTGCTGGCAACAAAAATGGTTTTCTAGGCACAGGAAAGAGGGCAGAAAGGATGAACCACCTTGAGCTAGTAAAAGGAACCAGTAAAGCCTGCTTATTTGTCTACTTTGTCTTCCTTAAGGACCACAAAGTGACACAGAGGCCTCAGAACCACGTAAGGCCCATGGAGATCCGTCCATCCATTCACTCACCATGCGCACACTAATGGCCCACAACGTGCCGGATATTATTCCAGGTGGTCGAGATTCCAAGGCGAACAACACAAAGTCCTGACCTGTCTGCATCTCTAGGGCGGGAGGAAGAATGCCCGCGGAGGGAGAATCGCTCACAAAGGATGAAAGCAGCCGCCTGGCAGATTAGTGGAGCCCTGGTTATTAGTTAAGTTGAGATTAACTCTAGGGACATGTCAGCAGTCATTGATCTGACTAGCAGAGAAATTGGATTTCCTTTGGAAAATATATTAGGATTTAAAAGACTAAAAAAGAATTCCACTTAGCAGATGAGGCTATTCATTTTAGGATTGAAACAGTGAATCTGGGAGAGTTGGAGGCTAGATCAAAAAGAGGTGGTGATGGATTAACCATTACAGTAAAAAGTGGCCAACAAGCTTAGCACCGGATGTGCAGAAAGTGTAGAAAAGCATTCTGACAAGGGAGGAGATGGCTGGCCACCTACAAAGTGCTGTTTATTTTCAGATAAAGGATCATGATCATATGAGGGCTGCTGAAAACACACCAGAAACACAGCTAAAAAAAGATTTCATAAGCTGGATCAGATCAGAAGTGTTCCAAGTATTGTGTGTGACTTTGGATTCCCAGTGTCTGTCACCAACTAGATTTAAAGGCAAAAGTAGAGATGGGAGAGAAGAAAACTATCTGAATACACAGCTTGAAAGTGTGTCGTCATAAAAGATTGCTGTGGCAGCCTCAGGGCCCTGACATAAAAGAACAGAGACGTGTTTCTAAGAGATGTCATGATAAGCCCAGGGGAAATGAAGGAATTAGAAGGGAAAGAGAAGGAAAATTAAGTAGTTAAGAACGTGCAAATGGTTCTAATATCAAAAGGGTGAAAATGGCTGTACCGTGCGGGCAGAAGTTTCTAGTGACATTAATGCAAATAAAAACCAAACAGAACGAGAACAGGAGCCCACCGTGGGCCAAGCTGAAGCCCCACTATGGGAGGAGAGGAGGAAGCAGGCCAGTCGGCAGCAAGAAGAGGAGAGAAAAGGAGTCCACGATTGAAAAAAAAATTGGTTATTCAGATTCTTAAAGCAGTTATGAAAGTTGCAAACTCAGGTAAAGCAGGACCCAGGGTCAGACCGCGTGCTGCCTGGACCACGAGAACACAGTCGGGAGCGTCAGCCCACAGGACTCGATGAAGATTAGACATAAGTTGTTTGTTTCTCTTAGCTGCTTAGAAAGAGAAATACCTACCCACAAAGGTATTTCTTTACAATTCTTCCCACGATTATATTAAAGAATGTATTTTAAAGGTTTGGAATTGTTTTTAGCGGAAAAGGCATTTAATCACGAATGCGGACTGGGAAGGTGAAAAGCACAACTGTGAATGTGTCTGTCCCCCCTTCCCTCTGCCAGGACCAGAAAAGCGGGGAGGGGAGAAAGACGGAAATACGTGTAAAAGATGAAGTCAGTTAAGGCTCTGAAACTCTCCTGAGTCGAATTTTGCTGTTAGTTGGACAAAGTTGATCATTCTAGAAGGAATGAAACTTGAAGTCAAAATGAAGCCAAATCCCGAGATGCAGGGCTTACAGTGCAAGATTAAACCACACTCTTTCTGTAAACTATGCCCACATGCTACGATGCGCTATAATCACAAAAACAGAATGAATAGAACAGCATTTATGTTTAGAACAAGGTAGGATAAAGTAAAAGTTATTGTATTTCCTGATCACACTAACAATTGTCAAAATTACCTTCTTAAAAAGCCAGACAATTTAAAAGAGGAATATGGAAATTAACAAATTCCTATTGTGGAAGAGAATAAATTACATGAGGCATGATAAAAAATCTTGCTCACTTTTTTTATGAGGCCAGCATAAATGTGATACCAAAACTTGATAGAGATAACGTCAAAAGAAAATTACAGACCAATCAATATTCCTCAGGAACAGAGATGCAGAAATCTGCACACCATTTGATCCTACCTGGAGCAGCTTATCCTAACAGAGGCCACTTAGAGCCATACAAAGAATTAGATACACTTTTCATTTTGAGAGAACTATAGATTCACATGCGGTTGTAAGAAATAAGAAAAGATCCCACGTACCCTTTACCCTGTTTCCCCGATAGTAACATCTTGCAAAGGTACAATACAAAATCACACCCATGATACTGACATTGACATAGTCAAAGTGGTTTTGCATCTACTGATTGAAAAAGGACATAGAAAGTATGGAGAAATTTTCACCGAAGACTAGTTTCTTTACTGCATTAATGGTAAGTTAATGAGCAAGTCGCTTTCAAAAGAAAGAATAAAGGTTTTATGCACTGCATTCAGCCACTCTTTCATTGTATGAGCTCTGGAAAGTGGTGTTTGTTTGTTTGTTTAGCATTTGGATTTGCTATTAAATATGCTTCATAATACATTATAAGGTTCTTTTTCTGTCAAAGAAAAACAAGTGCATCATGCATGAAGGAAAGTTTGGGTCTTATCCCTCATTTTAAACCCCATGTAGTGCCTTTCCCCTTGGGAGCCAGTGAACTTGAGCACGGAAAAGCAGCATTTTGTCATCTCTGTCCATCTCTTCTGCCAGCATGCTGAAAAGATGTATGCTAAGGAACAGAAAGAGTCACGTTGATTAGAGTCACATTTTTAAAAACTTTAGTGCTAAAGATCAGAGGCATTTTACTGACTGCCAGCTGTTTTCTGGAAATAGAGCAATTCTCATTTTAGGCTGATTTTGACATTTGGGCTTGTCACTTTGGTGAGCCTCTTGGTGTGCACATAGCTGGTGTTCCACGAACAAAGCCCCGATGCATATTGTCTAGTGACTCGAGTCTACATCATGGCACGCAAAACCATCAATAACACAACTTTAAAACCTCTTCTCTGTAGCATGAATTTTCAATGACGAGCAGAACAAAATGCCCTCAAGTGCTTCTCCTGTTCTGCATTTTTTCCCAAGAACTGACTCATACTTTATGGTGCAGCAACCTTGTCCAGCTACAAAGCAAAACTACTGATGTGCTCTTTCATATTTTATGCTGCATAAATTATGTGGCATCCTACAGAGTCGTCTGATGGAGGAATTCAGCCAACAGCTCCTTCTGCTTTCTCTCTCAGCTCAGTGCTACATGGCATTCGTTTTTGTAGCCGATTCAACAAGCTCTTTCGTAACTGTGTAACTAGTAGTATTCCTGCTACAGAGAGTATGACTTTGAATGAACTTTGATGAGTTTTGGTCTTCTCTCCACTTTTAATGACCAGATTTATTTATTTCATGCTGGGAAACACTATTTTGTCCTTTAAGGGGCATGAAAATAAAAACTTGGTTTATCAGGTGGTCACCGTATTGTTAGAAAATGATGTGCACAAATTAACAGCTTCATGTTACTACTTGAAAAGTTTTGAAAGAAAATAAACTGGGGACAGGTTGCAAATGAGCTTTTACTAAAACTGAGGATTTGGGTGTATTTTACTGCATTTCCCACTGGCAATTCTCTTTTCAGCCTGATTTTGAGAATCTCTCACTCACAGATACGTTTTTCCCAATTCATACAGATCTGCATTCTGTGGTTGCATATCACTATTCACCTGTGTGTTGTTACTCTGAGTTACAATGTGTATATTTCCATTTTAATCCCTTTTGAATCATTGATCCATTTTTGTGCATGGTGCATGTGACATAACAGTAATTTTGAAAAATGCAAACTTAATAAATAATGATGCATAAATTATGTAGAAATATGTTAGAAATCTTGTTAAGTAATGCTAACTGACATGAGCCGACCAACATGTTCCTTGCACGGCATGCTCAGCCCGTAAATTCAGTTTCTCCTCTGAAAATAGACAAGGTCATCGTGAGAATTAGAAATAGTCCTTGGGAGGGACCTGCTTGACACACAGTGAATTATCAATAAAAGTGGCAGTATGGTGCCCCAAAATGGAAATGAAAAACAAGATGTCCCTTATGAACTTTTTCAAGAACAAGAAGAGGGAAGAGGGTAGCAGAAGTGGACAGACTCAATCCAAACCTGACCCAGCAGCTGCAAGCAACGCGCTGGATCAAGCCGCAAAGTGTTCTCGAGTCCGATGGACGCAGGCTGAGTTCCCAGACGCTGCTGAGCAGAACTTTCCTGCTTTCTTCAAGTGACCACTGCAATAATAAAAGCAATGCTCACAGTTTTCAAGGAGGTGAAAAGGACCTAGGAGGAAATTCAACTCTAATGGTGCAAACTCACGTCATGCAAACAGATAACCATTCTAGGAAATTTCCAAGAAAGTCAGAAACTTCTAGGGTCAGGACTAGGTAAGGCACTCATTTTGTACCCAAAATTTAAGAGGGCACCAACAATCTCAGTAATTATGAGAACAATATATGAACAATATATCATGATTTTAAATAAAGAGAGCACCAGTGTTACTGATTTTCCCTCTGCCTCAGGCTCCAGGGGTTCAGCAGGCACCGATTCTAAGCACCTGCATGTTCTCTCCAGCTCTCTACCCAGCCCATCTGGCTCTTGCTAATTCTCCACGAGACAGTTATTGTTATCTTTATGTTTCATCCCAGTGCACAGGCTAGCTGGTTCACCTGTTATTAAAAATAAGTTTCCTTCTCCTGTCATTGATCCACTAAATCAAAATCTCCCTGAAGGTGAGGTCCTCCCCAGACTCCCCTTCCCTCCCCTCCCTGGGTGATTCCTGCACATACTGGAAGTCCAGTCCTAGTTCTAGAGCACTCTGTCCCCAGCTTTCTTTGCATTGATACCAAAAAATTCCTTTTTCCCCAAGTCAAGCAAGAAATAGCTAGAACTTTTCAAAAGGAACATTAACTAGGAAGACTAAAGGGGAAACACAAAAGCCTAGAGACAGGCAATTTTGCAAAGCACATATGTACATCTCCTCCACAGAAAATTTGTGTTTAGTCAAAGACGGAAGTATTTCCAGATTGTTTTGTTTTCTGGTACTTTCATCCCCCATCCAATCTCTAACACAGAAGAATCTTCATAGATGTTCTACAAAAGCAGTGTTCAATAGTTAGATGAGTTTGGGAAACACTGCATACTCTCCATTCCCTCCAGAAGTTTAAAATTTACATCAGTGTGTAAAAACCCAGCAATAAAGAAATGTGCTTATCTTCTGTGGTCCCCAACCCCCTGGCCATGGACCAGTACTGGTCTGTGGCCTGTTAGGAACTGGGCTGTCTTAAAAGCTATTCCAGCATTAGATGATTAAGCTAGATTATTAGTTCATTTAATGAGCATTTATTGAGCACCTGTCATCTGCTAGCTACAACAGAAAGAGATAAATAAAATATTCTCTGCCTTTTATAGCCTCAGAGTCCAGTGGGGGAACACAACCATGTGAATAAATAAGTATAGTAATGTGAAATATAGCATAAGAGAAGTTTGAATAGGGTTATACACAAACATGAAAAAGAATTGAATGCTGAATTCTGCTTGTACAGAGGAATGAGGATGTCATCTGAAGCATGGGGAACACAAGAGAACACGTTCATGGTTAAGTATAAATGGTTCAGTATGGCTGTACCACCTCTGGAATTCCCTAACAGTCATGAGATTACATTATTCACAGTTATACAGATGTTCATAGGGTATTACGTTTCAAATTTCTTATTAAGCCTCTTAAAGGCTTCACAATACTAGTATGTACTGTGAATCTCCAATTATAAAATATTTACTTGTAATTTATAAGCTACTTGTCTTTAAGAAGAGTTTGAGGATTTGAGGTAGCTAACAAAATAATAAAAATATAAAAAGGAAATTAAAATTTTAATATCAAAACCACATTAAAAGAAGCCAACACAAATTGTCTTAGCCCATTTTATGTTGCTATAACAGCATATGTGAGACTGGATAATTTAGAAACAGTGGAAGTTTATTTGGCTCATGGTTCTAGAGGCTGGGAAGTACAAGAGCATGGCACCAGCAACTGGCAGGGGCCTTGGGGCTGCATTGTCCCATGTAAGAAGGCAAAAGGGGAACAGAACACACACAGGAGAAGGAGAGAAGAAGCCAACGGCTGAATTCATCCCTTTTATCAGAAGCCCACTCCTGCAATAACTAACCCTCTCGCACAATAACAGCATTAATTCGTTCATGAGGGCTCTCATGTCTTAAAGGTCCCATCTCTCACCACTGTTACACTGGGGCCGAAGTTTCCAACACACAAACTTTAGGAGACACGTTCAAACCAAAACATCAATCAGTTGGATGTGTATGTCCTAAATGTATACTATATGGAAGTAGAATAGTGGTTGCTAGGAGGAGGGAGAAATGAGAAATTATTGTTTAATAAGAAGTTTGAGAAGACGAAAAACTGTTCTGGGGATGGATGATGGTGGTAGCTGTGCAACAATGCTAATGTTCTTAATGTCACTGAGCTGTACATTTGAAATGATTAAAATGGTAAATTTTATGTATATTTTACTGTAATGAAGTATCATATGGAAAACTAGTTCCAAGGAGAGTTAACAGGTGTTATAGTTTTTTTTAAAAAGCCTATCCTCAAATAAACAAGAGGGAAAATTGGGTTAAAATAACATAGGTTTCTTTTCTACAGACTTTCTGAGCCTTTAGAAGAATATATATCATGAATCTCGAAGAGAAATATGGTATCTAGAATTTCCCAACTCTATTTAAGGACAGAGTATCTTGTGGGGCTCTCTTTCCTGGAACCCACTCAAGACAATAGTGGTATAGAAAATATTTACCGTGATTGATTGTTAAATTTATGTCATTTTTTTGGAGACAACTAAAACAAAAAATGCAATCAGTTATAGATAGGAAAAGGAAACAATTTTCTTTTTCTTTGTGTCAAATTATTTAAAGAAGTGATTGTGTGAATCCTTCCATGAAGAAACAAAGCAAAAGAAAGCATCTTCAAGAGTTTTACAGAAAGCACAGGAATGTTCTCTGTGTTCTTTCTAATATCGACCCTCAATAAAATATGAACATGTTACTAATGATGTCTAATTTGAAGGGGTAGAATTTGGATATCTGTGGAGAACATTATAGAAGTTATGAATTAGAGAATGATGGTTATAAAAATGAACTTGGATTTCCTGTCAAGAGAACATATGGTCATAATATTAATAAATTGACTCCTCCCATGGCAGTCCCAGAAAACCAGGGTCTTCAGATTTTGGTGTTTTACGTCATGCTGTACTTTTCTTAATAATTTTCAGCTTTCATTTCTTTGCAATGGGGAACATAAGGACAATATTATGATTTTTTTGTTACAATTTCTTCCAATACTGAGGAGGTAACAGTCTGATATTTATGCTGATTTTAAATATCTTTCAGTCTGAGACACATCCAGAGGCAGTTTTTAATTACTGTCTCTGACAAACTATAGCCATCGTGACTTTCCAAAAATCTCTCACAAATAGCCTGAAAACTCCCACCTGAAACAATCGTTCTTGTTTATGAGCTTGTCTGACAGACCAGGCTGGGCAATTGTGTCATAATGTATGGCTGTAATTAGGCATTTTGACGGGAAAGAGACTTGTTCACGTTCCCAGCCAACGTGCCCTGCCAGGTTCCACACCCCAAGCTGAAGAAACCGAGCAGAGAAGCAAAAAAGAAGCAGAGAGCTCTGTCAGACACGTGAGCGACAAATCTCTGCTGCGTCCCGGAGCCTGGGGTCAGTGTCATCTGTGCCCATACTTGCTCTGTGACATCAACCGCACAGACTCAGGCGATAGAACTAGCACTGACGTTTGCTGTTTTAAAAGCCTTGGACGTTCTCCTTCCGCGTTTCCAGTCTTGGCCAAGATACAGCCATCCATCTGGTCAACCACGCCGGACAGCTTGGGGTCAGCCTGATCTCTCCTCCTTCACCAGCCATACGCAGTCCCTCACGCGAGCTCGGTCCCACCTCAGAAAAGTGTCCGGACAAAATCTGTCTCTGTGACCACCCTCAATGCTTTGCTTCTCCATTTTTTCCTGGGCTATTTTCCTTGACTTTAAATCATTTTGCCCAGCTTGAGTCTAACTCTCTTTAACTCAACTTTTAATCTGCAGCCCGAGTTAGTTTTCTAAATCACAGATTAGCTGGTGATCCCACTTTTTCTAAAATACCCCCCTGACCCTAATCACTTGCAACATTATTTCCCAAAATGAGGTCTGGGAACACCAGCACTACAGAATTTCTATAGGTATTACTTGAAGTAGGAATTTTGTGTGGCTGACTACTTTTGAGAAAGTCAAGTTAAAATGTATGTTTATTCTTCTTTATTATAAAACTTCCCAGAACCTTTAAAGTGCCGCCGTACATCATGTGGCTCCAGGAGATTGTGTGTAGTACGTGGGGCTTCCCAAACACCAATTCTGGAACTCTTTCCGAAGAATAGATTGCAGGGGTTCTACGGAACACACTTCGAGGACACTGATCTATGCTATAGCACAAATGTCTTCGATATCTGTCCCTAAAACTCCTTTTTCAGCTCTGACAATGTGAATTGGGACATCACACAACCAATGATTGGTTCCTATCCTCTGTCTTGCCCATTTTCACACGTGGTAGTGCGGACCCTTGCTCCAAAGTTCTTGTCTTCTGGGTCGGGGGTGATTAGCAACTGACCGATTCCTGGTGAAATGAAAACAGTGTCAGCCTCCCACGTGGCCGTGACGTGATACTTGTGTTTGGGAAGGCTGAGAAGACCGACAGCTGGAAGGCTTGAGCTTGACAAACTGCTCTCTGCAGTGAGGGGGCTGCCACGATACAAGTTGCCGTTGGTGGCAGCTGTCACAGTGCCACTCCCGGGACTCGAACAAGCCACCAGGAACCAACAGGAGTTTTTCTGTCTTAGCAAGTCCAGAAAACCTGCCCCTGGGGTTATTAATCTGAAACTGTTTGAGCTCTTACTGCAACTATGTGCTCCCAGCACCCCCAACCACACCCCCCCACCCCCGCGCTGGACAGTCATCCTCTGCCCCCACACACTGGGCCACTCCCTGCAGCTGCTGTGCTGGAGTCGCAGCAAGACTGATCCCAAATGACCCTGGAATCGGTCTTTGACGTCCCGCTTGTGGGAGCCTGAGTGAGAAGCAGCCCACTAGGTTATACCTAGTGAAGGAGGATGAGGCTGAGAAGAACAGGGAGCGGAAGAGCTTTGATTCTATCAGTCTCCACTCAGAACCTTCCAGAACCCTCTATTATCTAGCCATGATGACTCTTAGCCTGGCATCAGGGATCCCCATGATGGTCCTATCCCTCTAACTATCGGGGCAGCACGGTGATTCAGAGTGAACAGACTCTCAGATGCAAACCCTACCTCTAAGTGACCTTAACCTCTCTGAGCCTTGGTTTCCATGTCTGCAAATGAGAGGGTTTGGTAATAATAGTGCCCTGCTCTCATGATTGCTTTGAGATAATGCATATAAAGTGCTTAGCACAGAGCTCATCACATAGCAAGCTTTCAATAAATCAGGAGTTTGTAAACCCTGACTTGTGGACCAAATTCACCCCACTGCTTGTTTTTATAAATAAAGTTTTATTGGAATGGAATGCAGCCACACCCATATTGTCTATGGCTCCTTTCCTGCTATAGCAGCTGAGTTAAGTTGTTGCAATAGGGACTATGTTGCCCACAAAGCCTAAAATATTTACCATCCGGCCCTTTACAAAAAATGTTTCCAATCCCTGCAATAAATGCTAACCTATTATTAGTTTACTCTGCTCAAACCACACCACTCCCCTTCCTCAAATGAGCCCTGTAATTTTCTCCTCTGTCCCTTGCTCAGGCATTCTCTTCACCTGGAGTGCCCTTGCCACCCACCTGGATAGCTGAAACATCTAACACAACACCTGACTGCAGCAATGCTCCGTGGTTGTTTCTTCCTTCTCTTCCCAGCTCTGAAATACTATGACTCTAAGACTCTTGATCCTGTTACAACTGAAAGTGATTCTTCCTAACATCAGTTTCTTCATTTGTACAAACTTATGACACTGTTTCCAGTGTCCAGCTTTATATGTCCTTGTCTCTTTTTTAAAATAAGATCTCAATAAATATTCATTAAGTGAGTGACAGTCATATGACATCATAATATAAGTCTCTGTGCCCCTGGATGTGCTATCCTCCACCCTTCAGGAATCAACTCAAGTGTTATCTTCTGCGGGAAGCCATCCCTGAACCCACAGTTTGCAGAGGTGCGGGGTCGCAGTGCAGCACGACAAAGACCCAGTCTGGTCAGGGATGCGTCTGAGTCCAGAGCGGACCCTGGCGAGATGGTGAGGCCGTTTCTCTGTTACTCCCCTCGGATAACCATTCAGTGCCGAAGTCACTTCACACAGGGACCCAAAACCCTTCTCGGCATCTCCTGTGTCATCGTGTAGCTGTTGTCTTCCTCTCCTCATCCTCCTCCTCCTCTTTCTCCTTTTTCTTCTTCCCTTTTCTTTAAAGATTTGCAAGACATCATGCACAGAGCAGTTGTAGTATATGTACACATAAACATACGTACATATCTATAGCTTAAACAGGTAGTCTGGTAATTAGTTTAATAGTAAAGCAAACACCTATGTGTCCACTACCCAGCGTAGACAATGGGCCACCACTGGTGACTGGGACACCCTCTGCATTCTCATCCCTGTCACATCCTCTCGCTCTCCATCTTCCTCCGTGGGTAACCACTATCTTGATTTTCAGTTGTTTAATTTTTTACTTTTCTTTCAGTTCCACCCCACATGTGTGTATCTCTAAACACTATATTGTTGACTTTGGGCTGTTGTTCAACTTCATATAAATGGACTCATACTGGATGCATTCTGATAACTTGCTTTTTGCTGTTTCTACTTTGTTTTTAAGATTCACCAATATTGATACTTGGAACTGTGCTTTCTTCCTTTTCACTGCACACAGCATTCTGTGGTATGAGCATACCAAAACTTATCCAACCCACTGCAGATGGATATATTAGATTATTTTAAATTTTCACCCTTATAAATAAGGATACTATACATACTCCTGCAATTATATCCCCTGTAGTGTAACTGCTGAGTTGCAGGGATGTTCATCTTTGCTCATTAATGCTAAATTGTTTTCTGATGCAACTGTGCCGATTCACACTCTGAACAGCATAGTATGAGAGTTCCCTTTGTCTCATAACATCAGCGACACTTTGTATTGCTTTGCTCTATTTTTTGTCAATTAAATGAGTGTACCCTGATATCCCATAGTGGCTTTAAAATTTATATTTCCCTGCTTGCTAATGAGGGTGAACATTTTTTCAGAAGTTTATTGGCCATTTTTGTTTTCTGTGAAATGCTTGTTCGTGTCTTTTGCCCATTTTTCTTGCGTCTTTTTCTTAGTGATTGATTTTTTTTCCATTGACTTCTTGCTATCTTTTTTCTTATAGATTCCCAGGAATCTTTTTTATATATTCTGGATTCTAATCTTTTGTTTATTATGTGTATTGCAAATAGCTTCTCTGGAACTCCTATAGGGTCCCTATTGGGCAAGCCTATCTCAAAAGGGATTCATGCCCTGAGTATCAAATCGAGTGACTTAGCTCAGAGTATCAGATTCTGGGACACTGAAGACGCATGATGCAGTCAGGGCCAGTACACACATGTGAAAGCCTGCAACGCTTCCATACATGGTACCGGTAACCAACACCAGACTTCTAGGGTTCCAGTGTTCGGGACAGCATCCTCAGAATCACGTGCAAGTGTTTCGGTCTTTCCTTCTTCACTAACGGTTCTCAGCAGCATCTCAGCGGGTCTCAGTTCCCACGAGCCGCCACCTCCTTGCTGTGCCCCAGAGCTGGGGGGTGCAGAAAAGCTGAGGGAGCCTAATGACCACTCCTGTTCTGTGGTCAGCGTGCAGAAGCTCTCCGCTCAGCAAACAGCCTTTGGCTGATCACACTTAGCCTGTTCTAGCAAGGTCTCAGCTGAGCCCTTTAGCAGCTGGCTGGCTCTGTCAGGGCCCAGCCTGGGTAGGAAATAGCTTGCAGTCAGCTTGCTTTGCCTGCAGAAAGCCAGGTGGCGTCACGCTCCGCCGTGTGGCACTTGCAGCTCCCTCTAGGCTGTCATCTAATGGGCAGCGAGGCGGGACACAGCTCCCTGAAGAGGCCTCTCAAAATGCAGCAAAACGGAGCCCACCAACACCCCTGCAGCGTGTGGATAACAGGACTTGGAAATAGCCCCATTGTCAATACGTGTCCCTACTCGAAATAGAAAAACCTGGAAATGAACTCCTAAGCTGTGTTCCCCAAAAGGTAAATATGCAAACTGATTTTACTTCAACCTTGATTTACAAGAATTTTTCCAGATCTGAGAAAAGTTCTCCAAATTAAAAATCCAAAATTAATTCTGTTGACACGTTTGAAAACATGCTTCTCCTCTGGTCCAGCTATTTAAAAATTCTAGAGGTGGGAGAAAAAAAAAAACCCTGATCTTTTATTTTCTCTTGGTGCCTTTAGTACTCGTAAGGGGAGGCTCCCTTTCTGGGGATACATTAATTATCCCCACTGGAACTACCTTCAATTATCTGTTCGTTCACGTGAGGCAGACTATCAGCAAATGAAATCTCTGAGTACCACAAAAACGTGTTTAGTTATTGATTTAAAGTTCCTTTCCCGGGAAAAGTAGAGAAAGAGCATCAGAGTTGATTCCATTTTTTTTTTAACCCAAATAGAGGTGTCGTTTGCCAATGAAATAAGACGAAGCGAGAAAGGAGAAGAAACTGCATCCAAAAACGTAGTAAATCCGCCCTCCTATAGAGTTGGTGGAAAGAGATCAGCCTCTTGAAAAGAAAGAAGATTCTTCCAATAGTAATAAAAATGGAAGGGTACAGGAACAAAAGAAATCTGAGTGACGGTGCCTGGGAGTGTTTGCACCACTCCATTGCCTGCGTATTTGTACCTTAGACCTAAGGGGATTCCCACACGCTGGAAAAGCCATCGGAGCATTAAATTCCAGAGCAACACGTGTGACATTATCCAGGAGGCTACTCCGTTAGTCCTGGAGGATGAAATGGATACAGCCAATCGGAGCCCAAAAGGACAGGGACACATAAATAATGGAAGAAAGAGGTAATTAAGGGAAAGAGAAGGAAGGAAGAAAAGGAAAAGAAGGAAAGAAGGGAACCAGTTTGGAAATGGGACAAGGTGTGAACTGTGATAGAGTCGCGCTGAGCTTAGGTTACAGAGCGATGTGAAAATAACCTGTCACTCAGCACTGTCGATTCTCTCTGACTTGCCCCTTCTCTCTGCCCCCAAGTCAAGGCCACATCCTCTCCTGCGTGGAAGCTATGGCGGCCTCTTCAACAGACGTGCTGCCTCCGTCTCTCCCACACCAACTAAATCCTCCACACACTTGCAAAGTGCTCTTTCCCAAACACAGGTCGAATGCGAACAGCTCCCCAGTGCCCACAGCATAAAATCACAACTGCCTGGCGCGGCGGCGCACACGGCCTTTACGATCTGACCTTGCCTTTCCCGCCAGCCCAGCACTTGCCGAGCGTGTTCTCCAGAATACTAATTCTCCGGGATGTTACGGGCACACCCACACGAGATGGTTTCCTGGTAAAATAAGCTGAGGAAATGCTGGCTCACACAAGATTCACTGCAGGACTTCTCAGAGCCTTTTAAATGCTAATAACCAGGGTGAAGCTCCAAAGGCATCTAATAAATACTGTGGTGCTCTGGTCGGGCTCACGCCTGCAATCCTAACACTCTGGGAGGCCGAGGTGGGCGGATCGCTCAAGGTCAGGAGTTTGAAACCAGCCTGAGCAAGAGCGAGACCCCGTCTATACTAAAAATAGAAAGAAATTAATTGGCCGACTAAAAATATATAGAAAAAATTAGCCGGGCATGGTGGCGCATGCCTGTAGTCCCAGCTACCTGGGAGGCTGAGGCAGGAGGATCGCTTGAGCCCAGGAGTTTGAGGTTGCTGTGAGCTAGGCTGACGCCACAGCACTCACTCTAGCCTGGGCCACAAAGTGAGACTCTGTCTCAAAAATAAATAAATAAAATAAATAAATACTGTGGTGCTCCAGCTAAATCCCCTCTTCAGGGTGGACGAACCTATCCCCCAGCAATCCTGGCCACTGACCACTCGCAGGCAACTGCTTAGAGCTCTGGCCCTTGCTGGGAACTGTCCCCAGGCACAGAGAACTGCCTCATCCAAGGATGTGCCTCCTCCCTGGGGGCTAACCACAGCCTGTGACTACGATACAAGGGCCTGGCCCTCTTGCCTCAATCTGGGACTGTGCAGGGGCCATGGCAGCCCTCGAGCTCTCTGTGGGGTAGGCTGAGGCCTCGGTGCCAACCCCGCTGGGTGTCAGTGTGGCAGCCACGGGCATGTGCCCTGAAGACCTCCAGCTGCAGGGAGAATTGACCAGGGCCCCTTGTTTTGAAACTCATTCTGTGTTTGCACTGAGGCCAGGCCTACCATGGGCTGCTGCCAGTCAGTGACCTGGATGTTGGGGATCCTAAGACAAGCCCACTCCCGGGGACGTGGGGTGTCTCTGCCAGCAGGCTTGGGCTGAGGCATTTCCTGATAGCCATCTGGAACCTTCCGCCCACCCTTCACCAGCACCAGGGATGTGGCAGTAAATGTTCACCAACTGCATGAGTTTATTACATATTGTGCTGATACAAAGAATGCATAACACTCAATTTATAAATAATAATAAAATATGCAACACTGTTTATTGTCCTATCCTACAGCCATTGCTTCTCTCTGTAGTCAGCCTAGGGTCATCAGGGACGATTCAGTGTAGTTCCAACGCGAATACTGATTGACATTTCTGTGTATGTTAATGAAAAAGGCAAAAGTAAAACCAAAAATATATGCATCAGAACTTCACTTGTTAGACAATGACATGAGTGAGTTCTTTGTTGAGTCAGATAAGGGTTTTCAAATATTGGAAAAATATGTCCTTGATTTTTGTGCTATTTGCTATGTTATAGCTACAGACATGACATAGTTTTTAGGTTTAATATGCATTTTAAGCATTTTCTTCATCACTTTCTTATGTCTAACAATCAAGAATACAATAAGTCAGGCCTTGTTTTGAAACATTTGTCAATTTTTGTGATGCAAATCATCCCTCCATGGCTGATTTCAGGCCATCAGCATATGGTCACAGCACGCAGACCTAGAAAGAGCTAGGCCCTATTTCCCACCCCTCCCCCATTACACAGTATTTGCACCAAACAGCTGCAATAAACCTAAGTGACCTCAAGAGCACAGATAATAGTAAATTGTAGTAAAATAATTGGGAAATGATGACTTTTGAGTATTTAGTACCTCTACATTTAAGATAATTTACTTAATTAAGAGTTTACATGATTTAGTTTTTAATAATGCCTGTATGTAACAACTGGCTTACAAAATTCCTGAAAGTTTAACAGCCAGCTCCCATGAGCTAGCACAAGCCAGCAGCAACGAAGCAGCTTCTCTCCTCCTTCCTTCCTCTTGGGGCAGACTCCACTGCAGTCGACAGCTCTCCCAGCCTCCGGGCCCCTCCCCGTTCCCTTCCACACAGCCATCTCCACTGATAAAATCATGGCACCTTTAGCCCCATCGTGGTGTCTGCCTCTCAGAGGCTCCTACTAACACAAGTGGGACCAGGAGAGGTCCAAGAAGGTCAGATGGGGACTTGAAGCTGGCTCACACAATGCCAGCAGGAGGAGAAGACGCCATCCTGATCTGTAGGCGGGATACAAATGGCCCCGGCACAAGGTGGAGGAGAATACCACGGCAGGTGTGATGATGCAGGCATTTGGGAAATGTGGGCGCGCAATGGCTACTAGACAGCAGAGTTGCACTGACACCGTGCGTGAAGCTGTTGAGGGGCCGAGAGCTGTCGGTCAACACGCGGTTGATAGCTAGAAGGGTGAACAGAGAGCTCGGGTGGCGGGTGGCGATGACAGAGCAAGGACAGACCCAATGCAACAGCTCGCAGAGTTCCAGAGACATTTGGCCCCTCCCCCAAATCAAGCCTGTTACGTGAAGTCAGAGCCCTGGTGGAGACTCTGAAAACCGGGCCAGGGACATCTGGATGGGAGCCCCTAAGGATGTTGGCTCTACAACCCCTCTGGGTGTACAGAGGTGACGTTCTTTTCCCTGGTCAGGGAAACGTGACAGAATCCTTTCCCCATGGAGCAACAGGATGCCCCCCCCTCAGGAGCTGCCCCCACCTCCTGCCCTGACTACCAGGCTGATAACTGGAGTGAAATCCCAGAATCGCCCAGCTGGGACTGATAAGGGAGGAACGAGAGATCCACCCAAAGAATCATAAGCGCTGGCTGACGCGTACTAGCAAAGCCAGGGTGTACTCCTGGGATTGAGTTTGAGAGGATTTGATGGCAGGGGTGGGGCAGAACAGAAGGCTGGATCGGCAAGAACCCACAGACTTGGGGGCACTCTCTTAGGACGGAAGATTCAACCCCTTAGCGACGACCCGGGGAGGGGCAAATGCACTGCTGGGACAACTCTCAGAAGCCCGGGAAAAACAGTGGCCAACTCTGGGCAAAGTGGAAATGCCAGGTTGGCCTGGAAAACAGAGGAAGGAATGAAAAGGCTGGAATGAATATGCTCTGTAAGGCCAGATGACCACTGAGGGTTGTGTCCCAGGAGACGGCCCCGAGGACATTCCCCTTCACCAAGGCCACCGGGAGTGCCCTGGTGAGGGGGCACCAGCGCCACAAGAAGGCTGACGTGGCTCTTTTCTGCAGGCTGGGATGATGCTAGTGGAGCCGGTCACAGAGGTGGGGTCACTCACAGCCATGAGGATATTGGGTCCATCAACAAAATAGAGGCCACATGCTTGTGCTTAGTGGCCAGAAGCCAGGAGACCACGAGTACCTTAAAAGTAGGCAAACTCGGGAGCTGGACCTTCAAGAGTTGTCAAGATGGGTAACAGGGCACAGTTACCAAAATAGGGGCCACAGGGGGCCAGCATGGCGCCACTCAGCACTGTGACAGGTGAAGATCCTCATTGGCTGACACTGGGACTGTGTGTGAACTAAAGGGAATCTGCTAGCTACTGCTAGCCAAGGCACGTGCTCTGTACTGAGATACTGAGCTTGCTTGCTTTCTCCTTCTTTCTTTCCTTTCATTCAAAGCTCTTAAAAAGTTTTTGTCACAAGAGTGAAAAGGCTAAAAAAAAATTAGAGGCTCAGGAAAAAAAAAAAAAAGGGAAGAGAACTATCAAAGAACTAAATTTACCAGAACTGGAAAGATATAACTTTTCAGATTGACGAAATTAACTAAGTGCTCAGGACAACAAATAAGAAATAAATGTTAATAAACCACACAAGTCAGATCACACTGCAGTAAAATTGCTGCAAAAAGAGATAGAAGAAGCTAAAAATTTACAGACAAAGAAAAACCAAAAGGTTTAACCGTACTCAGCAGCACACACACGAAAGTATCCACACTGTGAGAACCGGGCCATACGAATCATATTAGGTCCACAGGAAGCAGGAGTCAGAGTCAGGATTTGTGGGTACTCAGAGATTCTCTGCGTCCCTTCGGGGCTTCGACTTCATAGGGTGGCAGAAGAGACACCTCCGTCCTGGCCGCTGGGGAGGATGGCCCTGGGAAAGGTCCTTCTTAGACCCGTGGGGTGGAATCGGGCTCTCGGTCCACATTCAAAGGTTTTTCTTCACAGAGGATCAAAAAGCTGTTTTTAAAATGAGAAAACAAAATCATAAAGGCAGCAAAATAAATTATCGAAACCAAAGAGTAGGAAATACATGCTTCTCTCACACTCTAGCAAAAGCCTCTCAGGCAAGTATTCGTGCCCTGTGTACGCTGCTCAGCAACAGACGGCCAGATACGTAGATGCCAACAGTGTTACTGCAAGTTTAAGGTGACGGGAGCCACAAGCACTGTGGGGAGGCACAGAGCTCAGCGTCACAACACACCTGAGCTTAAAGCCCAGCTCTCCACTTTGCTGTGTGACCTAGAGCAAGTTACTTCACCTCTCTGAGTTTCCGTTTCCTCGTCTGCAAACTATAGATAAGAACACTTACACGTTAAGAACATGGACAGCACCCACAAAATGCTTAATGCAGTGCATTTTGTACGTGCTCTCATTATTAAAATGCTCGGTACCAAAAATTAAATGGGCAAACTGAGGTTCTCTGACTCTCTTAAGCCTATATGACTGCCTTACTCTGAATGAGATTCGGAATCCACTTCCTCTGGTTTCTTGAACCAGGTATTTTGAATCCCATATCATACTGACAATCATCGATGACCTGAAAAGCCATCCGAAGCACCGCTGGTGCCGACAATGACATTTTCCATGATGGAAGCAAAATTGTAATGTGCTTTTAGGTTTGTACCTGGCAAGATACTTTTAGAAAATTATTTAAATTTCCAATATAACGATGACTGTTTCTTCCCCACTGCTTTCTTTTAAAATAATCAAAACCAACTGAAAGTGCAGATGTAAAATATTTCTCTGAGTGCTGCACCATTTTGATGGAAGCTGACAGATTAAAATTCCTAACAAATACACCCACTGTGGAATGCTAAAGTACACTTTCGGGCAATTTTTCAGAGCAATGGATTCAATTTATTCTTGTCACCATAGCAACAAGAGGAATCACTCTATTATTTTCATCATAGCATTTCCAATTATTTTCTTTCACAGTTTAGGCCATAGAAAAATCTAGAAAGAATGGTGTGGACCACAAAATGAACCATAAACTCATAATTTCCTCCCTGGATTAAAGGTTCTCCTGGGTAGCTAATATCCTTTGCCACCATGAATCATACATAAAGTCTCCAGATCTTTAAAAAAAAAAAAAAACACCTTGTCACTTTTTCCCTTCTGAGTTGGGGGAAGCAGGAAATGAGAGCATGTTGCAAATTACATAAACTAAGAAAATTAAAATTAATTTTCAGAGAGCTTTTCTTTTTATTAACACTAAGCTCCAATGATTATGGACTCTCAGTAATGAAGCACGATTCTATCCTCTTCCTCTAAGTTGTCAAACTTGGTATATTGGGTTAAAATCACATGGCAGCGACATATCCCTGAGATCAGAGGAAGAGACACAAAATAAGCACGTACTATTTATCGAACACAATGGCTGTTTGACCCCATAAGAAGAATGCCCCGGGAACACACAAGGATAAATAAATTCCTCCCGCAGAAACGAATACAGTGACTTTCCCGCACGTGTAACCAGCACGCAAAGGCCTTACCAGCGTTGGGTGTAAAATAATGCCACAGGTTAATTCCCACCCTCTGGAATATAGGGATGGAGCCCCTTCAGTCCACGTCCCCTTCCCACTCCTGCCACATCACCTCCGATTATCTGAAGGTGCAGCCTCGAGCAGGCTTAGAAATCTGACCTCCACTGCGGCTCCACCATGCAGGCCACCGCCTTCCCGTCCTTTCCGTCTCCGAATTCCTCACAGGGCAGCTGGACAGGGTGGTTACTGCTAACAATTCTACAGAAAGGTCCAGGGGTAGGAGATGATATGTGGTGGCCACTCTCAGAGCCGGTGGCTCTAGTGCAGCTCTGGCCAACAGAACTTCTGGCAACGGTGAAAATATTCTGTATCTGCACCGTTTGGGACAGGAGCCACGAACCACATGTGGCTACTGAGCACTTTTAATGTGGCTACAGCAACTGGGGAACTGGATTGTAATTGCATTTCATTTCGTTGTGTTTAAATTTAAGTAGCCATACGTGGCCAGCTGCGGCTGTGTTGGACAGCACGGGTCTAGACCTATCCTCGGAGTCCCTCACGGAACACCTCCGCCTCCCGCGCAACTTGCCGCTCTGCAGCCAGGAGCCAGCTCCTTCCCCTCCGGGGATCCTGGGCCCAACTCTGTGAGGTCCTAGTTGCTTCCCTTCCTCTCCTGACCACCATGCCTGATGCGAGATCGGCTTCTGCCCAGATGCCTAGTGGTGAGAACATCCCCTTCCCTTGAGGGACACCTCACACCTCTTTCCCCAGGACCCTCAGTTCACCAACTGACGCAAAGCACAACAGTCCGACAGCCGTGCACTCTGGTTCGTTCCTCTCGACAGTCTCCACTGAGCAGAGTCCCCTCCTGTTACTTTTTAAAATTTAATTTCACAAATCATATATTATAAAAATGCATTCTCCTCGTAGATGCCTACAACTACAGATAAGGCTCAAGTCTCTTTCGATAACCACTCCGGCTGCCAGCTTCCTCTCCCCTGTTATCAGTACACACTCTTCCAGAGCTTTCCCCACGCGTGCACATGCAGGCTTCTGTGCCCCAAAACAAAATGGATAGCATCGTTTGAGGTTCTTCCTTTTCTCTCTTTTTATACAGAGATGGCATTCTACTTGGCATATCATTCTGCCCCTTGCTTCTGTCATTGATCAACAAGGTTCATAGAACATGTGGGCCTCCCATTTTTGCTTTACACTGTGAAATCCTGGTTCTCCCAGGAGGCCACTGCCTTCTTAGCGCTCTCAGCTGTTAGCCCCTTTTTCTTCCACAGCCTCCTCCAGGGTGCCCGGAGAAGTTTTGAATCTCATGTCATCAGACTATGCCTTCCTCTTCACCTATGGCTGCTGTCACCGACCAACCCCAGGTCACCCTAACTTAGCTCTTGGTTCATTGTCGTTATCTTTAATACTAGCTGGTCTTGATTCTCAGTGAATGTATACACACTCTGGCCTCTCAGCTTCTTGGCCTGTCCTCTTCCATTGATTTTCCCCACTGGAATCCCCTACCCAACTCAGACACTCACATCTGTGGTCACACCCTGGACCTTGTCATTACTGAGATCTGCAACCCGACATCACCTCTACAGCAAGCATCCCGCTCTCGGGTGGCTGTCTTCTCCTCCCTACTCCCCTAACTCCTGTGCCCAGCCCCTTGGCTATGCCGGACCCTCCGATCCAGTGACCCTGGCCCCTTCTCACTGCCCCCATCCTCTGACAATCTCTTCCATTTTTACTCCATTTATATTCCATGGCAGCCACTATAATTTATCCCCTGCATGTACCCTCAAGTCCCTTCCTCCACTTTTGTTTTGTCATACTCACTTGGCAAAAGTAGAGCCCTAGTTAAATCCACTCCTCCACCTACTTCATGCCTCCTCCCACGCACTAATTGTGGCTCAAAAGAAAAATCCTGATCATGGTGACTGGTCCCAGCTTCACCACATGACCCCAAGGCTCCCATGTCCCTAACGCCAGCAGGCGGCCACAGCCTACACCCCCAATCCATTTACTGCCCTACTCCCTCAGGAGATTGGTTCATAGTTTTTTTCTTATCCTCAAACTTCCGACACCTCCTCCTCCATCCTCACTCTTGGGTGATGCTCTTGCTTCATACTCTACTAAGAAAATTGCAGCCATCAGAATAAAACATCCGTTCCTAGCAGAGCACTTGTACCCAAAAAAAAGAACTCTCAAAACTCAACAATAAGAAAACAACCCCATTTTTTAAAATGGGCAAAAAATCTGAATATATACTTCACCATAGAAATATGTGAATGGCAAATAAGCAAATGATGAACAGATGTTCAACATAATCATTAGAGAAATGCAAATTAAAAATCATGAGATGCCACTACACACCTACTAGAATGGTTAGGGAAAAAAATGACAGCAAGTGCTGACGAGGATGCAGAGCAACTGGAAACCATACATTGCTGGTGAGAATGCAAAATTGTACCACACTTTACATATCAAGTCTGGCGGTTTTTTATAAAGTTAAGCATACACTTGCTCTATGACTCAGCAATCCCACTCTGAAGCATCCTAAGAGAAATGAAAATGTATTTAACACGAAAACCAGTAATGTAAATGTTTGTGTCAGCTTTCTCCATGATCACTAAAAACTGCAAGCGACCCAGATGTCTTTCTTCTGATAAATGGATAAACATACTATGGTATATCTATTTAATAAAATACTACTCAGCCACGCGAAGAACAGGTTATTTATTCATGCAACAACATGGAAGAGGCCGGGTGCGGTGGCTCACGCCTGTAATCCTAGCACTCTGGGAGGCCGAGGCGGGCGGATCGTTTGAGCTCAGGAGTTCGAGACCAGCCTGAGCAAGAACAAGACCCCGTCTCTACTAAAAATAGAAAGAAATTAATTGGCCAACTAAAAATATATAGAAAAAATTAGTCGGGCATGGTGGCGCATGCCTGTAGTCCCAGCTACTCGGGAGGCTGAAGCAGGAGGATTGCTTGAGCCCAGGAGTTTGAGGTTGCTGTGAGCGAGGCTGACGCCACGGCACTCTAGCCAGGGCAACAGAGTGAGACTCTGTCTCCAAAAAAAAAAACAAACATGGAAGAATCTCAAGTGTGTGTAGCTAAAGGACTGAAGCCAGACCCAAAAGCTACATATTGTATGAAGAGAAACAGAAAGATTTGCTTTTCTCAGATACTAAAACTTACAAAGCTTTGATAATTAAGCTTGTGCAATATTGGCTCAGAGACAGACAAATAAGACAGGTCAAAGGGAATAAACAGATCCCCATGTTTATAGAGACTTGTAAAGGACACAGATGGGACAGCAGCCAGTGGAGAAAGGACTTTCCAGTAGGTGGTCCTGGGGCAATTGAGCCCCTATAGAAAAATCTATTGCATGTAAAAAGAAATCAATTCCAAAGGAATTAAAGACCTAAACATGAAAAGAAAAACTCAAAGCTTCTAAATATAGGCTGGGTGCGGTGGCTCACGCCTGTAATCCTAGCACTCTGGGAGGCCG
>VBSM01003176.1:1138938-1157905 GCA_008086735.1 Cheirogaleus medius | reverse complement strand
TTTGGTTTTTTGCTTCTCTTCAGGGAATGGTACTTTTTCACATTTAGTTTCTAGCTCTTCTTCATTTCAGCCCACTCACTCATTAATTCTCATCGTTTTCTTTTTTACTTCTTCCTATAGGAAGTATATAAAATAAACTGCCTTAAAATAGGACCTTTGTTTCAATTTCAAAATCACAATATATGTTCATAGAAATATTTTTTGAACTGAAAGGGAAAATCTGCTTCTGAAATATTTCAAATGTGGCCTGATATTTATGATCTCATAAATTATAATTGATGATATATATTTGTTTACCTGATTTATTTTTCCAATATTTCTGAATGACTACTTAAAAATAAATTTAACAGATATAACATGTGCGATCTATGTGAAAAGAGCTGCAAATTTTGCTTCAAAATTGACGTACTAAGGAACAAACTTGCATGTTTAAATTTTTTTAGATTTTCTAATTACTGAATAGTGTAACTGTCAAGTAATTTAAACAGAGTTATATTTATACTTTCCCATTTCTCTCCTGTAATTCACTCTTTTGCTTCCCCAGAAAAAGGGATACAAGAATGTTTGTATGCAGCCCTCACTTTGTTATAAAATCAAAGACCTGAGTAAATAGAAAATAATTCTGTCTCAAACTATGAGAGACTTGTCATAATCAGACAGTAAACATAATTACCAAAGATGAGCATTTAAGCCCTTAAGTTCTTACAACATAGGTGTTTCTGAAGGCACTAGTGTTTTACTCTGTTTCATACAGTTAGGAAAATGCCGATAAAATTTTCACTACCTGTTATTGTAATAAAGTAAATACTGCCTCATTTCATTTTCTGAATTCTGTGCTCATTTTCTTCAGTAAGATTGAACATTGCACTGAAAAAACAGACAGACCTGAAAATATATACAACTGTATTTATCCCACCTTTTAGTTTCAAGGTGAAATTTCACATTTTAAAATTGTAGCTACCTCAGATGATTACCAGAAGAGGGCATAATGATATCTTGCATTTATGATTATTGATGCACCTTTTTATAGATTCATTTTTATGTTGAACTCTTTATTTTATATGCATTGATGAGCATAATTGTAATTAGTTGTCTAGTTTGGTAAATGAGCATCTGGGGTAATTTATGAATGCTTCTAATTTTTAGTTCAGGTTTGACATTTTGATATTGACTTGAATACTTTACATACCTTGCTGGATATATTTTATAACTCACATTTACAATGAAGAATATAGCTAGAGATATTTATAAGCACAAAGCTAAGTTTGTTCATTCAATATTTATTTTCTTCAAAGTGTAATGAGCTGCTACTACCCAAAAAGGACTCTCCAGCCTACAAAGAAATTCCTAAGAATATTTCTTTTCTTCCAGTCAAATGTATTAATATTAAAGTTAAAAATGAGAAACTTTATATCCTTTAAAACATTAAGTTCAATTTATAAATCTTGCTATTTTACTTATAAATCTAACAAACTTTGTGTAAAAAAAAAAAAGACGACTTTTATTTGTCCCTTTATTGATATTTCAATGAACTCTTACCTGACCAAATTATCTTTAAGTATGTAATAGCACTTAGAAAATTAAATTACCTTAGACATTTAAACTTTAATTACAAAATTAATTCATCTGCTTCTCTCACTTCAAACACTTAAGAAAATGTCTAAGGTTGGGTTCATCTGCAACATACTCTGGAAGAAGAATTCATTTAAAAGTGACTGATTAGGAAAAAATTGGGAGGGGGGAGAATGGGGGTAGGAAGAGGAGACCTAGGGATGTCACGTTGAGCAAAGTCCCATGTAGGATAACTTTGACTCTATCCCACAGAGGAGTTCTGGATACAATGTAGGTCACACTTTAGAATTGTCCTAATTAGCAGCAAAAAAGCCGAAGTATTTGTACCCCAGTACCCCTTAGTCTTTGGCCCAGGGCTGCCTGGGGGAATGAAAATTCTCTGGCACTTCCAGCTGTGGCCGCCTGAGGGCAGCCCTCCGACAAAGACACACTCGTCCCGACTATCCGGAGGGAAAACCTGCCAGGAAATGGGACAGGGATCACTGGGAACCTGGGTAGGGCACTGTCGGACCCTCCCACCACTCACATTCATTTGAACTCTCACAGGTCCACTCCGATAATCCTTTAGGATGGTGGCTGGTCACAATTTATAGAAGATGATTTTCAAGAGAAAGTTTAGTGGAACAAGCTCCCACTTGGTCCTCAGACTGTAACTGATTTTAATCTCCCCTCTCTACTCTCCACTCTAAATTTCCCTCATCCCAAGTCAGTGTTTGTCTGATAGGGTGACCCAGACGGTCGCCTCTGAAGAGCCTGAAGCCCTAATCACCGCACACCCTTGTCACGTGTAGTTGCTATAATCGTCCGTTCAGTTAAAAGTGTGGAGCACTAAAAGGCGCCGTGGTGGGTTCTAGACATACTCCTCGCTGTCCCCATTGTGAAAACCTCCTCGTGATAGCCTGACGGTGCACTATTAATAACTCCCTCACTGCCTGCGGGCCCACTGGCAGGAGACCAAAATGACCCGACCAGGTGGTTGGTACCCATAGCTCTAAGTACAATGGCAACCTGCTTGTATCCTCTGATGAAAGTGTCCTCCCTGCAAGTCCTCACCAACCCAGCAGACATAAAGTTGCGAGTGTAGGAAGCATCAGTCCCCAGGTGGGTCACTGAGAAGAGCGATGGTGAGAAGGGCCCCTCCCACGTCCACCACTTGGTTCCCAGACTTACGTGTGCTGCTCTCGGGGACAGAGCACCTGTGATGACTGCTGGTTCCAAGGTATGCACCATATGAAGGTGCACTGAAGGACAGTCCTCCAGCCCCACAGGGTGTCATCCCCAAGCTGGTGCCAACCTGTGCTTTTAAGAGGACACTCTAATGTTCTTGCAGACCAGCAGCTGGGCCTGGGTCCTGGCTGGGTTGGCTGAAAATGGACTGCTTGCCACTGCTCTATAATCCAACCCAGCAGTGACCCTGAAAAGTGGTGGTGAGGGGAAATCCTCCCAGTAGGCAGAGATTTTGCTTTGTATGAAAATGCAAAGCGCCCCAAGGAAAGGCTAAGAGTATACATGGACTTGGCTGGGTGGTCAGGAGCAGGGAAGGACCAAGACTACGTGCCTGGGGAGAAGCAGTTTGAGAAAGGGACTTGCAGTGTAGCAGCGGCATGACCAGCAGATCCCTTGGTCACGTGTGCATTGTTGCATCTACTTAGCTATAAAGTGGGCCCCTTGATGTGAGGCAATGATTTGCAAGATCTCGTATCAATACACTGAGCATTTTGTGTGCCCTTAGATAGTGGTGGCAGAAAACTTAAACCCATACCCAGAAGATACACGAGTTCTGGTCACATAAAAAAATCACTGCCACATATACCCAAGGTGGAAGGTGTCAAATAGAATTAACTTGCCACCAAGTGGCTAACTAGTCTCCTGAAGAGATGGTACCATAGCGCTGGGGTCCAGTATTAGTGTCCGCTGCCGAGAAGGAGAGCAAGAGCTCCGTTAGCCTTGGTGATAGGGATCCAGGTCTGTCCAGCCCATGCACAGCATCCCTCTCCCACCAAAGCCATTCCACTCACTGGCCCACTGTGTGAACACTGGGACGGCCGAGGACAGAGGCTGGCTGACATCCAGAACGTGAGTCACCCTGTCCACCTGGTTGCTTAGCGCCTTCTCTGGGGCGGATGCTCCAGGTGGGCCTCAAGTATGATACCAACGTCTTACACCCTGGATCATCCCCGTAGGTACCGCAAGCCCCTTACCGCATGCCTCTTAGCACATGACTGCTTCCAGGGTCCTGACAAACCAGGCAAGCCTTAGCTGCTGCTCAGGAGTCCAAGAGTATCCTTACCAGGGGCACTTTTCTCCCCGCATGAAGCAGAAGCTCTGTGTGAAGAGAACTTCCACTCAAATGAACCTCAGGGCCATGTCTGGGTCAGGTTGTATTGGAGTAGGAGTCCATTCTGGGCTCACCCCAAGATATGAAAACAACCTTTCATGAACCAGGTCCACATTTTTTCCTGTTTTAGAAAAGGAACAAACACCACATGTACTCTCTAATAATTGGCAGCTAACTGACGGGCACAAAGAGATGTAAAGGTCATTGGAAATCAAGAAAGGGGTGGGGGAGGGGGAGGAGTAAAGCTAGCAGCTCTAGGCTTATTCGTCCCAATGGTAAGAAGATGACTCTTTTCCCAATAGTCCTAGCAAGTCCTGAGGCTGGCTCTGATTGGCCCAGCTGGGGTCATATGCTCAGCCATGAACCAATCACTATGGCCAGGGGTGTGCAGGACTCTCATTGGCCAGGTCCGTGTCACATGCACACCCATGAATCCATGGGACGGGGCCAGCCCTGCCTGACACCCATGGAACGTGTGGAGGATCCAATCACCCAGAAGAAAATCAAAGGTGCTATCACCAGAAAGGGGTCAGTTGAATATTAGGGAGATAAAAACGACAAACGTCCACTACTCTTGGGGATAACAGTAAAGAACTGCAATACAGAAATCCTTTAAAACTAAATTCTAGATATGACTGTTTTCAGAATTGATGAGGCGCAGACCACTCAACCTGGTCCCTCCTCACCCTTGAGACCCAGAGAAAGGGCAGTCTCCCCACACCCTCTTCCAGGCCAAGGGCCACTGGCCCAGTGCTCATTCCGTGTCCCAGGATGACTGATCTTCCCAGGATCTTTGATGGTGGGAATACCCACTCCCTTTAGGAAAAACTCAATTCCTGCCAACAGTGTGGTCTGGCCGTAGGATTCCAACAAGACATTTATATCAAAACACAGCAGTTCAACAAATATTAGATTTCCCAACATCTGGCTTATTCAGTCTGGAATAACACCATGAATGGGACACCAACATTTCAGGCCACTTGGGGCTTAGCCAAGCCCAGTCCAGTTCCTTTTCTCTAGATGAAAATTAGGCCACTATATCTTTCCTGTAGTCCTGGAGCTCTCTCCAGCTCTCTTGAAAAAGAAGCCATATCACCCCAAGATCAAGCAATAACACAGTGATCTGGAATTGTCCAGATGCAGTCATTTGGAGGGATCATTCATTCGAAGCACTTAGCATTGAAGAGCTCAAGAAACAGTAGATATCAATTTTTTTAATTACAATAAAAATATTTCAGGCAGGGGTTGTTGCTGCTCCGGTAGAGACTGACTGAGGCGATGTTGAGGGTGGAAACAGAAAGTCTCCAGCTGGGAGGAGGGTCTCTTAGCCAGAATGGAAGGAAGAGGGGAGGAGGAAGAGCTCTCCCAGGATGAGCAAAAGATGAGGCACAGCAGCTGCTCATTGAAGGACCCCACCCTGGCAGCCCAAAGGCAGCTGCTGCCAGCCCCCAAGAGGCCTGTGGACCAGAGTCCAGAATAGAAACTGGGCAGCTCTGGGGCAGTCTAATCCCACCGCGGGTTCTAACCCTAGTGCTGCAGAGCTCAGCGTCTTTCCACAACGCCCACTGCTTCCACACCACAATCAATACAGAAGGAAAGGGTCAAAGATCTCCCTTGCAGCTTTACATTTACATCCGGGTGTTTCTGAATCAGTTGTTAATGTCTAGGAGACTGCCAAAAACTCATTTCTGAAATTATTTCTTAGATCCTTTAAATTAAACACATCAGTATAGGCATATAGACATTTTTACAGTGGACTCTCACTCAAGGCAAAGATCAAAGGCATGTATAATTGAAGATAAGAGGAAGTGTTTCAAGTGGAAAAAAAAGTAAAAGTCATTCTTAAGTATATCTTGCTTTTGATTTTATTTGTAATAGCTCAGCTATGATACTCGGACTTTGCCGTCTATACTTAAAACAGAGCTAACCTCAAAAGAGCCAGAGACACTCCACAGTTGAGGGTCTTCACGCCCAAAGGACCTCCAACCATTTATGCCATGACTGGGGACTCATCCTGTTGTTCCACCCCTTTTATGAAGGTTTAGACTTGCAGAAAATAGCCTGAGAGGCCTTGGCGCTATGCTTATAATTGGGATTTTAAATACCAAGTGCACTCTGGCTCCTGGTTGTGGTAGAAACAGCTGCCAATGGGAATTATGACATTTCTCTTTTATAGCATACAATACCAGCTAATTAGGTGTTTTCTGTGAAAATAAACTGCTTTTCATAAATGTATTATTACACTAATAAAGCACTAACATTTACTAATTACTAATTTAAGCAAAGTAAAACCTATTTCAGAGTAAGGCACACAAATGCGCCACCATGGTCATTAACTGCTGATAAACAATGCTTAACACATGGACTGCCGTGTGAGTTGTATTTAACTCAGGCTACCGTGTTTCCCTGAAAATAAGACAGTGTCTTATATTTAGTTTTCCTCAAGAAGACACCCTAGGGCTTATTTTCAGGGGATGTGTTATTTTTTTTAAGTATGGTACAACAATCTACATTTATTCAAATATAGTTAAGTCGTCTTCTTCTGGAACATCATCATAACTCTCCAAACCCCGAATTCTATCCTGAATTTCTTGTGACTCTATTTCCTTTAGAACCATTGGCCCCAATCTCTCATGTCGAGCAATAGAACTCTCATGGGGCAGATGAGAAGGGCTGTTCGTCTTCTTTACCGCTCCGCGACAAAATGCATGGGTTGTGCAGATGCGCTGCGTAGCCACGCCCATCACTAGGTCTTATTTTCGGGGTAGGGCTTATATTGCACAAATGCTTAGAAATCCTGCTAGGGCTTATTTTATGGGTAGGTCTTATTTTCGGGGAAACACAGTAGTTTTGAACCCAGGGCTGAGTGAAGCAAAACCCTGCAGTTGGTTTGGTGAAAATATTACAATTAATATTGACAATTCTAAAAACATGGAATGCATTGCATATAACTCATGCTCAGAAAACAATAAAAAAAAATAACAGATTAGAAAGGATCATTTTGTTTTAATAAAATGCCATGGCCCCAGGGAAAAATTTTTTACTAGTGTGGCAGTCAATGTGTTCACATAATCCTGTTTTCCCCATTCTATAGACTTTAAAGGGAAACCTCAAACTCTTCCTTTCATAAATAAGACTTTGTAATCTGAAAGAGTCCAGGTTTTTATACAACTGCATTCCTTAAAATTAAACTACAATTTTCACTTTTCTTAAAGTCAAAAGCTTTCAAAACTTTCTCACCAGGAGAAACCACTTCTTTCCCCTCAACAACTCCCATGAGCTGTCTTGGTTTCTGAGCCCTTAGGCCCTACTGTATTCTGTGCCTGTGGAGTACATTATTTTCTGCTGGGAGAATTATTTCCAACCCTGTCCCCACCCACACCTCAGCTCCGTGCATGTCCCCAGCTCAACAACCTGGGGACCCCAAGTATTTGCCATAAATAAGGCCATTTATGGCCTTATTTTTACTAGGACTACTGAGACCTGATTAAATCAGCCAGGGACTGAAGGTGCACTTCTCACTGGAACCGGCAGTCATTGTTCAGATATTTAAATTTCACAGGCAGAATCAATGGTCTGCTGAGGGCATTGTCGCTCATGCTCACGCTGAGAAGCGGGGCCATCTGTCGCCACACTGACGTTGTCAGGCATTTTAGATTGGAGGGGTTGCAGGATCTCTTTCTTTGTCCGTGGGTTTCAGGGTGAAGTCCTCCAAAGGGGGCTTCTGAACCAGATTTGAGACTGATCATGTCCCCAAAGGGGGCCCTCACCGAGGAGCCTGCATGTCACAGCAATTAGAAGACATTAGAAGATCATCTAGTATAAAACTGCCCGGAGAGCGAGGGGCACAGACTCCTGACTCCCTGAGCTAGCTCAGATTCAGCAGTGGAAGACAAATCCAGATAGATCTCTGTTCTAGGGGCAGTTTGTTACCTTTCCCCAGGGGGCATCCTCTCAGCAGCCCCCTCTCAGCTCTGACAAGAGGAAATATCACTCACTGCCCATGTACGAATCACCAAAACGTGTGGATATTCTCTGATTCCTACTTGGGTTACTAAAACAACCGCTAGGCTTATAGACTTTGCTCTGGTCACCCCAGGGTGACCAGCTCTCTCACTCTTCACCCCAATCCAGTGAGTTCTTTGTGTAGGACGGACATCTTCCACCTGGGAACTCTCTGATTTACTCTCACCTGGGTCCACTGCTCTGGACCAAAATATTAGGTGTCCCTAGAGCTTTTCTAAGGTGTCCCCCTAGAGCTTTAGCCTTTTTAGAAGCAGTTGAGGAAATAATACTATGAGTTTTGTTCGTATTCTCTAGTGCCGAAGACAGACACAAAAAGGCAAAACTAGGGCCTGAGTTTACGGCTGCAGGTTCAAGCTCCCAGGCCCAGTTCTTGGAACACCTGCTCTACCAGCTCCCCGACCCAGCTCTGTTGCAGGTAATCAGGATCCTGCCATCCCGCCACCCATGGAAATGTTTCCAGGAAAACAAAGATCCCCCCTCACCTTCCCTCAAGAGTGGTGTTGAGCCCAATAAACTTTCCCCAAGCAGTACACAAAGTAATGGAAAGGATTCTCGTGGGCAAATATCCCACATTCTGCTTCTTTATGCTTCCTCGCGTGGCACTAGAGCACATATGCTAATCAGGTACCAGGACCAGCCCTAGGTATCCCCTAAGTCCCCAGGGTGCCCCTGCAAACTGCCTTAATAGCAGCCCTGTCTTCCAAACGGGTCTGCAACCTTCTAGGCATCTTTCACAACGCTAACCTGTTTAGCACTATCCAGAAATTCTAACATTTCTAGCATTCTAACTAATTCTAAGGGATTCAATCACACCGCATGATCTTCCCAACAACAAACGGCATTTCAATTAGTAATTTATGAAAAAAGATTTTCAGTCGATATGCTAAGGCCATCCCTGGTGATTTGTGAAACTGCTTGCCTAGATGGAGACTCTTCCATCAATTCTTCATAATTATAAGAGAAACAATAGCGAAAAAAATCATCCAATTTAATGACAATTCCAATTTGCTAATCTTGTAATATTTTTGTATTGGTGATATGGTTCTGTACTAAAAGCATCTCACCTCATCTAAAGTGAGATTTTTCGGGATGTTACCCTCAATATTTTATCTGTGCCTCTTGGTTTGGTAAATTCTCAACCACTTTTTATTTCTATCTCCAAAAAAATGTTTCTCATTATGATCTGAAACATTAATTCTGATTTTAGAGGTTTTAGATCATTTTTTTTTCTAGGTGTTAATCAGTTCTGGCCATATGGTGAGGGTGAAGTAATTCATTATTACTTTACAATGAATGCGCTTAATTACATTTTCAATAGCAATATTAGTCCTTCTGTTTATTTAAGTACCTAAGAGCTGCAGGCAACACGATCTGAATTACATGGAAGACGAGCTCCAGCTGACTTTCTGTAAACTCACATTGGGATTCTAATCTGAGAAGACAGGAGCAGGTGGGGATAATGAGCTCAGGGAGGGGCTGCCCATTATACTGCCAGGGCCAGGCCAGCGGCCCCTCTTGCACCCCCAGTTTGCTCCAGGCAGTTCATACTTAGCTGAGACCTTACTTGTAGCCATGCCAATCTGGTGGTCAGGAAGGCGCCCATCCTATTTCTGAATCCTCCAGCTGCCTCCGGGGATACGTACGACTTGATTTTAAATATGGGTGGTGAGTTCTTGCTCTCCTTGACAACATCCTGGGGAGATAATTACTTTTCCAAAATGCAAGTGGGAGTTCACAAGCCTCAGCTAGTAAGAGTGTCCCTGGGAAAATTTTCAGGCCCTGAAAGTGAATGCGAAGTCTCCTGCCCAGTGGGGAAAGGCATGGAAGTGATCTCTGCCTGGGTGGGAGGACAGTCACTGTTTGCATCTATTCCAGGGAGATCAGGGTCAGTTTAACTTGTCATATGCCACAGCAAGACATAAGGTAAGCTAATGATTCTAAGATCTAAAAACTGCTGTTTCTAGCCAATCAATATCTCTTGAGAATCCATTCATTCAACAAATGTTTTTGACTATCTACTGTGTGACAGGGCACTGGGCTTAAGGACATTTAAGAGAAGAGAGAGATTCAGAGACAGATATTCATTGCCCCCAAAGAGGCTTGGAATCTTCTTGGGGAGAAGAGTTCTCACAAAACAGCCCACAGAGTATTCTTATGTCTGACCTGAGTCACGTTAACCTGAGCTTTTCCAATGTAAAAACTGTACAGTTTTCCCGACTGTGATGGAAGGGATAGTCTTGTTCTGGGCCCTCTTTGTTCAGGAGCCCACTTGACTCCCAGACTAGGTCTTGCCCTGGAGATGGGTCCACAGGAAGCCTCTATCTTGGTTGCTCTTTGGCGTGGGGCCTGCACCTGTCCCCTGTCTCTTTGCCTGGTTCCCCTTCCCTGTTTTTAAAGACCAGGACCTTTAACTCATTGCCTGTCTTTGATCTGTGATACCTACTCACCCCAAGCTTTGCCTTGCCTGACTACTCAGACATTCCCCTCCTGGTAGGCAGGCAGTTTGGGTCGAAGTGTGAGCTCCTGGATGTGAGGGTGACCTGGCTGTGACATCTGTCACCCCACTGACCAGCAGGGTTGATTCAGCGGCTGATCCGGCTGGACCAGTAGGTGTGCCCTCTCTCCCTCCCGCATTGCTCCCTACACGTCCCTCCTAAAGCTGTGTGCTCTGTCCAGGATGGCCTTCCCCAGACGACCTTCCCCGGTGGAGGAGGACTGGTCTTCAGTCAAGGGTGCACGAGCAGCTGTGCTCTCCTGCTAGAACCCCAAACAAGCACGCAAAGTGTGAGCTCCCTCTTTGGATTTGCCTCCAGCCTTGGGTGTTCAGTTCTACAGGGACCACAGGCTCCCACACCTAGCTCCCCAGCACTCATTTGCTCTCTGCCCACTTTGCAGTTCCTGGTGCCTTCCATCTGCCCACACCCTGATGGTGGCAGAGTGCCCAGAACTGACACAGGCCTCAGGCTCAGGGTATCTTGTGAGCAGTCACTCAAGAGCAGATAGGACTTTACGACCTTTCCCTGGGAACAGCTGCATGAACTGCAGGGTCAGCAAGAGGGTGATGTCTGCCTGTGGGTGAAGGCTCGCTGCAGGCTCGCCATGCCAGGGAAAGTCTGTTTAGCATTAAAAGACCAAAAAGAGGCTGGGCGCAGTGGCTCTCACCTGTAATCCTAGCACTCTGGGAGGCTGAGGCGGGCAGATCACTCAAGGTCAGGAGTTGAAAACCAGCCTGAGCAAGAGCGAGACCCCGTCTCTACCAAAAATAGAAAGAAATTAATTGGCCGACTAAAAATATATAGAAAAAATTAGCCGGGCATGGTGGTGCGTGCCTGTAGTCCCAGCTACTCGGGAGGCTGAGGCAGGAGGATCACTTGAGCCCAGGAGTTTGAGGTTGCTGTGAGCTAGGCTGATACCACCACGGCACTCTAGCCTGGGCAACAATGTGAGACCCTGTCCTGAAAAAAAAAAAAAAAAAAAAGACTAAAAAGAAGAAGAAAACACCTCCTAGGCCAGGAGCATTTTGAAGTAAACCAAAGAAATTGATCTTTGAATGATGAGTATGAATGATAATTAATGACACATATGTGCTTAAAAGAAAATGAGAAAAAAAAATATCATTGCCCACTGCTATCTCTTAAAGGAAGCCTCCCAAGTGACTTGGAGGAGCATTATAGGGTAGCTATGATTGAATCTAATCAAATCACTGCAATATACACCAAAGTCTTAGCAGTGGTTGTCTATGAATATGCAACTATGGGTTGCACATTATTTTTTCAAAATTCAGAGTGTTCTGAATTTCTTTAGAGAAGAAGATATATTGCTTTTATAATAAAAATTTTTAAAGTTATCTTTTATTTAAAATGTTAATTTAAAGTCAAAGTGCTTTTCCTCTGACTCAGCGTCTAATGCATTTGGGGCAGGCTGAGCGTGAAGCCAGGGTCAGGGGAAAGAGCCAGTCTGGAGGGGAACTCCCAGCTGGGACTGACTGGAAAGGGTCAGAGCCCAGAGAGATGCTCACTGGAAATGAAGTCAGAGGGAGGACTGTGCCAACTTGCCAATAAGGGTGATTGAGGTGACACCCACGTACAAAGCAGTACACTCATCATTTGATTTGCTTGGGGGAAGGAGGGTGAGACTTTGTAAGAGACATACTTACAATCCAACCAAATGGTTTAGAAAAAATGTGATAGAATTCAATGTGTCAGATACATCCTTAGAGAGTAAGGTTTGGCACATGAGTGCTGTGATCATTTGGCTTCTGTTCAAAAGGATGACATCTTTGTTAATGTCGTGGTCCAGGAAGCTACACAGCAAGTGTAGCCTATACTCATGGCCACTCCTGTGGACGTGCGACATCAGTGAGGGCTTCCCCATCTGACCGCTGCTTGGCCCTGGGAATGTTTAGGGACTCTGAGAAGCCAGAAGTCCCGACCACATAAAACAGTAAATACCAGGTTTCACTTAATAGTTTCAAAACATTTACCAGGTCAATTTGTTTGTTTGCCTTTTTTTAACCCACAGTATTCTTGACTACCTTGGTGTTAAAGCTGGTTAGATTTCATGTTATGAAAGGATGCTTTGGCCTATCCAGGTCATGGCCATTAAATTTATCACATTAACCAATAATTAACCACAGATGACTGAGAATATTGGCAAGAAAATTAGTAACTACAAATTACAACAGGTTGTGTGCAATTTAAAATTTATTTTCCAAATAGATTTTAGATTAACATCAAACACTTCAGAGTTATAATCCCTATTCTGCAGTTGAGGCCTTTGAGTATGAAAAAATAATTACCTATCTTCACTGAAATGTGGATTTTTTTAAGTATATTTTTTAATTAATCAACTTCATTGGCTGGGCGCGGTGGCTCACGTCTGTAATCCTAGCACTCTGGGAGGCCAAGGCCGGCGGATCGCTCAAGGTCAGGAGTTCAAAACCAGCCTGAGCAAGAGCGAGACCTCGTCTCTACTAAAAATAGAAAGAAATTAATTGGACAACTAAAAATATTTAGAAAAAATTAGCCGGGCATGGTGGAGCATGCCTGTGCTCCCAGCTACTTGGGAGGCTGAGGCAGGAGGATCACTTGAGCCCAGGAGTTTGAGGTTGCTGTGAGCTAAGCTGACGCCACAGCACTCTAGCCTGGGCAACAAAGTAAGACTTTGTCTCAAAAAAAAAAAAAAAAATCAACTTCATTTTTTAGAGCTATTTTAGGTTCACAATAAAATTAAACAGAAGGTAGAGATTTCCATATACCTCCTGCCCCGGCACATACACAACCTCCTCACTATCAACATCCCGCCCCAGAGTGGTGCATTTGAACAACTGATGAACCAACATGGACACTTCATTATCACCCAAAGTCCATAGTTTATATTAGAGTTCACTCTTGGTGTTGTACATTCTATGGGTTTGGACAAATGCAAAATGTGTATCCCCTATTACAATATCATACAGAGTAGTTTCACTGTGCTAAAAATCTGCCCCTTGGCAATCACTGATCTTGTTACTGTCTCCATAGTTTTGCCTTTTCCAGAATGCCAAATAGTTGGAATTATACAGTGAGTAACGTTTACAGATTGGCTTCTTTCACTTAGTAATATGCACTGAAGTTTCTCCTTATCTCTTCATGGCTTGACAGCTCATTTCTTTTTCATGCTGAATAATAATCCATCGTCTGGATGTACCGTAGTTCATCCATTCACCTACTGAAGGAACATCTCGGTTGCTTCCAAGTTTGGGCCATTATGAATAAAACAGCGGTAAACATCTGTGTGGAGGTTTTTGCAAGGACCTGAGTTTTCAACTCCTTTGAATAAATACCAAGGAGCATGTTTGCTTGATCATATGGTAATAAAATATATTTTTTTTATCAACAGTATTTAAACAAAAATTAGAATTGAAATATTTTCAAAATGTACTTGAATTATTTCAGACAAAAGGCATAAAATAGCATAACGACAACCTTCCTGCCACTAGTCAGCACACTTGCCTGGTACTTGCCAATCTCCCTTCCTCCTCAAGAAGTAACCATGACCCTGAGTTTGGTATGGATCCTTCCCTTCCCTTGCATTTCTTATACTTTTACGGCTTACATGTGCATTCCTAAACAACATGGAATATTTTTCCATGTTTTTAACTTTATATAAGTGGTATTATACACATGTTCTTTTACTTTCCTCCTCTCCTTGCTTCCCGCCACCCCACCACCCCACCCATACCAGGCTTATGATAAATGTAGCCATACTGAAACATGTAGTTCTGATTCACTCATTTTCATTGCTGTGTTGTGTTCTGTTCTATAAACACAACAGGATCTGGTTTTCTATTCTCGTTGATGGACATTTAGGTTGCTCCCAGATTTTTGCTACAGTTACAAACAATGCTGGCAGAAACATCAGTTCCATTACTACTTGGGCACATAGCAAAACTTTCTCTGGGACAGTGTTACTCAAAGTATAGTCCAAGAGCTGTTTGTTTCTGGTAAATCAATGTCCTGCTTCCTTCATCAGGAACATCTAACTGTAGGCTGGGCGCAGTGGCTCATACCTGTAATCCTAGCACTCTGGGAGGCCGAGGCGGGCGGATCACTCAAGGTCAGGAGTTCGAAACCACCCTGAGCAAGAGTGAGACCCTGTCTCTACTAAAAATAGAAAGAAAATTAATTGGCCAACTAAAAATATATAGAAAAAATTAGCCGGGCATGGTGGCGTATGCCTGTAGTCCCAGCTACTCGGGAGGCTGAGGCAGGAGGATTGCTTAAGCCCAGGAGTTGGAGGTTGCTGTGAGCTAGGCTGACGCCACGGCACTCTAGCCCGGGCAACAGAGTGAGACTCTGTCTCAAAAAAAAAAAGAACATCTAATTGTAAAACAAATATCAGTTAAACTAAATACTATGTTTCACAATAAAGTTGATTTATGACCTTCTGATGTAAGCTTTTTTTATTGTAGAACTGGCACTCTGAATGTATGTATATATAGAGAGAGGCAGAGACACAGAACACATCTAGAAATGGAATTATTAAGCCAGGTGGTGAATGGTCTACTTTCTAAATAATGGCAAGCTATTTCCTAGAGCTTAACACCTAATATCACAGTATGAATTCCTATAAATCTGAAATCCTAAAATATGGGTCTACCTCAAACATTGCAGGGCCTAGGGCAAGAAGGCAAATGGAAACCTCATATGACATGTGTAAATATTTAAAAGTTCTGGCCGGGCGTGGTGGCTCACGCCTATGATCCTAGCATTCTGTGAGGCCGAGGTGGGAGGATCGTTTGTGCTCAGGAGTTCCAGACCAGCCTGAGCAAAAGTGAGACCCCGTCTCTACTAAAAAAATAGAAATTACCTGGACAACTAAAATATATATATTAGCCAGGCATGGTGGTGCATGCCTGTAGTCCCAGCTACTCGGGAGGCTGAGGCAGGAGGATCGCTTGAGCCCAGGAGTTTGAGGTTGCTGTGAGCTAGGCTGACACCACGGCACTCTAGCCAGGGCAACAGAGTGAGACTCTGTCTCACAAAAATAAATAAATAAAAATAAATAAAATAAAAGTTCTAAGTTATGTTAACAAACTGTTAAATATCTTCTATTATCCTACCTTGACAAACATACTTCATAACAACCTTGAAGGCCAGATTCAAATTTAGAATTCTCAGATTTCTTAAAGTCCACCCTATAGTGTGGGTGGCTGTGGAGAGCTGGCCCCTGGTCCCCGACCTGCCCCCCAACTCCTCTCTGCCCTTCCCCAGCTCTGTCCTGTCAGGGGCCTCCTGTGTGTGCGCATGGACACGCAGCCTACACATCCAATCCCATCTGCACTCCCATACACAGGAGGCCTTGGCCACCTTGGGAGGACGGGCTGTGTGTGAGGAGAGCCTCCCACTCCAAGCCCTGGGAGTGAAGTTGAGCTGCTTAGACAAGGATTCCACAGCCCTGCCTCAGAGTCTGGGGAGAGGGACAGGCTCCAATGGGCACATCCTCTTGTCTCTGTGCACCTGTGGCCATTTGGGGAAGGACAGAACAAGAGGAGGGACAGAACTGAGCCCTCTAAAACAGGCCCAGGGCAGGGCCCCCCTCTTGCCAAGATATAAGGGGTAGTAATGGGAATTTATTACTTTCAATGAGGTTTTCAATTTGTTAGTGTTTTGTTGTTCATAGTACTCATTTAGATAAAAATCTGTTACATGCCTGTATTCATTTTCCCTTTTTAATTCTTTGTCTATTTTCATTTTTTGTGTATGTTTTCTTGTCAGAGTTTTACCTTATTAATCTTTCAAAAGACCAGCTTTTGCTTTAGTTAATCTTCTTTATTTTGCTGCTTTCTCCATGTTATATGACTTCTTTAAGATCACATTTTGAGTACATTCAATTTAACCTTTCTTGTTGCCTGATAAATTTATTTTGAGCTAAAAATTTTCCTCTAAATACTGCTTTGGCAGTTTCCCACCAATTTTAACAGGTAGTGTTTTCATTATTGCCTAATTCTACATATTTCTTATTTTTTATGGTTTTAAAATTCATGATTATTTAGTAACATGTTATTTATTTTCCAAATAAGCAGACCTTTTTAAGCAATCCGTTTGTTATTACTTTTAAATTTTACTGCAGTATGGTTAGAGAACACATTATATTTGATATCGACCCTTTGAAATTTACCAAGATTTCCTTCATGGCTGATCACATGGCCTGGACAAATTCCTGGAAAAATTTCACTTACCAAAAATGGCTTAAGACAAAGCAAGGAGTCTAAAGAGTCTTAAAAACACTAAAGAAACTAAATCAATTGTTTAAAAGTTTTCTCTCAAAGAAAATACCAGGTCACATGGTATTGCTGCCACGTTGCCCAACTCCAAACGCTGATGGATTTATAGGTGAATTTTACAAAACTGTGAAGAAACAGAAAATTCCATCTCATGTAAACTCCTCTGGAGAGTAGAAAAGAGATGCTTAACTACTTATTATTTGAACACTGACCCTGGATAATCCTGATCCAAAAGCAAACAAGAATAGTACAAGAAATGAAAGCTAAAGGCCAATGTCGTTCTTGAATATAGATGTAACATTTGCAAAATATTACCAAAACAAGTCCAAAGATGTATAAAAAAAGATAATACATCATGACCAAGTTGGATTTATCCCTGGAATGGTAGAGTGGTTTAGCATTAGAAAACCTATATTAATCTCTTTGTTATATTATTTGATTGAGATTAAAATAATCTGATTTTCTCAATTGATACAGAAAAAGCCTTATAAAACTCAACATTCATTCACTATTTTTAAAAATGGGAAAATAATTGCAAAATGTTGAAGGCACTCCCTCTAAGATTGATAATAAGTCAAGAAATCCTGCTATTGGGGAGGGTCAAAAAGAAATCCTGCTATCAACACTTTTTTTCACAATTGTACTGGAAGTGCTGGTCAGTGAAATAAGGCAAGAAAAGAAACGAGTTACAGGAATTTGGTAGGAAAGAACAAAACCGTCCTTATCCACTGATGATGTGATTGTCTGCCTGAAAATTCCAAAAATAAAGATAAACTGCTGTATAAATTCTAACATTTAGCAAGGATGTTGGATACAAAATAAATATGTGAACTCTGGCCGGGCTCGGTGGCTCATGCCTGTAATCCTAGCACTCTGGGAGGCTGAGGCGGGCAGATCGCTCAAGGTCAGGAGTTTGAAACCAGCCTGAGCAAGAGCGAGACCCTGTCTCTACTATAAATAGAAAGAAATTAATTGGCCAACTAAAAACATATATATAAAAAAATTAGCTGGGCATTGTAGGACACACTTTATCTTTCGTAGGACACACCTTGTCTTTCCACAAAGGTTGCAACATACTGGGCTAACGGCTGACCTCTATAAGCTTCTATTCACTGCTTGCTTGTTGACCGCAGCATGCTGCAGGGCATCATGGGCCGAAATGAAATGCAGGGGAAAGGGGCCAATCAGGGACGAAGAAAGATTACATGCAGGCACAAACGGCAGATAGGAAGCTTACCAATCACTGTAAAGGGCAGATGCATGATCAGCGCGTGTTCAGCTTGTGTACAATGAGTATAAAAAGCTCACCCATGCTTCAGTTGGGGTCCTTGCCCGGAAAGAGAGAGAGAGCACTGCGCTGGTGCTCTTGGGCTTGGACCCTGGCTAGCCAGATAATAAAGCTCCTCTTGTGTGATTACATCCTCGGTGACTCTGTCTCTCTGTCAGGTGGGACTACGGGAGATCCGACTCTAACAGGCATGGTGGCACATGCCTGTAGTCCCAGCTACTCGAGAGGCTAAGGCAGGAGGATTGCTTGAGCCCAGGAGTTTGAGGTTGCTGTGAGCTAAGCTGACACCACGGCACTCTAGCCCGGGCAACAGAGTGAGACTCTGTCATAAATGAATGAATGAATGAATGAATGAATGAATTCGATCACATGTCTATATACTAGCAACAGTTAGAAAAGAAACTTCTTTTAAAAGAGGCGTCCCTTCCAGATTCTTGAAGGACAGTGCCTACTTCCTCAATCTGAAATTCTCCACACGTTCTCTAAAAGGCATAAAGATCAACAAGAAAAGCAAATGAGATCATCCAAGAAGGCATAGCGCCATCATAACTAGGAGAACATTACAAATGCCAGTCTGCATGTAAAAGAGGAAATAAACATACCAAACCAGCAGCCCCAGCCCCTGAGCCCTCACTGGAGCAGACAGGTGAGAAGAACACAGAAAGGAAGGGAGAGAAGCAAGATTCCTAGTGGTGGCAGAACACAGGCTAAACCTCACACCTGGAATGAAGGGGTCTTACCCTGGCTGGGGGAAATCTCTTAGGAGAGCTCTGAGATCGGGAGGGTCTGGCTACTAAGGAATCAAAAGGAAGGCACTTGGAAGAGTGCAGGATGGGGAGGCGGCATTAGGAAGGCACTACTCCTGAGTGAGAAGGAGGTGATTTGGAAGAGGAAGCATCCCTTGACGAAGTGAATAAAGAAAACAAGCAGGCCGGGCGCGGTGGCTCACGCCTGTAATCCTAGCACTCTGGGAGGC